>BSBM01000884.1:1357500-1937500 GCA_027924585.1 Larix kaempferi
TTACCACCCCATTATCTCTCCCCAAAATCCCTAACAACCTCTCCCCTCTCTCATGCATAGTATCACTACATCTAACCCCTGCTTGCCCCCTCCCTCTCTCTCTCTCTCTACCCCTTCCCTATACCCCCCTTGTCTTTAACTTCCCTAATATTCCCTAAATGCCTTCCAACTCCTCCTGCATAGCCACACCTCATTTTCTATCTATTTCTCTCTAACATCCCCCCTTCCCGCTACCCGTAACCACCCTCACTGTCCCCCACTCACCCCTTGACTCTCTCTCTCTCTCAAACACACACACACCTCTACTCCTACACCTAACCCTAACCCCCACCCCTCTCTCTCTCACACACACAAGCCCAAAAAATACCCACCCAAACCCCATTCCCTATCTCTCTCTCATAAAAACATCCCCCCCTACTCCTCCTGTACCACTAAACTTCATCCTCTCTCTATCTCTCTCTCTCTCTCTCTCTCTCTCTCTTCCCCCTCCTCTCTATCTCTCTCCCATCCTCTCTCTTCCTCTTGTTAACCATTAATAACTCCCTATCTTACTCTCACACCACCTACTCATACCCCTACCTATGACACTCCCCTCTTTCTTGTTTTCTCTCTCTCTCTCTCTCTCCCTAAAAATTATTAACCCTATTTCTCACTCTCTATTGCACTCTATCTCTCTCTCTCTAACACACATAGGACCCCATCTACATCTACACATAATGCTAACCCACACCTCTCTCTCTCTCTCTCCAAACCACCAAAAATCCACCTAATACCACCCTAGTTTCTCTCTCTCTCTCTATATATATATATATATATATTTATCTATCTATCTATCTCTCTCTCTCACACATGCGAGTGCACACACCTTCTTCTTATCCTACCATAGACCCCATCCTCCTCCTCTCTCTCTCTCTCACCTTATCTCCGTAACCTTTACTAACCCCCTCTATCACTCTCTCACCACCTACTCCTCACCCAACCTCTAAAAACACCTCCGTCTCTCTCTCTCTCTCTCTCTCTCTCCGCACCCCCTCTTCCACCTAACCCTTACTAACTCCCTCTCTAACTCTCTCTCAACCCTCTACCTCCATATCCACCTAACCTTGACCCCTGTCTCTCTCCGCCAACCATGTAACACCCCCCTCTCTCTCACACACAGTCTCACTACATCTAATAAGCCCCCCTTCTCTCTTTCTCTTTTCCCCCACCCTATGCCCATCCTTATTTCTAAGTTCTATAATATTCCTTGAATATCTTCCAACCCCTCCCCCATACCCAGACTACATTGTCTATGTATTTCTCTCCACCACCCCACAACCCTTAACCACCCACACCCTCCAAACATAACCCCTTGACTCTCTCTCTCTATCCATTACTATGCCCTTATCTCACTCACTCACCCCCCTACTCATCCCCATACCTATAACACCCCCTCCTCTCTCTCTCTCTCCCCTCCTAACCCTTACTAACCCCCTCTCTCACTCTCTCTCTAACCTAATCATCCACTTACAACTAATTCCCATCCCTTTATCTCTCTCCCACAACACTGTAACACCCCCACTTCTCTCTCTCTATCTCTCCTAATCACCCTTATTCTTTCACTTACCACCCACCCCTCTCTCTTCTTTGAACCCCTACACTAGTACAAAATGAGAGATAAGTGACCAAGAGACCAAAAAATTTGGTCACCACAGCTTTTTTCAAGGGATAAATGACCAAAATTGAGAAATTTTAAGTGAATTGACTAAAAATGACCAAGATAAATGACCAATTTGATCATGGGATAAGAACTAAACTAAAAATGACCAAGATAAATGACCAATTTGGTTACGAGATAACAACTAAACTAAAAATGACCACATAACAATTGGTCATTTATGTGGTCATTTTTAGTTGTGTCATTCCAACAGTGGAGAATTATAATTTTGATAATGAATTTGTACAATTTACTAAATTTTAACACTGTAGATGGATCCGGAGACCACTTTCTAGGGTGTCTCCAAATCCATCTGCAATGTTAAAATTTAGTAAATTGTAACATTAATAGTATACAACTTGGATTATTTTTCAATACATATCTTCTAAGGGATCATTTCTTTGAGGCCATCCCGATACCTATTGTGTTAGATGGTACATAGCTGTGTTACACATCGACCACATAGCGGGGGGGTGTGGTGAAGGGTCGGCCTTAGCAAGATGCATCACTCAAATTATAGAGAAGGCATTTTACTTCACTCAATAGACATTCCCTCCCCCCTCAGCATTAGCAAGTTTTTCTTTTTCTTTTGCACTCTTTCAAGAGTTGGCATGAATGTATAATCTGCCCTAGGGCCTAGTATATTAAAACCTCGTTATAAGGATTGTGCTTGAGTTCTTGACTGGTGGGTTCTTCTATGGACCTAGTGATTCTAGCAGATCTAGTGATTCGCATAGATGAAAGAAAGCACTCAAATATTCTGCCTTCCTTGGAGTTGCAAAATATCAGTGGAGCTAACAATGCAGGAAGAAGTGTGATAAATGACGACAGATAGAGGGCAATGACAGCTCTAGTCTACTAGGAACAAGACCATTTCTACAACAAGCATGTTCTCTCTGATTCAGTGCTAGTAGATCACAAAGGATTTAGCGGAAGTTTAATACTCCCGGGGAAGCACATAGCGTCCTTACCTTTATGGTTCACATTTTTTGCAAGATCAAGGACTTGAAATTTGTTACTACTTTGTCAGCTCTTGATCTTAGTGTTAGCACAGATCTGCATTTTGTTTGCCTAACTTTTGTTGATGGTAGGCATGCATAGCATTAATTTTTCAGTGAAAACTATAGAATGTGATTGCTTTTCATATTTATACCTAGTATATTTATAAACTTACCCAAAAAAATAAAAATAAAATACTTGAAAATATATATATATAGTTTTTATACTATAATATATAACTCAAAATACAATATATTACTACATACAATTCCTATATATAAAAACATAAAAACTATATTATTAAAACATTTAACATACAAAGCATTCAAATTAAACAATATGTAATATAATATAACAATATATAATATAATAATAAAACAATGTATAAATAATAATAACATATTATAACTAAATAAAAAAATAAAAAACAAAACAAACATGATGAAACGGGAATAGATGGACAAAAAAATAAAAAGCGAAACAAACACAATGAAACGGGAATGGATGGACATTAGAGGGAGGGGTATATCAATGAAAAATTTGGTTGTGTTTCTCCTAAATGAGTTGAAGATGCAGAGGTTGAAATTCATTAGAAGATAAGCATATGAGCTTATCGGAGAGAAGCCTTGGAGAATGGATCTTGATCTGCTCATCAAGGTTTTCAATCCTTAACCCAATTTCACCATTTTTTCTTTCAGCATTTGTAAAGTTTTCTTAGGGTTTTCATTTTTTAGTTGAAGAGGGTTTTGTATTTTACAGGGTTATGGAAAGATGGGTTTGATTTTTTTAATTATTGGATTATACCACAGAAGAAATGTTCTTTCAGCATTTGCAGATTTTTCTTAGGGTTTTCATTTTTTGGCTGAAGAGGTTTTCCTATTGGATCTTGGTCAAAGCCGTGTACCTTTGCATTAGTTTAAAAAATGTGTTGTAATCCCCTATCCAGTGTGGAGAAATGTTTTCAAATGCCATTTTCTGATTGAAACCTTGAGCTACTGAGGAAGGATGCTGGCATAAAAAAGTAATGTAAGTTCCCTAATTAATAATCTGGACAAACCATAGTTCTGGATTGGAAAGTATATTTTTTTCTATTGATTGACAACCAACATATTGCATGGAGATACTTGTCCATAGGACGACAACCAATAGATTCAATGGAGCATCTTGTTCGGAAGACGACAACTAACATCTGTTATTCCCTTATGCGGACGTGGTGCAAAACATATTGATAGATTGATCTTCCCTTGGGGACATGTTTGGCTTAACGGATATAGACCCAACTATAAGGAGCGGTTAGATGGAGGATATGTCTATGTGAAGGGTTTTTCAATGGCTAGGGGAGATGTATTTCCCAGCATTCGAAGAACCTTCCAGTCCTGCTTGCATTTTAGTACTGCTTTCCCTGAGAGTCTTGTTTCTTTCACCTTTCCTCTGACCTTCTCCCTTTCCAACTTCTTGGTTTCCTTCCTTCCTTCCCTCTTCTATCTTTTAATCCTTCCTCCCATGCATGGACAACTGGATCAGACTAGTAGCCAGTGATCCATCACCCCTATCTCCTATCCTATGTTACCATAAACCTGACCAGACAACTGGTTTCTGGTTTTGTTCCTATTTCCATTCTTATTCTGATTGTTGTCTTTACTCTAAGAAGAGATCCCCAGGTTCTAATTGCAAACCATGGAGATGATGACTACCTTCTCCTAATAAGTTACACCAGCTTTACATACTTGATAACTTATAGAGAAAGTTTCATGTCAAACGAATATGATCCAATGTTCGTCATAAACCATAATTAATTGAAGATGCATTACCTGATCTAAAACCTTCCTCATATGCCGGTGATGTGTCCCTTGAAATATGGTGCATAAAGAAATCCCCAAGTTTATTTTCAAATTGGTACCTATTTGCCTTTTCTGATGAAGATGAAGAAGCTCCTGTTGATGTTGAACCTACATTGTTGCTTGATCCTTCCATGATCTCTGACTCTAGCCACATATGTGAAAGCACTTGATGGATTACTTCCTCAAATTTGGGGATGATATTACGAAATATCGTAAATGATACATGTTATATAGCAAGCAAAAAATGAATAAAGCAACAATAATATCAATCTTAAGAAATGGGAAATAGATTACAGGTTATTTTTATTTTTCATTAAAAGGAAAACAAATAGAATAACAAGAACATATAAAGCTTACGTTAATACATACTGAAGAAACAACAACAATATAATGTGGCAAAGGGAAGATGTAGATGACAAGAAATATTCTACCTACACACAGTCAGGTTCGCAATTAAAGATTCCCCCAAAACTAGAGATTAAAACAAACATGCATACAAACTTTTTCTAGTGCAGATCAATATATGTATATTGCACACATTTAATTTTTTAACCTCCTAACATAGCATACCATGATCAAGGAGGTCACAAGAGTGGTTATATGATTGAAAATGTGTCTTTTGTAATTTTTGGATGGTCACAAATGTCAACACTCTTAAATTGTATGAGCTATCCCACATAGAAAGGGATGTGTAGATTGTTCACCCACAAGACACCATTCTAGATTTCCATCCTCCACTTACAAAGGAAACATTTCTTGATATAGGATGTTGACTAACAGGAGGATACAAATCATAGCATACTTGGTCAGTAGAAAAATATGGTTACCTCTCCAAGCAAAGTGAATTTTATAGTAGTCCTTTTAGGATCAATTAGTTTTACTATCTTACATGCTTATAATATGTTATTTTGTATTGATAGTGTTAGTATTCTCTTGTAAGTGTTATTGGGAATAGTATTTTTGTTTGCATGTAATGTCAGTGGTAGTATCGCTCTTTGCATGTAGTGTCACATTAGAATTGTAATGTGGTTGGAGCTAACTGAGAATTAATTGGGGAAAGTAGTATACTGCATTGAATATGTCCTTGTAAAGTGGAGATATTTACCAAAGTTGGAGAGTTGCCATGAACTAAACTTCTAGGCTATTAAGTAAGTAGTGCTGTTGCGCTTGATGTGGTTGAAAGACCCACAAAAGAAGGACTTTGTCTGGTATTCGGAAAATCTTGAAATATTTTTTAAATTTTTTTACATGTTCATACAAATTGAGAGAATTCCTATGCACTCGTTTACAAGCAGATTTAGAAATTCATATGACAATGTTATATTATTCCATGTGATATTAATGGCTTTATTATGGGCTCTGATAATTTAGATTTTATAAGGGTTGTGTAAAGTTTTCTTACAAAGGAGGCTTTATGTATGATCTTTCCATGTACTATGCACTAATTTTGAACTTGCATCATTCATTCCTAAAATTTTAGAATCAGATCGACACGTATTATGCTTTGTTGTACTTGTTGTAGATGTTATGCTTCATTTATCTAGTCTAAGATTTTGTTTGAATGGATTTTTTTATGGCCATAGACTCATCATAGGGAACCTGGATATAGTGGCTTAGAATATTATAAAACTCAGTATAAGTGGAATTAGAGTTTTCATTCTACAAACTACGAACCTTGCTTGTACAATTCATCACTGGACAATATCTTGCTCTGTTCCTGATTCTATCAAAAGATGATCTGAAAACGTAATAATTCTCTTCACATGATCAATTGTCATATCAATTTTGAAATCTAATATAAGATCATTTTATTAATTTCCAACAAATGACCAAGAATGTACCAAGTTTCTCATGTTAGAGAACAAATGAGGATGTTGGCTGCTAAATAAGCAGAACCTACAAGAAAAATATTGAGTTTGCAAGTGACCTATTTACGTTGATGGCCCTTTTCAAGCTTCGAAAGTGTAGCGGCTTGAATATATCCTTTACTCTATTTCTTTGAACTGGGATATTTGCGTAGATTTAATCTCAATTAGTTGGAAAATTTATTCTGTTGATTTCTTTTTAAAACAGTTATGGTAGTTCCATTTCAAGGAAGTTGCCCTATAAGTTGTGTCTATTTGAGTTCATAAATTGTTTTTTCTTTGTTTAATGTGAATCCTTACTCCAATTTATGGACATCAATATGCAAATTGTTCATTGGTAATCATTCCTTATGTCCATTGATGGTCCATTATTTTATGCAATCTATTTTGGTAATTAATTATTTTCTCCTCAATTTATATTCGAGTTTTGTTCCTTCTGCTTAGAGGTGGGGCCACCTCATAGTTCCTATGATTTTGGATCTAATGAACAATTCTTTGCATAATCTCCAAACAAAAGTACTAATTCCTATTCTAATTGGTTGATTTCTTTTATATGTTGTCAGTGGTAAGTTGGAACTCATGGGATTGCTAAAGTTTTTAAATATAGCGATGAATAATATATTGCCATATTACCTCTATTACCCTAATATATTGTACTGCAACAACTTGATTCTGAAAATTTGTTGTGTTACCATAAACTCTTGGTACGGTTGACTTTATGGAGAAAGGAACAAATGATGTAATTTTCAAACTTGCAATGAAGAAAGACACCACGTGGTGTTTCAGTTTGGCACAACGAATGTTGTACGTGCTTTGAAAGCAGCTTAGCTTCTGTGAGTTTTTACAGTGCATTGTTGAGTATATTATTGGACTGTTTGTTGGTGTGAGAACTAAGTACAGCATTTGATGTACTTAGTTACCATATAATATACCAATTCAATACACAATAGAATGCTAGTGACAGACAATATCTACTTCTTTGACTAAGAGCTAGGTTGTAGTAGGATGTTGACTTTGATGAATGTCAATAATTAGTATTTTCTTTTTGATACAATTTTAATTTTATAGAATACAAACATAAATGTAGATGCGTATTATTGGATGCATTCGATATCTATTGTACCACAATGTAAATACTCATAGTGATTAACAGAATCCCCTGAACTCTAGAAGTTTATGATAGAACCTACCAACAAATACTTAGAATGGACCTTTAAAAAATATCTGAATGTCAGATTCTTTCTTTCAAATTCCTAAAGAATAACATGTGGCATCTTAAAATATACAAAACCTAGTGAAACTGACCCTGGCCATCTTGTTGTTGGTCTTGGTTGTTTCAAGTAAAATTATTTGTTTTGTTGATATGTGTAATAATAATTATAGAGTGTTTGTTTCTTTTGGAAATTTGATTTTAGCTCTCATTTGTGTAGATTTATTGATCTTGACACCCCGCTTCTTCTTTCTCAGGATCCAGTAATTGGGGGTTATCAAGGTAGAACCTATAAGAAAGATCTGCATATTATCTATTTAGAAACATTTTGGCAATATCTTTGTTTGACTGTGAGCCTGTTGCATTAATTTCCTGTTTTTTTAGGACCATGGTCCCTGCCAAACTGATTGTTCTAATAATGAGTTGTCAACACAACTATCTGTGGAACCATGCCTAGTGCTACTTTATTTGGAGAATTTTATTGCCAAAGTATTGATTCTTATTTTTTTGGCTCCTAGAATGTCTGGACTAACCACTTTCTATCAGTGTTAGGTCCTTTGTAGAGATTCACAACCACTGGAGGGAATGGAGGGTTCCTTGTCTGGAAAGAAAATGATAAGGTGATTTAATTTCATCTATATCTTCTTTAGGAACTAGTAAATAGATGGAAGTGCACCCTTGTAAACTAGAACAAAGTGGTAGAAAATGAACTTGGAGCAGCCATCTAAACTATCTAACTGCAGTATAAAGGAAGGTTTGCATAAATGATTTTTAGGCATAAGTTTTCTGCATGACAGAAACCTTTAGACATCAGTTGAGGAGGTGTTTATCTATTAAAGTGCCTTTCAATCACAAACATAATCTTTTTACCTGTATCATAGTCCAGTAATAAAATATGGGCAAACATTTCCCAAAATAAAAGCAGTGACAACTTCACATCCTTGAAGCTAATGCATAAACTCATCGAACAATTGAACTGGGTGAAGAGCATGTCTAATACTCCTGATGATGTTTAGTATTATTTGTGCATGCAAGTATATCCTATAAGAAACACAATTTTTCTAGGGAATTTATTATTTTTATCACACATGTGCTTAAATTTGATCTAATGTAGATATTTTTACTCATTATGTGATGTGTTATTGCAGTTTGATATTAATCTCTGATTTTTTTTTTCTTGTTAAAAAATGAGATTCGTGGATTCCAAATATTTCAGATATTCTTATCCCTTTTTCATTATGTAATCAAAACTATCTATTCTCATTCACTCTTCCTTCCTTTAGATGCCTTAAGCATTGACAATGTCTCTTTATCTGCATAATGACATAGTATTTAGTAGTATCCAATGTTTTTTATGTATATCTTGTAGAATCAACTAACTTCATCGAGAGAGATTACTGTTTTTCAGTCAGTAGGTTGTCGATGAGATTGTTAAACATTTTTTGTCGCTTGATGTAATATGTTGCATGTAATTCCTCTTTTTGTTCAGGTTTTAGAAACTGGTGAGAATAATGTTTCCTTCCTTATAGGAAAGATAACAGTGTTTGGTAATGGATGCTCTTCAGCAGGTTGTCGATGAGATTGTTAAACATTTTGTGTTGCTTGATGTAATATGTTTCATGTAATGCCACTTTATCTTCAAGTTTCAGAAACTAATGAGAATAATGTTTCCTTCCTTATAGGAAAGCTAACAGTGTTTGGTAATGGATGATCGTCAACAATTCTTGTAGATGTAGGTATCAGTTAGTGAACTCTACTCCTATACTACAAGTGGCTCTCTAGAAGAAAACTCATATTTCTAACATTTTAAAAATTGCACAAGTTCTTCAAAGCTTCAAGAAGCTTTGAGAGATTGATATAATAACATTACTTTATGAATTCTCAAGTTCTTCGAATCTTTGGGAGTTTGATACTTCAAAGAAAATTCCATATTTTTCACTCAGTCGAGGATTAATCAGACAATGTTGAATTTCACAAGCCCAGATATCTCAACAATGGGAGATATCTCAACAATGTTGAATGTTGCATGATGATATAAAGATGAGTAACTTGCGGATTATGTTAGTTACACCTAGATCAGATGACCACTTTATACCAGTAGTAAGTTTGATGTGAGCTATTGAATTATTGTATTAAGAATGATGCTAAAAAGGTGAGTTTAGAAATAGTTCTTACTACTAAAGAGATAGTTTTTTTCTCTTATTTTGTTTGGCATATCAAATACAAATTCTTGTTAACACTCTTCTGTTTTGGTATAGGGGTGGGCCTTTAACCACACAAAGTAGCCGACCATTCTCTGTAGTTTCGTCCACCAAGGTATGTAGTAATTTATTGGATGAGTAATTTATTTTGCTAGTATCTTTCTTCAAAATTGAGATAAGAGTTAGATTTTGCTTAACATTTATTTATTATCCACTATAAATTTTTTTTTTTAATTTAGTTATACTAAGAATAAGCATTTTACAAATTATAGTGTAACCTATCTCTTTTATTCTGATTTTCTCTTTATAAGGGAAGGTTGCTTGGAAAGTGAATTCCTCTGATGTATTTTTGGAGTATGAATATATTCCTATGGTTGGTAAGGATGTCCATACCTTTGCATCATGTTTCTCTCTTCAATGGGTGGGGTTATGGTGCCTTGTTCTGCCACCAATTCTACTAGTTCACATCTAACTGATGTGTGGTCAAATTCTGCTTCCATGTGAAGCTCCTGTGGTGAATTTGGATCTGATTTATGTCCTTCTTTTGGATATGATCCAAAATATGAATCAGCACCCCTAATAGTAGCAATCCCTTATGAGGTGATCTTGATATCCTCAGCATAGAATCTTGCAGTAGATTCTTCTTCCATTCTGTCAACAATCTCATGATTGGTCTTTGGGTCTTGCTTCTCCTTGGTTGTCTTAGGATAAATATTCTTGGAGGCACTTCTTGAAGAGGATCCAAAAATTCTTGTGAGGTGTAAAAACACATGCATCCAATAAAGCTCTTAGTTCATATAGGAACTCTTCAGATGTAGGTTGATCTTTGGCTGTGGAACATGCAACTTTTCCATCCATATGGGCTATATGAATAACCATAGTCTCTTTTTCCAACTATGATCTCATGGGAGATACTTGTAGAAGGTACTTCTTGAAAATTTTCTTCTTCATACTGACTGCATTACTCTTCATATTTCTCATCATAATCTTCATCATACTCCTCATAAGAATAATCTTCTTCCTCATACAACTCAAAGTTTGAATCTTCCATGAATGGAACTAATTCCACAACTGCGACTTGAAGATAGTGTTGAGCTACTTTTCAACTGAGATTTAATTTCCACAGGATGATACAAGGAAAGTGCTCTAATATGAATGTAGTATTCTAGCAAAAATATGTCCAAAATATTATATCCCAACTCAGATTTTATCAAAATTTTACTAGTAAATTTTAGGGAATTTCTTGTTCTGAGTAGGATGTAGGTGAGGGGGACTGATACAAGAAGTGAGGATGGTAGGGGTGACTTTCAGTTCTGGAATTTATAGGGGAGAGTGTGCAACAGCAATATGAAACTGATCGGAGCAAAGAGTCCTATGCACCATGTACCAGATCCATTCACATTTCAACAACAGAGTGAGTCTATTGCCTACTTCGAGGCTTCCTGGGTTGCTGGCATATGCATACTAGACTAAGTGGGGTTCTTCTAAGTTGGTGGAAGAAGTATAAAAGTCATATAAAATTGTATTATGCACAGGAAGAGTGTTCTAGTGATTTTGGGATGTTTCAGAATGATTTGGATGCCAAATGCACAATGGGGATTGTAGAGCTAGTCAAATTCCAGGATTTTCCAAACAAGGTTGAATACATACAAATCCTTAGGTAAATGTTTGGGATAGGATGTATATTTTGTTATTAATCTCATACAACTGACGAAAATCAAAACTAATTCACAGGAAGGAAATAACAGTGAAATGTGTAAAACTAGTCATTAAAATGCACCCAACGAGCTAGTCTTTCAATCTTAAGTACCAAATTGCTTCCATAAATCATTAAAATATTTTTTGATATACAATAATTATCAGATACAAGTCGAAATGTAAACTCCAAAATTCTTCTTTCACTTATTTTATTTCTTTCTAAAATTACAGTGCCTCACAGGCTAGAAATTCCTTACAAGTTTAAGGAGAAGGAAGGTGATAAGTGGGGAGATCACTGTAGCTCTATTTTGAAGTTTATATCAGATCACCAAAAGATCTGATGAATGATATTTGATGCTAACTGAACTTCTCGAAATAACTAGGGAGCATTCATTGAGCTCTCTCCATCCAGCAGTGGAATCTCCTCCAAATCTAGATGAGAATGAGTGTAGAAGAGAAATAGAAAATATGGATCAGATATGAAGCCGATATCTAGACTTGGGAAGCTATGATATCTGAAAATTATGGTGTTGTGGCCTCCCTGAAGATCCTAGGTGCATACACTGGAAACTAGCTCCTCCTTCTAGTGGCTCTCCTCCAAAACTAGCTACAAATACACTGAGATTGCGGCCTCCTTCATTGGATGATTGTAAATCTTTAATGGCAAGCTGATATAGATTTGAATGGCTGTAATATCACTCTCTGTATTAGAATATTGGATGGCTGGAAACTATGGATCCTTGAGGCACATCTCCCAAGAAGGTGTTGAGGCACATCACTCAACAAAGAGAAGCTCAGAGCTCTCAAGACAAAATTCAAATGATCAACTTTTTTTAATGGGAGTTGGAAGCATTCTATTATAGAATTCATGTTGACCCATTGAGAAATTTAATTGGCTTGGTGACCTGTGAGAATGGGTCACCCATGAGTAGAAATACTTTCTTACTTTTCTTCTTACACCTTTTCTCTCCTTTAGAAACTGTGCCCCTTTTGTCTCAAGATGTTTCCTTCCTTGTAAAACTTTCTTGCTTTGTAATTTCAGTTCTCTTTTGGAAATTTCGACCTCCCTTATCTTTCAATGGTTTTTTCCCATCTATTTCATTTTGGTAACATCTTACACCTTCCCTCTTTTCATTCCTTTCTATTTTCTGACCTCCCTTTCCGATTTAGCAACATTGTCCTCAAGGGGATTCCCTCTTGTCCCTCTTGCACAAATCATTCACTTGCAAAAATATTAATAAATGAAGATAATTAATAAAATAAATTAATACCTTACTCCAAAATCCAAAATCATTAATTATTTAATTAAATTAGAGGCCTAGCTCAAAATTTCCAAATTAATTAAATAATTCACCTTAGCACTTAGTTTGGGGGTTAATATCTTTAGGGGGGGCACATTATCCATTTAATCACCCACATACACCCTTAGGCATATTCCATAAGTTAATTTCCACATTCACCCATTAATTAATTAATTAATTCTTCGGTGACTTAGGCCAAAATCACCCCCATGGACCATAGAAAAATTTGGGGACATGACATCCTTACCTTACCTTTAACCCCACTTCCTCTCTCTCTCTCTCTCTCACCTCTTTCTCCTAACCATTAATAATCAACCCTCTATCTCCCTTTCTCTCCCATATTACTTCACCTACAACTAAGTTCCACCTCTCTTTATCTCTCCACCAAACCAACAACCCCACCTTCGCTCTCTCACTCTTCATAACCCTAACCACCTTCTATCTCTCCCTGTTGATGTATTTGTAACTTTGGAAGATATTCACTTGTATATTGTACTTGTACATTATTGTATCCCCAACGGAGATGTATTATTCCTCTGATTGGAAGTGTCATCAGTTGTACTTGCATGTGTCGCAAGTTATATTGTAAGTGTCGTAACTTATATTTGATGGGTTATTAGACCACCTTGTTGGGGTCGGCTCTATATGAGTTGTGTGGGTCAAAGGGTTATTACACCACCCTAGTGGGGGTCGGCCTAGTCAGCATTATGTTAAGTGGTTAATTTGGGGCCGACCTAGTTTTATAGGTCAAACTTGCACCTCTCCGTCCGTGATCACCTTGAGCTGTAGATCACACAAAAGAACAACTTGGATGGAGGAGCATGTTTACCGGAGATGATACTTTGAATCACTCCATTTCATGACATTACTGGAAAATCCAAAAATATATCATTTTGAGATATGAGCGCTACTCTACTCAAAGAGACTAGCACCCATACGCTACTCTAGTGTATAATAGTAGTGCCCATATGCAAATATACGCTACTCCTTCTCAGCATAGTAGCGCTCAGAATTTTAAACTCGATGAGCGCTAGTTGATAAGAACTAAAGTAGCGCCCTATACGCTACTTCACTGAACAAGAGTCGCGTACATCTTAAAAGATGATTAAAAAATAAATTAATTTCTCGTGGAGGATTAGTTGCTGGTAGTTTCCTAACTCCCCCAACTTCCTCCATAACTATACATCGACCTAAACTGCTTCTCTAATCTTATAAATACAAAGAAGATTAAATGAGAAGGGTTAGAACCTAGATAGTGAGATGGATTAATGGAGAAAATTTGAGACATAGAGAAAAGCTTCCATTGGAGCAGTTGTTGCTGAAGTTATCCAAGCCAGAGAAGAGCCAGAGCCTAGAATCAAGTTGCAAGAGCCTGTTACCTGATCAGGTATACTTGTACATCATTCTACTTTCAGCAATAAAGGTTGAAGTGTCTTTCTTGTTCCAATTTAAATGTGTTCTCAAATGACATCTTAATTTGGATCTATTTTGGTCAATGTTGAATGCTAAACATTGTTTTTATTTCTTTCAAGCTTTATATATTGCCCAAAGTGCTTTGAGAAAGGTATTGTTATTGCAGGTTTACTGAAAGGAAGGCGGATTTGAAGTTGAACACAAAGATCAAGCAGAGGCTAGGATCAAACTTCGATTGAAAGGTGTGTTCTCAAGATCCACAACTTATTTCTTTTCATAAATATATTTGTAATATCATCAATACACTTACCTGTCACCCCAACCAAGTTGATAGCATTAGTTTCCTTGCTATAGGGTAGATTTGCCCGCCAACACCTAGTTGAGTAAAGGTCAAGTGAGTTAGTGTATAAATAGAGAGTGTGTCTCTCTCATTTTACACATTCTATTATTCACTCACTTCGCATTAGTGAGAGAAGAGGAGGATGTGCACAAGTGGAGGAGGAACATGCTGCTGAAGATATCTATCTCTTGGGTTTGATCATGGTGATCCTTGTATTGATGCTTATTCTATCTCTGAGGAAGTTGTGGGGTTTTTCACCTTCTTGGTTTTCCTCAGTGAAATGTTTTGTGTCTCTTGTCTCTTATGCTTGATATGTTGTACATGTTGTTCTTTCAGTTAAGATCCTAAATCTATTGAATTAAATGATGAAAAATTAACATGGTATCAGAGCTAGCCTGAAGGAAGGCATGATATGGCATTTATGAGACTTGTTGTACTTGCGACAAATTGCAAGCTAGGGCTTGATATAGCAAAAACCAGTCATCGTAGAACATTCGCTATAACTCCACTTTGAAGAAGTTTCAGGATATGAAACTTTTACAGGTCGTAGATAACATACCCATGTACATTGTTTCCAATGCACAGCATCTGATTCATTGTATTTTGTGTTTTATGATCAGTACAATCTAGGTTTTCTACCTCTTCCAGATCTCAGTCATAAACAGGTGACCTAGGAAAAAGGTCATAACATGGGGTAGGAAGCTCCGAATGAAATTCTGTAAAATGTAACATTAAGAGAATGGACTTTAGTTTCTCAGGTAAGTTTTTTCAGAGGCCGAAATTGAACCAGTGACATGTGGCACGCTGTACAGTTCGCTCTCCTATTTTATCTCATAAACAAGTCACGTTACGACACTTGGAATAACTCTCTCTCAGAGAATCCAATTGAGGTAATACCTATGGGGTTGGAAAGATAACAGGTTAGGATACCATAGGCCGATGTTTCAGACCCTATGGATTCGTAATTTCAAATATGAACCTGAATCAATCAGGTGCATATTTTTGTCAAAACAGATTTGGATTCTGAGCACCTTCATTCTTGGCTTGTCACTGCTGTGGGAATTTGGGGCTTTGGAGAAAGTTGGAATTCTTGGAATCGAAGTCTATGTCTGAATTATCCTCATCAAAATCAAAATTTAGAGACCAAGATGGAATTTTTTGGTTGGGAAGAAGGTCGGGCTTGAGCAAACCCTAGTTTGGGATTTTGATCGGAAAGATAAAAAATGAGGGCTCTTGCAAAAGCTGGAATTTTTAAAGTCTGTGACCATGGCTGGAAGCTCCTCAGAAAAATCAAAGTTTAGAGCTTTGGATCGAACCTTTTAGTTGGGAAGAAGGATGGCCTTTATCAGACCCTAGTTTGGGGTCCTCTCCAGTGAATCCAGAAGTTTCAAAGGCAATTTTGAAGGGTCAAATTTTGCAGTTTTCAAAATTGAAGTATACTAGCTTGATCAGCTCAACAAGCCACATCTTTCCATCCATTCAGAAGTTTGAAATTAAAAGTTTGAATTTTTAGGGTTTCTCTGACAAACCCTAATCCAACTCTAGATCTAGTTTCAAGCAAATCAAAGTGGATTGGGTTAATCCTAGAAAATAATGAATTGGACACCTGCATAAGTGAAGAAGTTCCAGTTCTAGAGGGAGATGAGGCTAAGGCTTTACATGAGAAGGCTACAACCAATCCCAACAGATATGACTTGAAGAGATACAGGTATGTTTTGAAATCTTTTCATGATTAAGTTTATGATATGTTTGTTTTCATATTATTGAGGTTAGTACAATCTTGATTAATGTTAGACATGTCTCATCACCCTAGTAAAAGTATGAATGCATGTGAATGATAGAAGATATTCATTGATTAAGGTTATGACACTTATGATTATACTAATGCACTATGGTATTGTATGAGGTTGATGTCATCCGATAACATGAAAGGTACGTCAAGAAAGACAAATCAAGTTCTAGACCAAGAACATAAGACCATGGTGACATGAAGACATAGACTCATCCATAGCCATTATAGAAGCTACTTATGAGGTATGTATATTTTGGTTCTACAATGGTTAACTTATGAGTTATGCAGGTTACTAAGCACAAGTCATTGAAGAGAACAAGAAGACATTGTTTGCATATGTTAGACATAACTAGCAAACATGATAACCAGGTATGTTTTTCCTATATCAAGTTAGAATCCTACCTTGTGTTAGGATCTCATACTTTTGTATTAGGATTATTCTTGAAATTAGAAGTTTAAGTAATCAACAGTTTATGCATATTATGTTTCTTACTTTGATTGATGATATGACTAACCAGAAGAGTCCTATGGTCAATAAGAATATGAATAAGTAATAGAAGTCCTCCTTGAAACCTTGAATACTAATGCTTGTGATAAATTATCTGTGTGTGAAATAATCATGACCATACAGGTAAAGTTTATTTAGGATCATAACGTTTTGATAGTATTGAGATTATACTAATGGATGTATGATCTTGTATGAGATATTGAGGATGACACTAGTGCACACTTAAGCATGCATAATGATCCAGGATAGATATAAGTTCAATGACAGGTAATCCAGGAAGCAAAGATCAAGAGGGAGCACACTCCAGTAGTTCCTACAAGGAAGCAAAGATTGAGAGGGAGCCCACCCTACAACTGAACAAAGATAAGTATTTGAATTGTCATATGATTAGTTAAATGATGTTGTCCAGTCATGTACATAGTCATGTTCCTAGATGCATATTAGAAAAGTTACATTAATGAACAAGATACTACTAATATACAAGTAATGGGTAAGTGGCCTATGGTACTCTACAACATTCCATTGCTACTTATCTAGAATGAAACCTCTTTGCTGACATGTTGGGAGTTGTGCACACTCTTAACAATGTTTTGGTAGAGATGGAAGGCATCTAGAAAGTTATGGGATATGGATAAATGTTGTATTGAAGCATTGGCTAAGATAATTGCATGACTGTATGACATATGTCTTTATGCATAAGAATGTGTTTTTGAAAAACTATGAGAAGTTTATAATCATGCAATTGAATTTGACTTGTAGGAAAGATCGTGTACAATCACCTACAAAATAAGGACTACAAAATTTGTTCCAGCAACAAAGTTCAAGAAAACTATCTATTGAAGATATTGAAGAATCTGAAGTTCCCAGGATCCAGGATGCAGTAACGGAAGAATGCCATGGTCGAGAAATATCAGTTGATCATGAAGAATGATGTTTGGGATGAATCCCCAAGACCAGAAGGGAAGTATTTTGTGACTTCCAAGTGGATCTATAAGATCAAGCATGCTACAAATGGTAGCATAGATAAATACAAGGTGAGGTTTGTAGCTTGTGGCTTCTCCCAGAAAGAGGGAATAGATTATTAAGAAACTGTTGCTCCTGTAGCCAGATACACTTCCATCAGAGCAATACTTTCTCTGGCTGCAGTGATGAAGTGGAAGATACATAGATGGATATGGTGTAGTCGAAAAGGAAGTGTATGTGGAGAAGCCACTTGGTTTTGAGACACATGATAGGGAGTCATATGTGTGTAGATTGAAGAAAGCCTGGTATGGTTTTTTGTACGACAGGATGGACAGCTTCCTGTCTAGTTTGGGCTTTACCAAGAGTAATGCGGATTCCAACCTTTACTACAAGGTTGAGGAAGGCAATCCAGTGATACTACTACTATATGTGGATGACCTATCTGTGACAGGTGAGGATGGGTTGATTTCTGACACGAAGAGGAAGCTTGCTATCGAGTTCGAGATGAAGGACTTGGAAATGATGCACTATTTTCTAGGTATGGAGGTGTGGCAGAGTGCATATGGAATCTTCCTTGGACAAGGGAAGTACGTAGTAGAGATCCTGAAGAGGTTCGGGACGATGGACTGCAAGGCCATGGCCACGCCTATGGCATCGAACCTGAAGCTTCTGTGTGATGCTTCATCTGAGCTGGTTGATTCCACGATCTATCATCAGATGATTGGGTCCTTGATGTACTTGACGAATACAAGACCAGACATCTGCTTTGCGGTGAACACCTTGAGCCAATATTTGACAGATGCAAGACATGTTCACCCGATAGCTGCAAAGCATATTCTAAGGTACCTGAAGGGTACAGTTGACTATGGGCTCAAGTATGATGCGAATCAAAAGTTTAACCTGGGGCTTATGTTGATTCGGATTGGGCAGGGAGTGCCAGTAATTGGAAGAGCACTTCAGGGTGTTTCTTCAATATGGGATCCAGTATGATCTCTTGGTTTAGTAGGAAGCAGTCCTATGTGGCACTGGGTAGAGCCAAAGCAGAGTATGTTGCAGGTTGTTCAGTTAGTTGTGAGGAAGTATGGCTTAGGAAGCTACTGTCTAAGTTATTTGATCTCGCGTTGGATGCTACCTATATCTTCTGTGACAACCAGAGTTGTGTGAAGTTGTCTGAGAACCCAGTGTTCCATGACAGGTCAAAGCACATTGAGATCAAATATCACTATATCAGGGATATGGTGCAGATAAGAGCAGTGAAGCTTCTATATGCTACAACAGATGAGCAGATAGCCAATGCAGTGTTGACCAAGCCACTGGCCAGAGTGAAGTTTGAGTACTTCAGAGAGAGGCTTGGTGTACTTCAGATCAAGATTCCTTCCAAGGCAAAGTGATGAGTCTAGAGACACAAATGCACATGAGCCATTCTCACATGGTGGTAGGTGTGTCCTCCCATGGTGCAGATATAAGGGTTGGGGCCATTCCGACATGGTTGTTGATGTAAGAGTTGTGCCATTAGAGCATGGTTGAAGTGTGTCTTCCCATGGCTACGGTATAAGTGTTGCACCATTCCTACATGGTTGAAGTGTGTCTTCCCATGGTCGTTGATGTAAGAGCTATTCCATTCGAGCATGGTTGAAGTGTGTCTTCCCATGGATGCAATATAAGTGCTATGCCATTCCTAGCATGGTTGAAGTGTGTCTTCCCATGGCTATGGATATAAGTGTGATGCCATTCTTGCATGGTTGAAGTGTGTCTTCCCATGCCATAGATATAAGTGTTGAGCCTTTCACGGATGGTTGAAGTGTGTCTTCCCATGCCGATGAATGTAAGTGTTGTGTGATGTGCATCTGGGTTGTGCTCCGTAGACAAAGATGGTGATTTGAAGACGTTGAGGTGAAAATATGGCACACAAGTTTTGCAAAGGCATATAATTGGTCCTAAGATTCTCTTGCAGGTTTTGCAGAGGTAGTGTAATTAGTCCTGGGATATCTTGTAGGTTTTGCAAAGGCAGTGTAATCAGTCCTAAGGTGTACTTACTTGATTGCTTGCTCACAGAGATGATGAAGACCTACATGGAGGCTAGGCCTACATCCATCATGAAAAAGGGCTTTCTCTATAGAACTTCCTATGACGAGAAGAATTGAGAGATAGCACCAGTGATTGAGATGACGAGTACAACAGTAGTGACAATAATGCTCCGTGATCCAGTGATGATGATCCAGCTCTAGTATTGAAGACTTGTGCCGATATGTATTGATGACTTGTGCCAAGAGAATACCTTCCTAGTTAAGAGGGAGTGTTGATGTATTTGTAACTTCAGAAGATATTCAGTTGTATATTGTATTTGTACATTATTGTATCCCCAACGGACATGTATTCTTCCTCCTATTGGATGTGTCGTCAGTTGTACTTGCATGTGTCGCAAGTTATATTGTAAGTGTGGTAACTTATATTTGACGGGTTATTAGACCACCTTGTTGGGGTCGGCCCTACATGAGTTGTGTGGGTCAAAGGGTTATTAGACAACCCTAATGGGGGTCGGCCCAGTCAGCATTATGTTAAGTGGTTAGGTTGGGGTTGACCTAGTTGAGTAAAGGCCAAGTGAGTTAGTGTATAAATAGAGAGTGTGTCTCTCTCATTTTACACATTCTATTATTCACTCACTTCACATTAGTGAGAGAAGAGGAGGATGCACACAAGTGGAGGAGGAGCATGTTGCTGAAGATATCTATCTCTTGGGTTTGATCATGGTGATCCTTGTATTGATGCTTATTCTATCTTTGAGGAAGTTGCGGGGTTTTTCACCTTCTGGGTTTTCCCCGGTGAAATGTTTTGTGTCTCTTGTCTCTTGTCTCTTATGCTTGATATGCTGTACATGTTGTTCTTTCAATTAAGATCCTATATCTATTGAATTAAATGATGAAAAACTAACACTCCCTAACTCCTCTCCTACCCTGCCTACCCATAAACACCCCTCCATCTCTCTCTCTCTCTCCCCCTGTGACTCCCCCTACTCATAACCCTCTATCTCTCTGTATACCCTAATCCAGCCCCCCTACAAATTAACACCCCCCATATATCTCTCTCTTTCTCTCCACACCTTAGGACCCCCCTTCTTTCTAACATCCCTAATATTTCCTAAACCTATACCACCCTCTCCCCACCATGATACCTATGATCCACATCACAGTTGGCATTCTTGTCAGATACTAACTTCAACAAATATTTGAAAAGTCATCAATGTTGACACAACTTCGATAAGTTCTGAATTCGACACAGCTTCGAAAATTTCACAACTTCAACAAGTTCCACGACCTCACAGTTCATGAGGTCAACATGCAATGACCTGCGACTCTCGACTGTTGAACTGTGACATATTATCTCTCTATCTTCCAGTCGACTGTAACGGTTGAACTTCCGAACCGTTCTAACTTCTTTTGTAACTGAATGTAACGGGAAGGCACCCAAGTGTCTTAGCATTCTATATAAGCATGTATAATATTGTAATATACATCAATTGATGATCTCATAATCAATAATAGAGAATATCAATTCGCATTCCTATATATTTTCTATGTGTATTTGTGGTCTGTCTGTGTAGTGTATTCCTTCTTTGCTTATTATATTTCTTATGATTCCACCATAACAGAGCTGAATCATTCAGTCAAACTGTTGTCCCCCTCATGCTTCTTGGCCATGTGCAGATCATTGGTATCAGATCTCTCATATTTGTTCATGCTTAACTTTCCCTAGACACTTCCAATGAAGTTACCTGACTTATGCCTATTCAAACATGCTCGCAATCTCAGCAATCCAAGCAGACGCTACCTCCAGAAATGGTAGAAGAAACAAACGATAGACATGCATCTGAAGAGACACCACAACTTATTGAGAAAGCGCTGACTCGACAACAAACTGAAATTTTCTCCCAGTTCAATGAAATTCTCATGCGATTTTCTTCAACATCCGAAGGATTTTCGATGAGAACTCACTCTGACAAAATCATCCCCTTGAAAGTGCAAATGAATTTGGACATACCGAATCCTGAAGGAAAGATTGATGTGGAATCCATCGACAATTGGGTACAACAATTGGAATCCTATTACTCTGTGAATCAACTCTCAGAAGCTGAAAATATCACCATTGCATCCTTAAAAGATGTCAACATCTGTGCACTGCTCATGGGAGAACCTCTTGACAAATAAGGATAAAAGCAGAGACCCCATCGACACATGGGATAAATTCATTGAATACGTCCGAAAGGAAATTTACCCACCCAAATAACTCGAACAACAGTATAAGAAGTGGTAGCAGATAAGGAAATGGAAAAAACAATCAGAACAGAGTTACACTGATGAGTTCTATCGACTCATGGCTAGAATTGGAGTCCAAGAAGAAGAGAAATTGATTGCTATGAGGTACATCAATGGATTGTTGTAGTACATTCAGCAGGAGATGGAATTTTTTATGTTCAATACGATCGTGGATGCACTCCACTATGTCAGCAAAATTGAAACCAAGAAGAAAGGAAAAGCACACTTCACTGTTAACGCCTAAAAAGTGCTCATTACGTCATCTCCCTCACCACATGATTCATTTGTCTATTTTTCCCACCATATTTGCCTCCAAAACCTCAAAAAACCATTAAAAAGCCACCAAAAGGCCAAAAAACCCCTTTTTCCCCCCAAAATAATTTAAATTTCCTCAAAAGATAGCAAAAACCCTCTAAAAGGTCCCTAATCCCCCAAACAATAATAACACGGAACCTGCCAACCAAAACCTCGACAGGCCACCAAAGCAAGCTAAAAACCCTAACTTACGAATGAACCATCCTTGTTGTATTTGTGGGGTCTATGGCCATTATACACATGCTTGACCACATTTGGAGCGGGCACAACAACTCTGGACCGATAATTCCCACCACCAAGGAGATGCGGCACCTCAAGTGCCACCTAACCCCCCAACACCTCAAACTCAACCCTTGGTGTTATAGAACCCTTTACCAACCCAAGGACTGGTGAACACTCAACTGTTAGCTCCTCCTCAAGGAACTGCGCCACCACAACAGCAAGTCACGTATGCTCCGTTTTCCCACCCCACTTTAGACCCAGGCACCCATCACTTGTTAATGATGTCATCCGTCGATATCAACCTTCAAACTCACCATAACCAATATGGCTCCACCCCGAAAGCCCCTCCCACCGACAAAACCACCAACGCTCTTCCCACTGATCAGCCATTACGCATACATTCGGCCCCATTAGATGGAGCCCCAAAAGCCCCTCGCTTACCACTTTGCTGCATCAATAATAACCCCAATGCTCGCGCTATGTCTAATTACAACATTGTGGATGACTTAGCTCAGTCCCTCGTAGCCATGTCTGCATTAGATGTCTTAAAAAACTGTCCTACACAGCACAATACTCTATTATCAGCGATTGGTGGTATCGACCCAACTGATTCACGAATGATGGCCTTTGATTTGGACCAATTTGAACCACACCTTCCTTCCAAATTAGCATTCCAAGTTTCTATATCCATTTAGAATCTTGTAATCCATCGGTGCATCATCGATGACGGTGCCTCTACATGCGTTATGTCCACATTCATTTGGCAGAAGTTGGTATCCCCTACTCTCCAGCCATCCACCACTACGTTGTGAGCATACGACGGTCGTTCGGCTCAACCCCAAGGTCTCTTAGCTAATGTCACCATCCAGCTGGTTGGTAAAATAGTGCTTATTGACATAGAGGTCATCAACGCCCAACTTGATTGTAACCTCTTACTTGGCCGCAGTTACATGTACGCCATGCGGGTTGTTTCCTAATCAATTTTTCGTACCATGATGTTCCCCCATGAAGGACGAGTGGTCAAGATTGATCAACTCACCTATTACGATCCCAATGCCCCTGCTGCACCTGAAAACATTCTTCCCACAGTTGAACAACTTGTTCACGGTGCATCTACCTCGTTGGTTTCCTCAATTGGACCCAGAGTCTACTAAGATACGTCGATGACTTCAACATTCCAATCCATTCCACCCCCATCACCTGCGACCGAAATATCTGACTTATGTACCCTTTCCCACAATACACAAACACCCAACCATCAACCTTCCTTGCTACCCCAACCACCATTGGTACCCAGTCATGTCAGCACCACACTTATCCATACAATCCCCTTCCTATTTCCTCCTTCAAGAGTAGTAAGCGCTCCGGTGATGGCCACATTAAACCTCTCGGGGTTAACTTTAGGACTACTTGTATGGTACATCACACCTCCTATTTCCCCTCCGACGTCCAATGTCATTTTACAGCCAGTGCAACCTATCACCACTACTAGTTGGCCACCTCCTGGTGTCACCACTCCTTCCTCCTCTACCAACCCACCCCCTATTGCCAAATACACTAGGGGCAGAGGCCCACAACCTTACACCACGCCTAAAGGCACTAAGAATCCTCCACCATTTCGCACTCCTCCCAAATTCTCTTTGTGTGATGAGTTGGGCCATGCTACCCATCAATTTCCACAATTACCCGCATCACAAGAGCACATGCAAATGCTTGACAATGACCCCAACATCCCAGTTGTCCAACTCGACCTTACTGCTAATCCTCGCAATAAATCACTGCGTACCAATCACCCTTGTGCAATATGCAGTATTTACGGCCATTACTCACATCACTACCCTGATCTCCTAGATTACAGAGTTGCTCTCTACGAGATGAATAACTTGGACCTCGAGACGTCTCCTCCCACCATTGAAGAGATCCACCCCCCAGAATCCCCAACAATAGGAGAGATCAAGACCATTTATATGATCTCTACTGCTAGCATCCCCTCGTCAACTGATTTGACTACAAAACATTTCCACAATGATGAGGAAATTCTCGAGGCCCTTACCGCACCTGAGTACCCCTAGGAGGATATGCACCATCATTCCCATTTTCTCCCAGAGGAGTCCTTCACCACCACAGCCACCCAATTTTTGTTTGAGTCCAAAGATTTCCTCTCCACCAAGGTCGACTGGTTTAAAGAGCCCATTCCCACTCCCGATGCCTTCGAGGAAGGTAACATGGCCAATATCTCACCCATAATCCACATTGATATCTCTTCCGCAGGTGGTGCCCCAGAACTCATTACTTTGGGAGCCTCCTTCACCGAGTACGAGATCAGAGAGTACACTTTTTTTTCAGGAGTTCCACGATGTCTTTTTCTAGTCCTACACCAAAATGCCTGGTCTTGACCCCGCTATCATAGAGCACCACATTGACACATGGCCAGATGTGCCCCCCGTTCGCCAAAAAAAACGCCCCATTCACCCATCAAAGCTCCCCACCGTTAAAGTAGAGATTGAAAAACCTCGTGCAGCAGGTTTCATTTACCCCATCGCATACACCACTTCGGTTTCTAACCCCGTCCATGTTAACAAAAAATAAGGCACCATCAGGGTATGTACTGACTTCCGCGATTTAAACCAAGCATGTCCCAAAGAAAACTTCCCAACGCCATTTATTGACCAACTCATCAATGTGTGCGCGAGGCATGAAGTCCTATCCTTCATGGACGAGTTCTCTGGGTATAACCAGATTCAGATCTGCAAAGAATATCAATACAAGACTACCTTCACCACCCCATGGGGCACCTTTGCCTATCGGGTCATGCTTTTCGGCCTTAAAAATGCTAGGGCCACCTTAAAGCATGCCATGACCCATTGTTTTCATGACTTGGTTCATATCCTATTAGTCTATCTTGACGATCTCACAGCATGTTCCAAGAAATGATCCGACCACCTTAACAACCTCCAACAAGTTTTTCTGCGTTGTCGCAAGTATCAGATCCGCTTGAACCCACCCAAGTGTGTCTTTTGAGTTGCGGCAGGCCGGTTGTTAGGTTTCATTGTTTCCCACAAAGGAATCGCTGTTGACCCCCTCAAAGTTCAAGCCATATTAGACCTTCCTGCACCACGCACGCTCTGGCAGCTACATAGCTCATAGGGGAAATCTAATTTCCTCCACCGCTTCATTGCTAATTATGCCACCACAGTTCACGATTTCTTACGTCTTCTTCATACTCACATACCCTTTGTTTGGGATGACCAGGCACATGTTTCATTCAAATCCCTTAAAAAATCTCTCACGCAAGCCCCTTTGATCTCCCCTCTGGATTTCTCTCAGCACTTCATCCTTTATGTCTTGGCATCCAACCATGCCGTGTCAAGGGTCCTTGATCAAGAAGACGCAGCTCACCAGAAGCATGTCATTTATTACGTCATCCAAACCTTGTCTGGACCACCCATACGTTACCCATATGAGGAAAGGATGGCCCTTGCTGTCGTCTTTTCCATACAAAAATTGTGACACTACATCCTGCTAGTTCATACTACCGTTGTCGCTGACTCCAACCCCATGATCTACCTCTTGAACCGTCGCCTTCTGCAAGGCCATGTCGCTAAATGGGTAGTTATCCTACAAGAGTACAATCTAACTTTCACAACTCTAAAAAGTACTAAAGCCCTTGCACTTTCCCATCTCATAACCGACCTCCCATCCCTTTTGTCGTCCCCGCCAATCCTCGATGAGTTACCAGACAATCATTTGTTCATCATCTCGTCGGATGACCCATGGTATGGTGAGATTCTGATATACCTTTGCATGCAGAAGTTTTTCCCTGATATCGATCATGATGGACGCTGTCGTATCTATCACCACACCTCTCGGTACCTCCTTCTGGGCAATGTACTCTACCAACGCGGTGCCGACACTATCCTCCACCATTGTCTCACACGAGGGGAGGCTGAGCAAGTCCTCAATGATTGTCATAGTGGCGCCTGTGGTGGACATTTTTCTGGGATGGCCACACCCCAGAAGGTAATCCGTGCTGGATATTTCTGGCCCATGTTGTTCACTGACTACATCACCGCGGTCAATCATTGCCATAATTTCCAACTCTTTGCCCCGAAGGCATGGACACCACCCACCCTACTCCATCTGGTCATTACCGTCAGTCCCTTTTGTAAATGGGCCATCGACTTCATGGAGTGTAAACTGTAATCTATCAATGGCCATAAATACATCATCATCGACATCGACTACTTCACCAAATGGGCTAAAGCCATGCCTACCTTCAACTGTAAAGCCGACACTACTGCTCATTTCATTTTTAACCATGTCATTAGACGATTTGGGGTCCCAAAACATCTTGTCTCGGACCATGGTTCACATTTTGAAGATGCCATTTGGCACGAGTTGTCAACTCTCCTTAAGTTCAAACATCAGTATGCCTCTGCTTGCTACCCCCAAGGGAACGGCCAAGTTGAGTCCATTAACAAAATTTTGAGAACAATCCTCCAACGCACTGTTGACCGACATAAGTCCAATTGTCATCACATGCTTTTTCCCGCATTATAAGTTTACCATACATCAACTAAGACTACCACCAGTTTCACCCCTTTTCACTTAGTTTAGAGTGTCGAATCTGTCCTCCCCATCGAGTGTCAGATCCCTGCCCTACACATCGCTATTGAACTTCTCCCCAAAACCTCCCCACTTGAACAATGTCTGCTGTTATTCGAACAAGCTGATGAAGACCTTTGTGCAGCCCTCCAAATAATTGAGGCCACCAAGAACCACTCCAAAGCTGGTTACGACAAACATGTCCACCCACGAGCTTTCCGTGAAGGATATCTAGTCCTCGTTTATGACCAAGCCCACAACAAGACAGGTAAAGGGAAGTTCGAATTCATGTGGAAAGGCCCTTACATAGTGCATACCTGCCTTGGACATGGGGCATATATTCTAATTGACTCAGAAGGCCACCAACGCTTTTATCCTTAACAATCTGATGGACCTGCTGGTTTGTAATGTATAGTTTGATTTCTTTTTCTTTTCCAATTTTTTCCCGCAACCTTGCATTCGTCATTTTCTTGCATGATCACAGATGGACCATCTTCCACCTTATTATGTTGGCTTCACTGATGGAGCAAGCCGCTGGTCTCCAAAAATTGCCTTTGCAACTTGGGTCTTATATTCCCCTTCACATAAGTTGATTCACCTTGACGGAATGTGCATAGGCGTTGCTACGAATAACTAGGATGAGTATGATGGTGTGACTAGTCTCCTGACTACTGCCCTTTAGATGGGTATACGTCACCTTCTTGTGTTCCTTGACTCCCAGCTACTTGTCTCCCAACTCAACAACTGCTACTAGGTGTGTGATCCTTGCCTCTTTAGAAAGTTCCTGCGCACAAAATAGCTAAGCCAACAGTTTGAATCCATAACATTCACTCATGTCCCAAGAGCTCAAAATAGTGTCGCAGATCAAATGGCTAACAACATCCTCGATTGGCATATCAATCACACCATGTAAATCATCCATCATGCATAATCATCACATATGAACACATCAAAAACATAAAAATCCCAAAAAGACTACAAAGGGCATGCACGTGCCTATCATAACAAATCATTTGCATCCACGTGCAATAAACAACACAAAACAATACAGGTGCATCCACGTGTGTACAAAAATGATCACCAAAAAAATGCATCCATGTGCATATATATATAAATATATCATCATCATATAAATGTCATGAGTGTCCCAGCACTTAGATATACAAAAAATATGTATCGAGGGGCTTCAACAACATCCCTGCCATAAAATACATGCCGTATATACAAAAAATCCTGAATGCCCATACGCATCGGGGGGAGTCCCCAACACTCCCTAATGAGAGTCATATCCCCCATCCGAACCATCATCACTCTCCATCACTGTTGCCTCTGTTGTGGACTCATCCTCTCCTCGCTCCTCCTCCGGATCCTCCTCATCCCCTTGTCGATCCTGAGCCCTCCTCTCCTTGGTCAATACTACCACTCGAATCAGAATCGCACGCCAATCCTGTGGAGCCTCATGACAAGCCTTGAATACCTCCCGATCAAGCTCTCGCCACCCCTCATTGGAGACCCCAACCAGTAGCCAGTCAAAGGTAACTCGCAAGGACTCCAAAGTCTCATCTGCATCCCATCGTCGCACCTACCCCCAGTCTGGCACAGCTGGAAATGTTATGTGCCCCCTACGCTCCCTATGCCTCGGTGGAGGCTGTGGTCCCACATCTGCATCAAACCAAATCACAAATGGTTAGCATCATCATATATCTCTAACCTCAAAACATCCAACATAAAGCAATCAAGAAACTAGATATATACCATCTGGACCCCAAACCTGCCCTGGGAGTTGTGGCGCCTCTGGATCTCGCCGGTAGTCCATCTCGCAATGCAGGTAGTCATAAAAAACCAGTGGCATCTACAGCCACTGCAAATAGAGCTCCCGCATAAAATATTGCCCCACCTCTCCACCACCCCACTAGCGCATCATCTGACCCCACCACACCATCCGCGGCTCCCTCAACCCCCTAGCCTGGATCGGAACTCGTGGCTACAGCGTCGAAACCCACTCCATGAAGAAAACACACAAAAATGACCCATAACAGAACCCCTTTCCAAATACCTTCACCTCGCTCAGCTGCCGCTGAACACAGGTGAGGAATATCAGGGCCCAAGCAAAGAAGGTGCCCTATAATACCCACTCTATCAGCTGCATCCGTCCCGCTGACACCTGGTGGGGTTCCTGTGACCCCAACACTTGGACCACACATGCTGCGATCACCCGAACTGACGGCTCCTATAAGTCACAAATCAAGAGTGCATTCTTATGCACTCTTGCTGTTGGGAAGCAGTACCGATCCAACATCTCCTCCATGTCGACATCCACAGACCTCTGTGGCTGGGTATCTGCCACCCTACCCAAACAAGGCAATCTCATCAAAAAGTACACATCTGTGAGGGTGAGCTCTAGTCTCTCCCCCTACACCATGAAGGCCTGTATATCGGGCTCCCAGAAGCCCACCAACCTGTTCAACAGCAGTACTGCTAAATGCATAAGTGGCACCTATGCAAACTTCAACAGCCCACACAACCCCAAAGTTCCCCGGACATGTCGATCATCCCATATGTACTCCATGAGATTGTTAGGTATCTCGCACTCTCACCATAGAACTCTCGGCATCCTATCAATCCCACAATGAAAACTCAATAGAACATGATGAAATAAACCATCATCCCCCCCTGGTATGACTCCACAATATCGATCCAGATCACGGCTGTGGGGCCCAATGTCATGATCCGAAATTGTGGTTATCGAGACTACAGCCGCGATCACAAATCGCACATGTGGGGACCACAGGCGTGATCGCAGATCGCGGCTGTCCAGGCCACAGCCGTGGTCGCAGATCGCGGCTATCTAGGCCATAGTCACGATCTTGGATCGCGACTGTGGAGGCCACAACCACGATCCATGACCATGGCCATAGCCTTGAAATCCATGATCCACACCCCTCATGGGCTATACCACCCTCCCTGAGGACCCACTACCCACATGAATCAAGAAAACATTAAAGGTAGAAGTTTAGTGAAATACCTGCAACTCACAGAAATAAAATCAAATGGTCAGATTGCCCATAAATGCCAACTCCGCTCTGGCCCACCACACTCTCCTGTCAAATTCAACCACACAAATGACACTTGGCATTATGGGTCCACTTACTATTTATAGATAGTTGACTTTTTCTTGATTCGGCCATTTTGGATCCATACGGAGTCCATTTTCGAAACCGTTTCCACCACTGGAATCAGAATGACGAGACCTTTAGAATGGTCGACTCGCGTTCTCATTTTCTCTGAACCCCATTTTTTTGAATTTTTTCTATGTACCTCGCCATCTCGATCTGCATGCCACATCAGCCATTATCAGTTCTTAGCCTTCCTTATACCATCGGATTCAGTTTTCTGAGCTCGTGATGATGCTTGAGATCATTTCTTGCTCTCACCCCCAGATTTTTTGGGCATTTTTCACCAGCCCCTAGTCGTCTATATTTGAGTGCCACCTCGGTCGTTATCCATTTTTGATGCTTTTTATATCACCAGATTCAGTTTTCCGCACTTGTGATGATGCCTGAGATCATTTCTCGCTATCAGAGTCACCCCTTTTTTGACATTTTGTCTGTCCACTACGCAACCACAGTTTGCGAGCCACATCGGCCACCATCACTTTACACTTGCTTTGACACTGCAAGCATATCCATGAACTTTCCACTCCCTTCATACTGCAGTTATTTCATTATTTTGCCACCATTCACCATCCCACAAGGAGGCACCACCAATGTTCCCTCCCAACCCTCATTCTTGGTTCTCATCGATGTCTCTTGATTGAACACTCTCTCCTTGCTTGGCCATTCCTTTTGTTCGGTATAATTTTATCCCTTTTTCAAGCTGGACAAGTCCTTTATGAAAAAGGAGCTTAGGGAGTTTATGTTAAGCTCTTTTATGACTCCTAAAAGAATGAAAAGATCATTGAGAAATCTTGCTTCCTTTCATGCTCATTAAAGTACCTGAAAGGGTGTCTATCCGGTATAAGTTTAACAGTTTTCCAGAGCTAGTGACTAATTATGAAAAAGGAATACTCTAGTCACACCGGCTATAAGAGTTCTCCATTGCATCCTTTTATGCTTTTTTGGGCCTTGGAGACTAACACACGAAAAAGAAACCCCCTGGAGTCTTCTTACTATTTTCAAACTCCCTAAAATTGAAAGCAAACACAAGCATACATTGTCCTGGGCTCGTATAAATCCACATGATGGTACAATTCCATTATTTCAGAGTCTTCTTATCGCTTTCAAACTCCTTAAAATTGAAAGCAATCATGAGCATGAATAGTCCTCGGCTCGTATAAATCCACATGACAGTACCATTTTATACCTTCTTTGAGCTCCTTAAACCATGAATAAGGACCCAACGGTGTCTCCTGGCACCATGACAGATCATATCTCATCCCCACATTATGACAGCAACCTCAATATGGTCGTGTTGTTGCTGCAACATCCTTCCCCAAATTTTTGTAGATATTGGGGTCCCTCCTTGTACATTTTTGTAATCAAATGCTTTTTCTTTTTTTTTTTGAATTTTATCCTTCACCTTTTGGATAGATTTAACTCTTGTTTCCCAAAGGAGTGTCCATTTATCAAATTTTTTACTAAGGCAAAAATCCTTCATTGCCTTCAGCGTATGTTTTAAACTTAACTCTACCACTTTAGGTGTGGCTTTTAACCTTAACTTCGCCGCCTTTGGCACAAGTTTTAACCATGAGTAGGCTACCTTTCACACAGTACTCAAAGCTATTTTGGCCTCCTTGGGCAAGAATTTTAGTCTCATCCCGGTCGATTTTAGGGCATAGTTTTTGGTAATAATCCTGCTGAGTATGGTGCATTGTTTAGCCTTAAAAACCCCGCGAAAATCTCTTATGCCTTTGCGCCACTTTTTCTTTCTCGACTTTCGCTTTCTCGACTTTTGACTTCTCATTGTCTTGCGCGACATAGTCTCCATCACTAAAACTCTCGCCATTGCGCATCACCAAATCTTAAATCTGCCACCCGCAGTACCCCGCCTCACCTTTTGGCATAGTTTTTAGGATAAATTCTTTCGTTATGATATTCGCTTCGTCACTCATGAAGCTTAGACTTAGAGGAAAAAACGTTGGCACAGGTCTTAAGCCCAAGATTGCCACCCGTTACGCCATTTATAAGTTTAAAACTCCCATTGGAGCCAGAAGCGCGCCTCACCATCGTAAAATTTTAATGTTGCACACGCCGCCTACCGCACAAACCTTAGACAGGAAGATGACGCACATTGCGCAAATATTACCATCACGATCGCCACCCGCCGCACAAAGTTTAACACTTCGATCGCCGCTATTGCGCCCCCAATATTTTTTGGCATTGGCGCAGATTCATTTGGTGTAGACATTAATGCCACCCCGTGCGAAATTAAAAGCCCTTGGATTGAGCCCTGTGTGCATTTAACTCGCCACCTTGCCACCCCAGTTCATTAACGCGTCCCCTATATCAATGCGTAGAATGGGATTTTCAATCTCATTCTGCCATTTTCATGGAGAGCCATAGTTCGCTGTGTTCACATTTTTCATTGTTGGGCTATCTCCATCTCGGAACGCTCACAGCTACAGGGAGCCATTGTGAAACTGACAGGTAGGTACCTCAAATACCTCGCCATTTCCTTCTTTTAGTTCATGCATAACTCTTCCCCGTTATGCGGTCTGTTTGTTTAGGTATATATATACGCCGTAGAGTCTTAGCATCCACCCCAGTCATAAGCAAACTCCACTCCCGCTAAAATGGAGACCAAGAATCAGTCCATACAAACCAGAGCTCGGAGAGTCCTATTATCATCATTGCATCCTAGTCTTTGCCCACTGTCACACGCTTGGCATCGCAGGTACCTTCCCCACACAGCAAACCTATTGATAAAGCAGCTAACTAGAGGCATCCTCGCCAAATCCCTTGTGTTGATTTGTTTAAAGGCCCATCCCCAAACTGTGGCAACATTTTGCCGGCATGTATGGCCCAAAACTACTCACAGTAGTTGCAAAAATGAAGCATGCATTGAATCCCTGACGTATAAACTAGAGAGCCCACCATGAATTTTTTAGAGCAACGTAATCACCCATAGGGACTAAATGCTAAGCTAGGCGCTACTCTCACCTATTTCGAAACTTGTCCTAGTCAGTCCTCCGGAGTTTGCGATAGAAGCCATCCCAAATTCATGAGACGCCAATGGTCAAGGACACATAGAGGTTACGTCTAGGCCCACATTATTCTATTTTTGCACAGTAAAGTTGTAATACTTTTATGAATAAATCACTGTGTTTGTCTCAAAATTGTTTTTTGCGAAGTAATAACAGTCATTTCCATAGTTTGTAATGCATGAAAGATATGCTTCTTTTGATTAGGAGCTTTATTATTGCGTGCATGTTTCTTCATCATAACACAGTTGCATTTAAACCATTGTGCCAAAACATTCAGCAAGCCCCTTATTTGTACTACTTGGCTCATTGCAGATTGGACATGCATAGGAGATCCACCCGACACAAAGGAACGCTTGTAGAATTGGATTCCAATGTAGAGATTCTATTAGACACATCTCTTGAGACAATGTTTGGGGATACGCTGGCTACCACCGGGGTGCTTCCAGGAAGTTCTGCTCCTAAATTTGGATGGAGTGATCTTTATAGACTCATTAGGGATCAAAATGACCCGCAGCTTCCTATCGAAGATTCCATGGATTACGCGAATATTAAAAAATCCTGTCTTCACAAGGCAGCGACTCATCCCTAGTTGTTCCCATGTTCAGAGGTCATCGGTTGGATCATCCCTCATGTTCAAATAGATACAAGGCTAATCAACAACAAGGATGGGATGAGTCTGTCATCCTTCACACCCCAATTCATCACAACAATTTACAAATTGCCCCATCCAGGGACTTGGTTAACTAACCAGTGGATAATGGAAAATTCAGGGGACCCCCTGGAATCCGCCAAGAAGATGACGATCAATGAAAGACGGATCAGATGGAGACAAAACAATGAATATGAGAGAAACCTGCTAAAAAATACCTATCGACTTATTGCCTTAATGCTAAGTTGGATCTTTGGTATGCCGAATGGCAAGATCTTCAAGCTCGGGTGGGTACCAGTGATATTTCACGTGGCCACATCTGGTACCATATTCAATTAGGCAGAGATAATTTCAGATAGTTTGGCCTCGCAGATAACTGCTACTCAAGGGGAATTAACTAAGAAGAAGGCGGACTTCTTCATGTCCTCCTACTTGATGGATTACCTAGTAAGTAAGCAACCTTTCCCAGACTTGGGCTACTCATGAAACAAGAAAGAGACACCCCTCTACATAGCTTACCAACCTACATGGGCAAGCAAGTATGCTAACCACTATAAATAAATTTGTGAGAAACTCATAATGCCGCTATATCAGCTTATTTTTGTGGAAGAGCCGAATTGCATGTCTGAAAATGCAATGCCTATTATAGAAGAATTCGGGGACTACTATTTCTCTTCTAATGGCACATACATTCGAATGAGTGGAGGATCACATCCTCCCTATTTGTTTCCCCAATATGTGATCGATTTTGCGATCCACAAGGAAGCCTTAAGACAACTTTTTGGTACTGGCGGAATTAGCAAGATCTTAGCAGACAGAAAGAAAGGCATACACCTGCCCATGCCTTTCACTATCAGAGCATACAGCCTCCCAAAGGCCAGTGATGGTGAAAATTTAGCTCAAGGCCTAGAGGTCTTTCATTTTGGCACTATGCCTTTTAGGAGGCACGATCCCGATGGCAGGATTGCTAAACACTGCCTTAAGGTCCAAACCTCGTTTGATTATACACATCTCATGGACCAAATTGAAGAATTCTTCCGCAACGCCAAAAATTTGACTGAGTTGGAGAAATGTTATAAACAGAACAGCGGGACTAGTACTGGCCCTAGACCTATAGGATTGATCCATAAGGAGCAGCAAGCCACAACTAGTAGTCTAGCAGAATCTCAAAAGCAGCAGGATGACCAGCAGCTACAGGATGATCCTTACTAGCAATATGGTGATTCCGAAAAGGGTTTAAAAGAGGAGGCTGATCAGTACATGAAAAGGATAGAAAGGATCAGGAAAGAGCAAGAAGCAAAGAGCCAACAAGAAGCCAATGCTACCAGAATCCAACAAGAACAGGAGATGGAAGCTAAGCGATTGGAGGACGAAAGAGTCTGAACCGCCGAAGCCACAAAGAAGATCAGGTTAGAGGAGGTTAAAAGGCTACAAGACTTCAAAGAGAAGGCCAAAAAGGAAGTTGCTGAACTAGCAGAAGCAGCTAGGTTACAACCATAGAAGGCCGAAAAGGATGCAGCTGAAAGGGCGGATTTGGCAAGATTACAAGCCGAAAAGGAAGATGCAGATCTCGCAGAAATAGCAAGGCTACAAGAAGAAGAAGAAGCCAAGAAAGTGAGTGAACAGGGCTCATCCGGTCCGCAAGCCACGGACTTAGATCTACAAGAGATAGACAAATCAGGTACCGCTGATACTGGGATTGTTCCTACTGATGAATTAGCACTAATCCTGTACAACCCCAGGCAGCAGCGCCAAGTGGCCAACTTGAATTATGTTTATTTTCATGAACGAAAGAAGGCTATCATTGGTAGAAGAGTTAAGAAAATGGAAATTGGACCAGACAGCTTTGAACTCAGAATATCAAAAACTACCCTGGTTCAAGGGACTAACCTTGACCCCGCTTTCACAACAGAATGTTCTGTGTCCGCAGCTGAGGAAAACAAAGCCAATGTTGACTTTCTGCTGGATGAAGTGAAGAATTATAGAGAGTTATGCTTCAAAATAAAAGCTGACAGGAAAAAGGAGGTTTCAGAGTCAAATGAATTGAAAAGAAAGTATAAATAACTCATGGATGAAAAGGAAGAATCAACTCTAACAATCCAATGGCTCAAAGAAGAGAAGAATGCACTAGAAGCATAGTAGTTTTTTGCTAAAGGTGCACATGAGCACTCACAGGCTCGTGTGGTAGAATTGGAGGGTAGTTACAAGCAAGACTTGGCCTCATTCCATAGCTATGCATGTGATCAACAAGAGAAAACATAGCAATTGTTAACATCAGTCTCAGAAGAAATAAGTAACGTAAAGGAGATGGTCACAAGGATGTGGGCCATCAAGGCAGAGGCACTTGATTTGAAGAATAAATTTGCTCTGCATGTAATAGAAATTAAAGAGCAATCTGAATGGAAAGTAGGAAAATATGGTTTCCCTCGGAACTTGTGGGCCACAATAGAGACAGAATTAGACTTGGATATTGGTGTCCTTGAATTTTGCAGAGACTGCGGCAACAAGCTGAGCTAAGGAATCTGCAGGTCAACCAAAACTTGCCAGACGCTTTACTCAATAACCTGGAGCTCCTTGGAGAAGTGTCACATTGTTCTGCCAGATACCATCTATGATTTTTCTAGTAGAGAGATACGCCAAGCAGAGCTGCAGGCCAATTTGAGTGCAGAGCTAGAATATCTGGATAAGATAGAGATGTTCACCCTTGAATATCTCCAACATTTCATCAGTCAAGCCACTATCCATGCATATTTTCTTGAAGACACTTCTCAATCCATGGTTGTGGGATCAGTTTCTATCAAATTGGATTTGCGCCAATTTGAGATAATGCTCGAAGTAACAGTCACAGCGCGGGGAAAGACTATTCTCAGGGAAATAGGCCAATGGGCTAGTTACATTCGATCTGTCAAGCAACCCATGCAAGCAAGTACCCCAACTGAAATTGGAAGACCTTCAGAAGCGGTGTAGCCAACGCCAGTAGTTGCCCCTGCTGAAATCGACGAACCAACAGATTCAGGAGATTCAACTAAGGCAATCAGTACACCTAGGCCTTAGTTATTGTCAATGTGATATAAGGAAAACATAGCTAGAATTTGTTTTTGTCTTATATCTTGTAAAAGACAACTATTTTTTTTTTAGTTTTGTATTATTAGTCACTAGAAGACAAAAAAATTATTCCCTCCTAGGTTTAGGTTTTGGGAAGAGAGAATATTGTAAATCTATAAATAGAGAGATAGAAGAGAATGTTAAGGGTTTTTGGGCAGGTGAAAAGAGATTCTCGGTCTTGTGTGTAAAGGACTTTACTGCATGTATTGGAGTTTCCTTTGCCTAATGAAAGCTTGGAGGGCTGCATTTTTGCCTGGATCATGTGTCAAATCTCTGTTGAGCTATCTATGGATGCGTTTACATATGTTTTGTGAGATCTTTCTTTACTATGCATGAATTGTTTCTAAATGTGACGAAAGCTTTTCATATATTTTCCTGTGCAATGAATGTTTACTTCAGATGAGCAATTGGAATGTGTAAATTGAATCAGAGTTATCTCTATAATCATTTATTTTCTGTTGGAGAAATGTCTTTAAGGTTGAATGGCTATCTATGATATCTTCAGTGATTTCTACAGTTTTATTGCTCATATCTTCATTTTGCTCCTTACAAGGATAGGTTAAATTTGCTTAAGATAGTTTAGATTTATTTTGGACTAGTTTTAGGATTGGATTTGTTATAGTTTGCGTCTATATTAAAGAACTTGCATATCATCTTTAAGATAAAATAACATAAATGGTGGATCGGGACGCAACCGGTGAAAAATTAAACAAATATTTTAAATATTATACGATAGCCGGGCCGTTAATTGGATGGATTCCCCACACCAAACGGTGAGCGATCTAATTGGGATTGCCTATCGAGGAGAATCCCTTGCTGATTGATGCTATGATATTCGAGGCATAAACAGTTTTTGGCGCTAGAAGGAGGGACACCAGTGCATGGCTGGCAGAAAAGATCCCTTCATTAGAAGAAATCCTACTAAAGACCCATTTGAAACAGCTATTCCAGAAGATTCAGATCTAGAATCTAGAAATCAAGAAAATCCAAATCCTGAAGGTGAACAGCAAGAAACACTGTATGTTATTCCCTTTGCTGAAGTAGCAAATTTAAGAAGACATACCCTCGTTTATGTTAGGAAGCTGGGTGGTTTGAATGCAATTCCATTACTTCCTACAGGAGCAGCTCCCAGGAGAGAACCACAGTATACCAGAGATGCAGTATTGGTACAAAAATTAAAAGATTAGGTAGATCTATCATTAGAAGAAATTATTGAGCCATTGGGAGATATTGGATTTGAAACTGCTCCAGAGTTGCAGACTTCACAAAATTCTCCACCTCATACTCCATGTACCTCTCCACCACGTACTCCGAGAATCATGGCCTGGAGAGCAGTGGGAGCTCTAAATATGGCAGGTCCTTTCCATAATATGCCTAAGAACACTGAGAAATTTTTTCCTAAATATGACCCAAGTAAAGGGATCACTGCAGAGGATCATCTTAAAAGTTTTTATCTAGCGTTGAGTCTTTTAAATGTAGAACATGAAGATGTGGTTTGCCGACTGTTTCCCTACACATTGAACCCAAAGTTTCTTCCTAGTATTTTAGCCTTCAAGCTAGTTCAATATCCAATTGGGAAGACTTTGAAAAATGTTTTTTAAAGAAGTGTGGAAACCAGAAAACAGTAGCTACTCTCATGAAAGAATTGTTGTCCATGAGAATGGAGAAGAAGGAGAAGGTCCAAGAGTTTAACCAAAGATTCACTACCCTGCTGAATAATTTCAGTGATGCAACAAGGCCTACTGACGAATCATTAATTGAGTACTACACGGTATCTCTTGACTCTCCCATAGCCATGTTTGTCAAAAGAACGAAGAAAACTACCTTGATAGAAAACTTCAAAGAAGCAAAAGAAAGTAGAAGAAGAAGCAGACAACATTGCTAAGAACGCTCTAGATTTAGAGGCAATGTAGCTAGGGTTTTACCCCTAGCTTGTGCAAATGAGCACCTACTAAGGAGAATGGACTCCTTAGTAGCAGTTCAGTAAATGTAAATTATTAAGCTAAAACAAAGATATAAACTACTTTAAACATATGCATGAAACATAAACAAAAGATGTAAATAATGGCTTTTTTGTATTAATGTTACCTTCAATGTGAAGGTTGATGAAGCCCTTGCAATGTCCAAGAGGGTTGCTCCAAGCTCCAATGTGCTCCTTCTCTTTCTCCAATGGTGGGAATGGGCCAAAAAGGGCTCTCAAGGTGAAAGTAGTTCAATGGTGAACTAAGGTTTCAAGAGAGATTTTGGCAGAGTAAGGGTATACTTGATTGTGGATGTGGAATAAGGGATCTCCATCACCTATTTATAGTTTTTTGGTGGTGGAGTGCTGACCCATGGTTTTAGGAAACACATGGTTTAGGGCAGCTGTATAGGGTTTTTTCCTCCTTTTCCTCATTATTTTATATTTTTTATTCCCTTTTTAGGGGATTTTTGCTATTTTTGTAGGAAAAGGGGTTTTTTTTAGCCTTTTTGAGGCTATTTTGAGGGTTTTGTGGCCTTTTGGAGGCATTTTAGGCCTTTTGGAGGCTTTTTAGTGGGATTTCTTGGGATTTTAAGGGAAATATGGTAGGAAAATGGACAAATGAGCCATATAATGTGGTAGATGAGGTAGTGAACACTTTTTGGGTGTTAACAGGCAAAGCAACCTGCGAAGAAACCTTTTCTCTTAACTAGGAACAAGGAAGAGCCATCAACTGATATTGAAAACATGGTCAAAATGATGTAGAAGCTTTCCAACAAAATTGTGGATATAGAAAAGGACAAAGCAGCCAGTACCTCCAGGTAGCCGTTCAAACCTTACTATAAGAAAAGAGAAGAAAATGGGCAGCCAACTCCGCCCATAAATAATTCACTACAACAAAATAGCCCTTTAGGGGCGGTTTTGTCTTGCGGGGATCTTGGTAAACCCCCCCTTAAAAAAAATTTCAGACATTTGGAGGTGGTATTCTAAAACCACCCCTAAAAGTCATGGAAATTGGACTTTTGGGGTTGGTTTTCTTAAAACCGCCCCCCAAAGTCCTGAAATTTAACTTTTGGGGGCGGTTTTGGGAAAACCCCCCCTAAAGGCCCAATTCTCATAACTTTTGGGGGCGTTTTGTCAAAACCCCCCCTAAAAGTCATGAGAATTGAACTTTTGGAGGCGGTTTTTCTGGAACCCCCCTTAAAAGTCCTGAAATTTGACTTTTGGGGGTGGTTTTGGGAACCCCCCCCCCCCCTAAAAGCCCAATTCTCATAACTTTTGGGGGCGGTTTGTCAAAACCCCCCCTAAAAGTCATGAGAATTGAACTTTTGGAAGCGGTTTTTTTGGAAGCCCCCTTAAAAGTCACAAGAATTGAACTTTTCAAGGCGGTTGTTTGAAAACTCCCCCTAAAATCCCAATTCTCAAAACTTTTGGGGGCGGTTTGTCAAAACCCTCCCTAAAAGTCATGAGAATTGAACTTTGGGAGGCTATTTTTTTGGAACCCCCCTTAAAAATCATGATTGAATTGAACTCTTGAGTGATGATTAAGGCCTTGCGACATCACATAATTTCTACATAGTGAATCTAATTTCAACTACAAGTGGGATATGTTGGTAATTTTTAGATTTGTAACACCAAAAATGAAAATTTTCCTGCCAATTTCAACATGCTAGTAATTTTCATTCGGCCATTACCCTTTCTTCTCATTGTTTTCCCCTTTTTGTGAAGGGTGACTCAAGTGGATTCCAATGGACAACAATGGAAACAAGAGAGCAAAACATAACACACACATGCCCATATCCAAGGCCCAGAATATATTTTAAACTAATGAGTTGAGTGAATTCAAGATGCAATCACAATAATTATTAGACAAAGCGTTCATATGACCAAGTGCATCACCTTGGATAGAACACATATTGGTAGTCAATAACAAGGATGGAACCTTTTAGGTCTGCAATGGTTATTCAATGTTAAATAAGGTGACAATTAATTAAGAACAAGTACCTCCTACCCAAGTTGATGATCCTCTTTATTAACTTAGATGCGAAAAGGTTTTTTCAAAGTTGGACTCAAGTTTTGGGTATCATCATATGAGAGAAAAAACTCGCGGTCTACATTATTTAAGATGTGCCACCACCTATCGCCTTGCTATAGACACATGCTGCCATGTTGTAGACTGCACATGTTAGTGCATACTAGTACCGACTCAATTAACTGCATGAAGAATGAGCTCTCCACCATCGTCATCGGTGCCTATGATCGGTGACGGTCAAGGAAAAACTTTAGGTTAAACATGCCCGATAATGGCATGGTTCCGAACTTTACATGTATTGTTTTCGAGGAGTTGTTGTTAACATGAAGCTTTGGACCCAGTCTAATACAATACAAGGAGACAAAATTTTAAAGTTAACCAAAATTTAAATACATTGGTCAGGGTCGATGCTATATTCAACTTCATTAGTTTCATTTCATCAGTTGCCATGTGTGCATTAAAACAATGAGTGGAGGTGTCTTTCACCAAAATCCCGATTCCACTTTTATCCTTATTTGTTGCACCATCGAAGAATCCCATGGGTGAATTACCATATAAAATTGGTCGATTTATCAAAAATTTTACTTTGTCCGCACCTGGATCTATGACGAATTATGTTGATGCTTTAATAATCCTTCTCCCAACCTCCTCTAGGTTTTGTCTGTAGCCTTAAAAAAGAATGGCATTCACTAAAATCCATAAGCCCCATGTGACAATAAAGGGAATTGATTTTACCTTGGGATTTGTTAAAAACCAGAGCTTTAAATTTTCTTAAAGGGGCTGCAGATGCCAATTATTTTTTACTTGAAGAATGTTACAAATCAAAGTCCAAAGCTCCTGAGTAATGCTGCAATCTATTGCAAGATATTGTATGGTCTCTTCACTGCTCAAACATAATGGATACGCTGAAGGTCGAATTCCACCCCTTTCTCTGTAAATCTCCGCTGTTAAGACTTTATTTCGTAAGCATAACCACATAAATATAATTGATTTTGGAGGAGCTTTGATTTTCCATATCACTGTATACCACCACTTCAAATCATCATTCTCATAAATATATATAAATGCATTATAGGCCTCTTTTACTGTCTACACAATCCCTTCTATTTTGTTCCAAGTCCAAGCCAACCTATCTGGTTCTGCAGACAGAGTGATCCCATTTTGGTAAATTCCATGTATGTATGTATTCCATTCACTGGCTAGAGTTCCTGTGAGTCCGAGATCTTATGCAAAGAGCCAAATACTAGAATCGGTCAAGTTGGAGATATTTGTCTTATGTATATATGCAAGATAATAAAGGCTCCGACGTGTAGGTGTGGTAGCAGTTCTTCTGATAGTATAAAGCCAGATCCTCCACCCCAAAAAGGATCCAATTAGCCTAAAAGAACTCTCGTACCTGTACCAACCTTCCAAGCAATCCATCGCTTAACCACACGTAGTGTAGTCAATATATTTTTCCAGATAATGGAGGCTATTGGGAAAGCAAAGTGTTTCTTCCTCAGCCATGATACAACATCAACGCCTTTCAAATATTTCCTTCTCATAGTGACACTCCAAATACCATCATGAAAAATTGCCCTCCATAGTGATTTGGTAGGTAGGGACTTGTTAAAGAGATTGAGATATCTTATTCCCCAACCTCCCTTATTTATTGGCTTTTCTATCAGACTCCATCTTGTCAAATTGTAACCCCCCTGAAAGTCCAACTGGTTGTCACAACAGAGTTCCATGCATGTCGGACAAACTTTTAGAAAAGAATCTTTAGCTCTAACATGATCTAGCATAGTATCTTGAAGACACATAACATCAGGTTTAACTGTAGACAAAATATCCTTGAGGGATAGCATCTTGGACTAGGCACCCACAATCCCCTAATGTTTAGAGAGATTAAGACTAGCATTAAGGAACCCTAATATCAGTGTTCAATGCTCTAAGTTGCCGAGAAGGAGAAGGAACATAAACAGGGTAATTTGAAGAAACCACTATGGGGTATGTTGCCAACCCTCCCTCAACAACCCCCATGTCTTTTTTCATGTTAATGGATTGGTTTTTAGGCTTCTTCCTGATGGTGACATTTGCAATATCCATAAGGCCAGATCCGTCTACAAAGGATTTATAGGTTTGAAGAGGCACTTTATTAATAAGAAATTCTTTTTATGAGGGTTCCGAGGGTTTGGGAAACAAATTTGTATCCAATGGAGGGGGACAAGCCAAGGTGTATTCACTGTGTAAATGAGGGGTAGTGTGAGGTCCCTGAGGAGAGGTCTCAGTCAAAATAGGGCTTTTGGGATTTGTAACAAGGAACAGCTCTGTCGATGAGGGGGAAATCAAAAGAGGGTTTTATGAGATGACAGGGTTCAAATGAGAAGTAAAGGGATGGGAATTGTTAAATTTTTCAAAGAAAATTTCCCAGAAACCCTCAAAAATATCGACCAGCAACTCCTCATTAGTACTTAGCAAAAGAATGTCTTATTCAGTTAAAGAAGTACTAAAGAAATGTGGAAAGAAAATCTTTAACTTACCAATGAAAGATTCAGTAGAGGGGAATTGACTGGGCACCTCCATCTGAGCATTCTGAGTCCCCCCATTTAAGTCTTATTCTCCCACTTCTTAAACCAACTCTAGCGACTGAGCCTCTCCAACCACTGAAGGACAATTTGTTTTTATATAGCTAGTGGATCTTCATACATGACACCAAAAGGGTTCTCTCCAATACTCTAGGGTTTGAATGAAGGACCCCTTTTCAGTGACAATCTCAACTTCTTCTGGCAGTAAATTGAACCGTGGCTAGTAGCCCAAAACTTGTTTCCATGCAATGGAAATCCAGTTTTTCAGTCATAGCCTTTGTCACCAGGAGGTAAAAAAAATTACCCACCAACGCCTTCATAGCAATGCTCATCATTCTGTCCATCGCAACGTCTTTGTCGAGGACAAAAGAGGGTCGAGTTTGTCTTACCTTCAGAAACTTACTCTTCCTCTTCTCCTGAGCAGCTGAGCCAGTATGGTTCCTTGCAGAGAATGCTTTCTGAGCTCTCTTAGCATCTAACAAACTAGGATGAGGCTCCACTAGAGGCAAGTTTTTCAGAGTGCTCCCTCTAGTTTCCAAAACCTTCTATGCTTCCTTCACACCTAAACCCGTGCCTTCTTAAGGGATACTAGTGTTTTTGCTTATCTTTCAGACAACTAACCCCTCACCACTTGTACTGCCATCTAAAATCTGCGCTGACAGGTCATTTGGGTGATGTGGTGGTCCTACTTCAGCAAATCTGTCCAAATCTAAAAGGATTGAGGGCCCACACATTTGGAGTATTCTCTTCTTGTACTCCTCATTCGAAATGAAGATCCCTTCATCTTCCCAAAGGGCGTCCTCCGCCTTCCATTCCACGTCTAACAAATACTCCATTCTTCCACATATACAAGGCTAAGTGGAGAAAGTCTTCATGCACTTCTAAAACACCAGAAAATGCCAGAAAAACCCTGAAGAGACTCAAAAAGCTTCTGTACTAGACGCATCCTCCACTGCTCCACTCATTCTAAAGTGGAATCATAATTATTTTCTTAAACAATGTATTTAATAATTTATTGAATTTAGTAGCTTTTTTGCCAATCCATATAAATGTATTTTAATATGTGATGTGCCCAGCCTTGTCCTAAATGTCGAATTAACTTTTTCACCATGGGAATGAAATCAAAATCAAAATGATGTGCCTAGACTTGTCCTAAATGTCTAATTAATTACTTTTTCATCATGGGAATGAAATCAAAATCAAAATCATGTTTAGGAATCCCGCGCCATTTGGAATAGTGGTTCCCGCCACTCCATTTTGTGATTTTTTTTAAGAAATTGGTTCAATCCCACGCGATTTGGACAGACTGGTTCTATGAGCACTTGTTCAGCTCGATTTGTATAGACTGGTTCTATGAGCACTTGTTCTATGAGCGATTTGGACAGACTGGTTCGCGATTTGGAAAGACTGGTTCACGATTTGGACAGATTGGTTCGCGATTCAGATAGACTGGACAAACGAGCACTTGGTCAGACTGGTTCTATTACGAGCCATTTCAATATAGAGAGGTAGCGAAAATAGATCCCAATTTCTTCTTCTTTTGTTCTCATTAGACTGCCTCACCTCCAATACGTGAGAGCTAGTGCATCTTCTCTAGCTCTTAGAAAAAGAGTTTTATCTCTATTTATTTCTTTTTCAGTGAATGCAGTAATAGCTCTAGGAATCATCCTATTTATTTCTTAGAAAAAGAGTTTTATCTCTATTTACTTATTTTTGTAGTATCATTCATCCATCACACTCTTTATATGAGCACTTATTATCCTTCATCCATCGCACTAGACACAACAAAATGCATCATTCAGATCTGAGACTGGCATTACCATAGATGCTAGCACTAGGGCTAGCTCTCAAAGTAGGGGATCCATTCAATTGGTGTGGTAATTGAAGAACCTTGAAAGGGAAAGGTACATCCTCATATTTTTGTGCAGTCTTGTTTATTCTAATCTAGTTTTAATGATAAATTCCTTGTTGATATTTTCCCATGGTGTTGTTTTAATGATATTTTCCTTGTTAATATAGTTTTCTTGCTGAAGATGATACCTAAATGTTTAGCTGTTGTCCCTGTGTGCAATCTCTTCCAATAGGTTCTAGGACAAACAAACAAACTATCTTAAAAATCAAGCCAAGGTTGTGATGCAATTTATGAGTGACATGGGGTTCTATCAATCCTGTATGCTTAAGGGAACATGGCCACTTCTTCCACAAAGGATATAGCATTTTCCACTAGTAATGACATGGATATGTAGCTAAGAATAGTAACCCATAAACTGCCTTAAGCCAATCAACTTTAAGATCTAGATTAGAGACCGACAACTATCCTCTATACTCAGTCAAATAATGTAATATAGATCTGATATGAATATTGATGCCCTACATATTTCATAGATCTGATGAATAAGCTTTCTTGGCCTCTTTCCCATCAATTCAACTAGCCAATTTTTATAATGGGGAAGCTTGAACCCTTCCTTTCTCTAGTCATGCTTCCCCTTCTTTTACACATCTCATATATTCTATCACTTCTCATAACAATACTTATCCTTTCTAATGGTCATCCAAAGTATGAGGTCCATGAAGCCAACCACCCTAATTCGAATGAACTCTTCAAAGGCCAGAACAACCATCGTTTGACATTAACACTTCAACCATATGCAGTCCTTTGTGTACATAACAAATTATGGAATTTAGGGGGGAACATATTCATGGACAAACACATGGGAGACAAGGATGATCTAAGTGAGGCAAACTGGCCTATAAATACATTTCAAGAAATCTAAAACAAATACAAACCATCTGGCTATTGCTAGCTGAGATTCACAAGGATTCCATATCTCAATCATCAAACCTGAGTACACACTAAGACTCTCTGCTTCCATTCATTATAACCATTGCTCATGCTAAATTAACCAAGCTCAAAGAAACTGATTATTACTCCTTAAAGATCCACAGAATCGTCCAAACCAAACCCTTATAAATATCAATCCTGGTGCCATAATTTACTCGTTTAAATTGGGAAAATAGAATATAGTCCACAGTTTGAAAGCTTTTATCTTAACACATAGAACAATTTACTTGTTTAAATTAGAAGAATAGAATAAAGTCCGCAGTTTAAAAACATTTGTCTTGGCACATAGTATTCATGAGATTTTGTTTAATGATATTTTTTGTTAGTATGGTTAGTAGATTCTAAGGTAACTTTTCTAACTTTTCTTAGTGGATGCCAAATGATACATCAAATATATGATAAATGTATCTCATCATTATATGTATGTGTGTGTGTGTGTGGTGTGGGTAGGAAAGTGACGGAGGGGAGCAGTGTAGGGAAGCATTTTCGAATCTGCACTGATTAGACTTTTTCTTTTAGAATTTCTGTCACAGAAAGCATATAATATGTCTTCAAATTTATCATAAAAAAATAGAATCTTTCCAAGCAAATTAGTATGGTAGTTTTCAAATTTTATCACATCCCATGTTACCTCAACTTTCTTCTATGATTGAAGCTCTTGTGAGAATATGATGCACTGCAAACCAACAATGATTTCACTTTGAGGAAATGACTAAGTCACTAAGTCTATGGTCTTCAGGGACTAGTAGGCTAGATAAAGGTATCGAGCTTGGTCGACAATCTCATCCTCAATGATCCATATGCAGTGAAGAAGAGACAAGTTTGGAAATGGATTCAATCTTGAAAGGGTAGGTTGCAAACTCCTTTTGGATAATGTGTTTTGGTACTGTCCTTTTGCTTCTAATTATGTAGCGAAGCACAAAGGCCTAAAATCACCTCTTGGTCCAATTTGACCTGATGTCAGAGTTGCTATTTTGTTGGATCAATCCTACATCTTTGACAAAGTCAAAATCAACGTATTTGGTTCACCAAGTTTGTTGATTGTAATATACTGATGAAGTTCTAGCTCTGCCAATACATCACAAGACTTTGCCAATACATCACAAGGACTCTGCCTTGGTATAGTAAAAGAGCCTTACCCTTGTGTAATGCTTCAACTGCTTTCTTCCTGGGTGAACTATTGAAGTTCCTTCTTCTAAACAAGAATTTCGTTGATTTTCTATAAGCATCAACTTTAATTGGCATGTATGTGCATGTGTTCTTTGGGCAAAGTGGTCAAACATTCTCAATTTGAAATTCGAAAATTTCATTCCCTTGTGCCATTGATCCTCTTACCTTTATTTATCAGGATAATGATAATATTTTTATTTTGCACTTCTACTTTCAAATATTTCAGTAGAATTTAAGAAAATAAGAGAACATTTTAGAATAATATTACCTTGTCTCAAATAGAACACGCCATGAATGAGAAAAACCCTCCTACCATTTTGTTTTTTTAGAAAACTGAGTGGTACAAATGCCTTGTTCCATCCCCCAAATTAAAGGTAAACTTGCAGTAGGAGTGTTAACTAAACATAGATTTTTGATAACCTGGCCTGCTATATTTTATCAAAAATCAAGTTAGAGGGTCTGATTTCAACTTAGGATGAGGATGAGTCACGGGGTTTGGCAAAGAGTTGTAGATTCAAAACCGCAGTCCAAATTTCAAAAAACTAGCTCACGTGATCTTGATGAAGCATGATGATTAGCTGCAGAAACCTATTTAGTAATATTAAAATCCCTTATGTCTAAAATGTCCTTTGGGACACCAGGATTTTAGAGAAAATGAGGATAAAAATTAATGAATATTTGGTGAAGCTCATCTTCCTCAAACACTCCAGGAATATGAAAATAATTCCAAGTTTTTTGCTAAAATCAAACACAGTAGGGATAACAAAATAATTCCAACTTTTGCTAAAATCAAACACCTGCTTAGGAGATGGAATGAAATTTATTTAACAAAACCAAGTACAGTCAAGTATGTGCAGAGTCTGGTCACTTTAGAAAAAGAATCTAAAAAACTATTTAACCTACATCTATGGATGTCCAAGAATTTGTGTTGATTTATAGGATGATATTGATTGGCTTCAGTACAACTGGGCTATGCTAGCACTTGATAATTTAAGTAAGAAACAGGTGATTGAATACTGGAAACACTGTTGGTGACTGTAAATCTATCAGAAAACCCTTCCTAATGATAAACAGAGATGGAATATTCAATAGATGTTATGCAAGTTGTTACTGTAGTTGACTGTTAGGTAGGTCTAGCTTGAACACACTATAGCTAGGGAGTCACTGCTTAACTACAGTATACTTTCATGAATCTGCTTGTCTAATTGAGTGTTGGTGTTTTTTGGGGTTTTTTTCACACTAATGTGTTTCCAGTGCCACCATCATAAATGTAAACAAGTTAAAGACATAGTAAAAAGAATGATTCTCTATATTGTTTTCGAATCATAGAGCCATTCTCAAACACATAAATCACAATTATAAATTTATATCAAAATTAGCAGCAGTTTATATATTTCAACAATATTAGATTACATTGAGTATTTCACACCTGGAAAGGGCTAATAAATATTTCAAATGTTCATATGCACAAGTGGAACCCCTGCTACGCCCTCTTTGACTATGTAAACTGCTAAAGAAGTTAATGTAGACTTAGGAAGATAATGAATGCCCAGCCTATATCAGAAATAGATACATGCCCTTTGTAACAGTTGAACCTATTCTCCCTTCATGATTTGGCAGAGTATGTGGATTGGTCTCAAAAATGAAAACACTCTATGTCTCAGTGAGGTACTATAGCAGAGATTTTATATCCTTACTGGGGTGCACTCTCCTCTTGTAAATGCAAATAAATAGACAGCCTTAACTCTGATCTAAAACTTCCTCCCCAACTAATGCACCCTTCTCTCCATAATATAGTCCCCCACAACACACAACAATTTGTACTTCCGTACAATTTATGGGCATGAATGATCATCAATCGTATCAAATATCAAAGAGTGGGACAGATATATCGTGGTATTCCCTTTCAGTGGTGGATATTCGCTAGTGTAATGTGCCCTTCCCCCTTTGCAATAGATATGGATGCTAATGCGCCCTCTCTGTATGAAAACAAGCAATGCATCCCAACTGTAAATGATCACAATTTCTACTTCTAATGTGGCTTGCCAAGGATGGCTTCAAATTCTAAAAACTCTTCAATGGAATCCTAAGGGAGTCACATGCATAAAGGTCACACCTTCAACACTAGAAATCACTATTGTAATCAATGGTTCTCAGCTATAAATATCATATATCCAGCATATCCTCCTTCACAATAGATTGTTTCTTTATAATGAATCTCTGACTTCATCAAGGAAATCGATTTTCCCATAGTTGGCGAGGATTATGCTCTAATACCACTGTAATATGCCAAGTAAGGAAATCTTCCTTCTGTCTATGTTTTCACTTACTTGTTTCCTATAGATGCTAGTATGTTTGACTTATTGGTCATTGCCAATATTTTGTGGAGATATTTGTCATTCAAACTTAATTGCATGCCATATTCATTTAATGCCTCATCATAAATTCCAAGATAACTAGTATGGTGATTCCAATGGAAAACATAGAGCTAATAATTCAAATATAATAATAGAAAATGTTTCCAATCCTTCAATAGTGACCATGCATCATAGGTGAGGTAAATCTAACCTTAAACAGTTATGAGATCAAATCAAAGGTGACTATAGAAACCACTCTATATAATCAGATTAGTGCATAACGTTTAAGGACAATATGTTGCATGAAAGATGCCCAACTATATGAATGTATGCCCAAATTGATGGTTCACGCCTTCTTCAAGTTGGATATGGCCTTTATGTTAGTCAATTAGGGCCAGAGTGATGAGTTATAGGCTTCTAGATTGGAGTGTTTCCCTATAGTAGCTAAATTGATGATTGGGAGATGGATGTAGTGACTGGTGGTATAAAATCAGATCAGTATATGGCATGTGATGGAGTGTATTGCATAAAGGAAGTGCCCAATTAGGAGGATAGATGCCCCAATAGACTGATCAAGCCCCTACACGGTGTATGAAACCCTCTAAGAATGACCACAAACTCTTGTTGCTTCAAGCTTGATCCTTAGATGAATACATGAGCCCTTTCTAGTGCTGCCTTCTTTAGATCTAGTATCATGCCCTTCTCACAAGTGAATATAGCAATCCACAATGATCACAACCTCCACAAATATATGGAGAACACACCCTGGCTTAATGAAGAAGAGATTTGTCCCAGTAAGAAATTAATACCTCCTTGCTCATTCAACAATAAGTCTCTAATGAATGCACCCTTCCTTCATGAATAATGATGCCCATGATTTCAATGATTAGCCAAGCAGTGGCTGTAGGAGAATCGTTGCTCCGAACTAGATGAAACTTTCTCTGCCCTAAATGCTTGATGAATGCACCCTTTGTTAGTAGAGAATCTCTTCAATGCACCCTTTGTTAGTAGAGAATCTCTTCCCACAAACCATGGATGCTCCCAGCTGCCAAAAACATAGACAATACTCAACAAATTGATAACAAGTTCACCCTCATAGGCAACATCTCTAGGTCTGCTTCAAAAGAGGAACAATCCATTAAATTGATGCAAAATACACCAATATGTTTGTTGTACATCAAGGAATGGCTTTCAATCTGCAATAATTGCTGTTGGTGTTCTTCTAGGAAGACAATATCTTGGTCTCACAACCTGCAATAGTTTCTTTCCACACAAATGAACACAAATTTGACTATATTCTCAATACACAGGATTCTGTTCTGTTCAAATAGAATGATCTGCACTTTATATTGTTTCCAGCATGCGTGATACAATGGCAAAGGCGTTATTTTTTTGTGGAGAATATTAGGCATCGAATCCCCTTCAGTTTGCCCCTTTACATTTTAGTAGGGATATATCTATCTACATGTAGTGTGCATAATAGGACTTGGACGTTGTCTCTCCCCTTTTTGATCTTTTGCTCAGGTGGCTGAGCATAGCAAGAATGGAACCTTGGTGGACAATGTAAAACTCCTTTAACCTCACTTGTGAAACAATGTGCACTCTTTTCTTAAATTGTAGTGTAAGGTCTTAAACTTGATGCAATGTATGATTCACAGCAGTCAGCAGTCTTGTCAACTCCTATGATTTGTAATTACTTAGGACTAAGGAGTTATAGTAAAGAAATGTTGCTTCAATGAGCTTTGCAACTAAAGCTGTATATCAAGACTCTGTAGTACTGTTATAAAAAAATGTTCTTTTGTTCCTCACATGAAGAGGTCTTCAGATACAAGCTCTGATATTTAAATTCAGAACCTTTATTAAAATTTAAATGGTTGTATAAAATGTTTTGAGCATGTAATTGACTCTATGAATCATATGAATGCAGATTCAGAACATATCTATTCCAGAGCTCCTGAAAGGTTCTAATCTATTGGGAGCTGCAAGGACTGGCTCTGGGAAGACACTTGCATTTTTAATTCCAGCCATGGAAGTATTGTACCATATATGTTTTACACCCCGCAATGGTACCGGTGTGATCATCATCTCTCCAACTCGAGAGCTTGCAATGTAGGTAGTGTTTTCTTGAAGTGGGATTATGTTTTAGATGTAGTTGAAATGTGAGTAAGCAAATGCATTATCCAATTGCTATCAAACTTTTTTGAGTTTTTTTTTGTTTTATGATACTTAGTTCTATAGATCTTTTGCACTTTTAGAATAAGATTCCATTTGCATTTGGAAAATGCAGTTAGAATGTTCAAAATATCCATAAGGGAACATTTTTATCCATTTAAATGAATGCTTTATTTAGCAGTTTCTAAAAAGTTGTAGCTTAATGGATTGTACCTAATAATGTAACTACACATGACAAGTATGTTAACATTTATGATACTTGAAAAGGGAAGAATTCTAGAAACATCGTTGAAACATGTTATTTTGTTTATTTCTCACGGAAACGATCCTGTATGTATACATTCTTACATTTAGTTCAATTTAGATGACATGCTCCACAATGAACAACTTAAGGGAGAGATGGATGTTAGTGTATATCCCTTGTTTCAGAATTGCAATAAAATATGGCAAGGTTGATATATCTATTGTTTCTAGAGACAGTTTATCTACAACTAGGCTGCTAAATACTTCACAATTGGAAAGGAAGTTCTATTTATTTATTGTATTACTGTTTCCACCAAAGTATTTGATGATCACATTGTCCAATACCTGAGATATTTGATATCTCTGAAACTCTTATTTTCCTAAAATAAACCCTGGAGGATCTCAAGGTCTTTTACATCGAGTTTGTGAACCCCCAAATACCAGAAGTTTAGAATACAACTGAAAAGAAAAAGCTCACTGACTTCTAAAAACTTTCAACTAATTTTTACCTAGGTTGAACAAGTTTCCTGAATGTGGGAATGTTTGGAAAACGATACAGGTGTCCGAAACAACTAGAAGCTTTGTCCAAATTTGCAAGAAATAATGGGTTGGGAGCGACATATTATATATATTAAAAAGAGGGGAAAAAGGGAAACAAATCACCAAGGAAGGGAAACAAGTTAAGACTGGGTAGACCTTGAATTGAGACATCATTCGATCCAATGACATGAATGGTGAAAACAGTAATGGTAGTGTCAACAGTGCTTGACAAACCAATAATTCTATGCTTTTATAAAGCTTTGGGGATAAGTCCAAAAGCATGTAATATGATTTACATAAGATTTAAAGGTATATTACATATTGTCATACCACATATGGTGTTTAGATGGGCATGTAACCATATGGTTGGTGCTTTCAAGGTTTGAGTGGGCATGTAATGTATTAGGTGGGTACATTGTTTATGCCATTTAATTTGGCATGATCCATTTTTTATACCTTTATCCTTTTTAAATGATTTAACCTTGACTTATAATCTCCATACCTTGGTGTCACATGCCATTAAACTTTGATTATGAACGTTGCCATGTGTCAGGATGCAATTCATCCATGTGCCAACATATGATTGGTCCACGTGTCAACATATGATTGGTCCATGTGTCAGCACTGTACATGGTTTTCTCCAACTTGTGCAGGCCATAACTTTTGCATATGGTGTCCCATTGATCCCATTCAAATTGTGTTGGAAAGCTCGTCAAGAGCTCTTCGATGTGAACACATTTTCAGCAGAATTTGGATACATTTGATTGAATTGGTCATGGAGATTCTCCTGGATCATTGATGTTTTCTAACAATAGATTTGCACAGTTCACAAGGCAGGATTTTTTTACTATGTAAATTTCCATCATAACTTGCTCTTTGGAATTAATTTAATGCAGATTGAGGGTTTGATTTTTATAGAATAGTAAGTACATTTTGTAGTTTGGAAGAATTTTTGGTCTCCTGAGTTCATTTTTTATATCCATATTGCATAGGGAGTCCCCACTGAGTTTAGCATACACTAACCATCAGTGCATAGACACTATAAGAGGTGACAATGTACTTTCTCTAGTTACCTTGTAACTCCTCCAAAGTCTATATTTGGAACCAAATGGTTTTGAGTGTTAATAGTGCCTAAACAGATCTATCTTGTCTTTCATGGAGTTGAGTGCATTCCTTAGGGTACTATGGTTTAAAAATTGCATGGACCATTTTTATTATGAGGATTATATAAATCTTGTAGATAGCCTTGAAGATTGAGTCTTTGATGGTATTTACAACCTCTTCTTGGATGGCCTTTGTATTCATTTGGAGTGTTGCTCAATAACTTCACCTCAAAACCTCTCAAGCCTTGCTTACTTGCATTTGTATTTGTCCTCATGTGGGGTGCCTTCTTGTTAGAACTTTATTAGCCTTTAGATGCCTATGAAATTTGTCCTCATTAGTCTTGCATTCTATTATGCTTTTCCTTTTACTTTATTGTCCCCCTTCTACTCTCGGTTATTTGCGATGTTCCCCAAGCCCAGTTTTATCCATAGCCTTAAGTACCATGTGAAACATTAAATTTACCAAAGATTATGTTGTTAACATGTGAGGCTATAACAACTTCCTGCTGGCTAGGACACGTTGGAGTATAGTTTGGCATATCTAGATTTATTAGCCAAGAAGGTGTACAAAACACATTAGATAAGGATATGTATGCACTATGCCAAACTCTGGGTCTTACATTCACCGGCTAGGGGAAAATTCACATGATCACCATTAGCCTCTTAGTCCCTTTCACACAAATACTTGATTTTTGCAAGTTCACATTCCCTGTTGCATCTCCAAATTGCCATCCTATAATGAGACATTTAGGGCTTATAAATACATAATCTGTTGAAATATTGTAACTTCAAAGAATATTATATTTGTATATTATTTATTCCGGAGATGTTCCATACCTCCGATGTGATTATACTATAAATCCGAAGATGTTTATTCCTCCAAGTTGGTTGTGGTAACTAGGGTTATTAGACCCACCATGTGGGGGTCGGCCCAGTCAGTTATAATGGGGTATTTAACCTAATGGTTAAATACGAGCCTACATGTACTTGTGTAAAATACATATCAGAGTAGTGATAAATAGAGGATGTGTGTTCCTCATTTGATACACTCACACACTTGAGGATAGCACACTTGAGGAGGAGAGGTCTGCTATTGTGGAGGAGGAGATCATGTCTCAGGGTTTCATCTTTGTATATTGCTGGTCATCTATATTGAGGAAGCTTTGCTGGGTTTTCTACCCCATGAGGGTTTCCCAGGATAAATCTCTGTCTCTTGTGTTTATGCTGTGCTTGTTGTTTCTTCAGTGATCCTGTATATGCTATTATTGTGAAATGGAATGTAATGCTGCTATTTTCTATCTTAGCATATTGAATTTTAACATGGTATCAGAGCTAACCTGAAGGAAGACAAGGTATGGCACTAAAGACACTTGCTTTACTTACGACAATTTGAAGGTTAGGGTTTTACATAGCAAAAACCAGTCATCATAGAAATTTCTCTATAAATCTGTTTTGGCGAAGTTTTCAGATCTGAAATTGTTACAGGACGAAGCTAAAATCTCCAGGTACCTTGTGTCCAAAGGACAACCTCTAATTCGTTGTACTTTGTGATTTATGATCTGTACAATATAGGGTTTCTGCCTCTTCCAGATCTGAGTCAAAATCAGGTGACCTTGGGAAAAAGGTCATAACTTGGGCTAGGAAGCTCCAAATGAAATTTCGTGAAAAGTGACAGGTAATACACAGACTGTACTATCTCTGAAAACTTTTTCAGAGGACGAAGTTGAACCAGTGACACGTGGCACGCCGTAAAAGTTAGCTCTCCTGTATTATCCCATAAACAGGTCACGTTGTGACACTTGGCATAACTCTCTCTCAGAGAATCCAATTGAGGTCAGACCTGTCAGGATGGAAAGATAACAGGCCGAGCTATCTCAGAAAACGTTTTCAGATGCCGAAGGTCAAACAGTGACACGTGGCACGCCGTACAAGTTCACTCTCCTGTATTTTCCCAAAACAGGTCACGTTGCGACATTTAGCATAACTCTCTCTCAGAACATCCAATTGAGGTCAGACCTGTCAGGATGGAAAGATAACAGATCATATTATCTCAGAAAACTTTTTCAGACCCTGTGGATCAAAAATTTCGGATTTACACCAGAAACAATCAGGTACATATTTCTGTCAAAACAGAATTATTTTTTTGGTACCTTCATTCATGGCTTCCGGAATTTAGGGCTTTGAAGAAAGTTGGAATTTTTGTAATCGGAGACCACGGCTGGATGCTACTCATCAAAATAGAAATTTAGAGACCAAGATCATAATTTTTGGTTGGACAGAAGGCCGGGCTTGATTAGACCCTAGTTCGGGACTTTGATCAGAAAAGTGAAAATTAGGGCTTCTGTAAAAATGGGAATTTTTGAAATCTGTGACCACGGCTGGAAGCTCCTTAGAAAAATAGAAGCTTAGAGCTTTGGATCAAACCTTTTGATGGGGCAAAAGAGTGGGCTTCATCAAACCCCAGTTCAGGGTCACGTCCAGTGAATCCGAAAGTTTCAAAGGCAAAATTGAGGAGTAAAACTTTGCAGTTTTCAAATTCTGAATATACCAGTTTGATCAGCTCATCAAGGCGCATATTTCTATCCTTTCGGAAGTTTGAAATTCAAAGTTTGAATTTTTTGGGTTTCTCTGACAAACCCATATCCAGCTCCAGGTCCATTTCTTGCAAATCAAGTGGATTGGGTTAATCCTAGAAGAAGATGGATTGGTCACCTGCATAAGTGAAGAAGTTCCTGTCTCGGAGGGAGATGAGGATAAGGACTTACATAAGAAGAATACAAGTGATCTCGACAGGTATGACTCATCGAGGTATGTTTCTATATTTGTCCATGATTAAGTTTATGGTATGTTTGTCTTCAGGTTATTACAGTTAGTACAATTTTGATTTTTAGATTTGTCGTATAACCTTAACAAAATTATGAATGCATGATAGAAGATATTCATTGGTTAGGGTGTTGACACTTATGATTGTACTAATGCATTATGATGTTGTGTGAGGTTGATGTTGTCTGCTAACAAGATACAGGTACATCACAAAAGACAAATCAGGTTCCATGACCATGAAAACATGAAGACAAAGACTCATCCATAATCTTTGTTCTACTTACGAGGTATGTATGACTTTGTTATATTATGCTTAACCTATGAGACATGCAGGTTCTAGCTCAGGATCTCTAAATCATTGAAGAGATTGTTTAGGTGTGTTGTACATAACCAAGTAGGTATACTAATCCAGGTATGTTTCCCATGAATCTTACCTTGTGTTAGGATCCCTTATATAAGTATACTTGGAATGATTGGTTATGCTTATTCATAAAGTTAGTAATCAAGGGATTATGCATATTATATCTTTTATCTTGATTGATGATATGCATTAGTAAAGGTAGACTTCCCTGAAATCTTGAATACTAATGTTTATTAACTATAATCATGACTATACATTCTCAAGATTATTTAGAACTATAATGTTTTGATAACATTTAGAACATACTAATGGGTGTATGTTTGTGAGGATGAAACTTGAACATGCACAGTGGTACATAATGAATAGAAGTTCAAAAGACATACAGAAGATCAAGCGGGAGGCAACCACACAAACATAAAAGATAAGTATTTGAGTTGTTATTTGAAATAGTAAATGATATTCCCTGTAATAGGTTGTATGCATATTTGTATTCCTATAATATATAATGTTGAGTATAAACATTCATAGAGCATTGAATAGTATACTACTAATGTGCATATGATTGGTAAGTTGGACAAACATTCCATTGTTGCTTGTCTAGAATGAAACCTCTTTGCTGACATGCCGAGAGCTGTGCACACTCTCGATAGTATGTTCTGGTAGAGATGGAAGGCATCTAGATAGCCACTGTATGCATACAAGATATGGGAAAGTGTTGTGCCAAAGTATTGGTCAAATTAGTTGCATAACTATGTAAATGATATCTGTATGCATAATAGGTTATTATGTCAATATGATTTGATGATTATGAAGTATTACTAATCCTGTACTTAATTTTGATTTGTAGGGAAAATCATGATGAATGATGAACAAGCGATGGATGTTCAACAAAAGGATTTACAAATCAAACACACTATAGAAAGATTATGGTTAAGAGATTCTCTTAGAAAGAGGAAGAGAATTATGATGAGATGTTTTGACCATTCTCTTAATAATGTAATCAGGTTCTGTATGGGTTCCCAGGATTAGTAGTCAATTGATGAGCTTAATGATCATCATGGGTGATGTGGATCTCAACCCTTGCTACAAGGTTGAATATGGCTTCTATACACATATGACATGGATGCAAGAAGAAACTCACCATAGAGTTCGAATGACTTTGAGGCTCATATTAGTAGACCCATATGATGAGAGATGGCACAGATAGATATGCAGAAGATCACTCAATGCAGAGTGTGAATAATGGACAATTGACAGCTTCATGACAAAGCTTGGGCTTTACCAGAAGTAAAGCTGATCCTAACCTTTACCTAAAGGTTGTGGATGATAAACCTATCACACTATTATTATGTGACGATGATCTCTTTCTGACAAGGAATGAGAAACAGATCATGAAAATGGCTGCAGAAATAAAAATGAAAGATCTCAGATTAATGCACTACTTCTTAGGTCTAGAAGTATGGCATGATCCAAAAGGAATCTTTTAAATCGAGGTAAGTATGCTGTGAAGTTTCTAAAAAGATTTGATATGTTGGAGTGTAAAGCCATGGTCACTCCCATGGAATCCAACTTGAAGTTATTTAATAACTCATCAGATTTAGTGGACCTAACCCTATATAGACAAATCATTGGGCCAATGATGTATTTAACAAATACTAGGCCAGATATATGCTTTGTTGTAAATACCGTAAGTTAGTATCTAGTAGAACCTAGAAAGGTTCACTTAATAGCTACAAAGCATGTAGTGAGGTACCTAAAAGGTACTTTAGATTTTGGTCTATATAATCTTGGAGGTCATGAACTCCATTTACATGGTTACTCAAATTCTGATTGGGCAGGAAGTGTCTCAGACAGAAAGAGTACTTTAGGTGGATGTTATAGTCTTGAATCTACCATGATCTCATGGTTTAGCAAGAAACAATCTAGTGTGGCTCTCAGTACTACTGAAACAGAATACATAGCTGTCTGCTTTGCCAGCTGTGAAACAGTGTGGCTTCAGAAGCTATTATATGGAGTGTTTGACTTAGAAATGGATTCCACTATGATTATGTGTGACAATCAAAGCTGCATCAAGATGATAGGAAATCTTGTATTCCATGATAAGTCAAAACACATTGAGATCCGATACTTCTATATACAAGATATGGTGCAGAGAGGAGCTATCAAGCTCGAGTATATAAGCACTGAGGATCAAATTGATGATATCCTGACCAAACCTCTGTCTCGAGTAAAGTTTGAACTCTTTCGAGACAAGCTTGGTGTAGTTTAGAAGGACTCTCCTCGAAAGGGGGAGTAGCACAGTATCCGACATCAAGTCTATCTCATCAATGATAAGGTTACCTATTTACTGCACTTAGTTACCTAGAATTATTTAGATTTAGGACTCTTATATTCTTTTGATGATAGATGTATACATGCTTTTGATGTTAGTATACATGCTTTTGATGTTAGTTTTGATGATAGATGTATACATACTTTTGATGATTTTGATGATAGATGTATACATGTTTTGTTGATGATGATACATGTTGAGGTTATACATGTTTTGTTGATGATGATACATGTTGTGGTTATACATGTTTTTGATGATGATGATACATGTTGAGGTTATACATGTTTTGATGATGATGATACATGTTGAGGTTATACATGTTTTGATGATGATGATACATGTTGTGGTTATACATGTTTTGTTGATGATGATACATGTTGTGGTTATACATGTTTTTGATGATGATGATACATGTTGAGGTTATACATGTTTTGATGATGATGATACATGTTGTGGTTATACATGTTTTGATGATGAGAATACATGTTTTTGGTATACAACATGTGAAGGGATTGGATCATTCCTGGACTTCAGTCCGAAAGAAGAGCCGTAGACGTATGTCTTTGAAAATGAAGTTCTTGGTGAACATGTGAAGGGATTGGATCATTCCTGGACGTCAGTCCGAAAGAAGAACCATAGACGTATGTCTTCGAAAATGAAGTTCTTGGTGAACATGTGAAGGGATTGGATCATTCCTGGACTTTAGTCCGAAAGAAGAGCCGTAGACGTATGTCTTTGAAAATGAAGTTCTTGGTGAACATGTGAAGGGATTGGATCATTCCTGGACTTCAGTCCGAAAGAAGAGCCGTAGACGTATGTCTTAGAAAATGAAGTTCTTGGTGAACATGTGAAGGGATTGGATCATTCCTAGACGTCAGTCCGAAAGAAGAACCGTAGACGTATGTCTTCGAAAATGAAGTTCTTGGTGAACATGTGAAGGGATTGGATCATTCCTGGACTTCAGTCCGAAAGAAGAGCCATAGACGTATGTCTTCGAAAATGAAGTTCTTGGTGAACATGTGAAGGGATTGGATCATTCCTGGACGTCAGTCCGAAAGAAGAACCGTAGACGTATGTCTTCGAAAATGAAGTTCTTGGTGAACATGTGAGGGGATTGGATCATTCCCGGACATCAGTCCTAAAGAAGAGCCATAGACATGAGGTCTCCGATAACTGAACGAAAGGACTGGATCGTCCCTGGACTTCGGTTCAAAAGGTACACGATAGGACTGGATCGTCCCTGGACCTCGGTTCAAAATGTACGTGACAAATCCTAGAATTGCTCTAGGTTACATCCAGCATGAAACAGGGCTGGCTCTGTAGTTGTGATACATCCAGCATGAAACAGGGCTGGCTCTGTAGTTGTGATACATCCAGCATGAAACAGGGCTGGCTCTGTAGTTGTGATACATCCAGCATGAAACAGGGCTGGCTCTGTAGTTGTGATACATCCAGCATGAAACAGGGCTGGCTCTGTAGATGTGATACATCCAGCATGAAACAGGGCTGGCTCTGTAGATGTGATACATCCAGCATGAAACAGGGCTGGCTCTGTAGATGTGATACATCCAGCATGAAACAGGGCTGGCTCTGTAGACGTGACACATCCAGTATGAAAGAGGACTGGCTCCGTGGTGGTAAATACTAGATCTGATCTAGGTCACATCCAGTATGAAAAAGGACTGGCACTGTGGTTGGGATTAGATCGTCCCTAGACATGAGACTTGTCTTAAAGAGATAAGGATTGATCATCTTGGAACTTGATCTGGATTGTATCATCCATGGACCTATGTCCTAAAGAGAGAAGGATTGATCATCCTGTAATATCATCGTGTGATGACGATGCTGATGATCATGTGATGACGATGTTGTTGATCGTATGATGACGATGCTGATCGTGTGATGACGATGCTGTTGATCGTATGATGACGATGCTGATCGTGTGATGACGATGCTGATGATTGTGTGATGACGATGCTGATGATCGTATGATGACGATGCCGATCGTGTGATGACGATGCTGTTGTTCGTGTGATGACGATGCTGCTGATCGTGTGATGATGATGCTGCTAATCGTGATATGACGATGTTGATGATCGTGTGATGACGATGCTGCTGATCGTGTGATAACGATGCTGATGATCATGAGATGACGATGCTGATGATCGTGTGATGACAATGTTGATGATCGTGAGGATCCAGACGTTGATGTTGCTATAGTTGTTCAAGTGTTGCAGAAGATAAAGACTCAGTACTGAAGATGTTGATGTTCCAGTAACTGGTTGAGTTACTGATGATGTTAAGAAAGCTTCCAATGATTTATAGATGTATCATGTATGATGTTGATGACTCCTTGCTCGTGCAGATACTATTATAATATCCTTCTCGTTAAGGGGGAGTGTTGAAATATTGTAACTTCAAAGAATATTATATTTTTATATTATTTATTCCGGAGATGTTCCATACCTCCGATGTGATTATACTATAAATCCGGAGATGTTTATTCCTCCAAGTTGGTTGTGGTAACTAGGGTTATTAGACCCACCATGTGGGGGTCGGCCCAGTCAGTTATAATGGGGTATTTAACCTAATGGTTAAATACGAGCCTACATGTACTTGTGTAAAATACATATCAGAGTAGTGATAAATAGAGGAGGTGTGTTCCTCATTTGATACACTCACACACTTGAGGATAGCACACTTGAGGAGGAGAGGTCTGCTATTGTGGAGGAGGAGATCATGTCTCAGGGTTTCATCTTTGTATATTGCTGGTCATCTATATTGAGGAAGCTTTGCTGGGTTTTCTACCCCATGAGGGTTTCCCAGGATAAATCTCTGTCTCTTGTGTTTATGCTGTGCTTGTTGTTTCTTCAGTGATCCTGTATATGCTATTATTGTGAAATGGAATGTAATGCTGCTATTTTCTGTCTTAGCATATTGAATTTTAACATAATCTTATGAAAAATAAGATTTCATTTTAGTTGGAATTCTTTCTTGAAAGTTGAAACTAGCCATAGACATGGGTCATGGAAATCAAATGATGGTATTCATGTGCAGATATAAACACAGCAACTTCCAAAATTAGGGAATTATCACAGGTGAACTTATAGAGCTTTTCAGCTCTTTGTTGGTACCATCAAGAGTTCATAGCAACAACAAATTATAGGTCTATTTTGATAGATGCTACCCTAGACAAAGGGTAACAATTAGCAGTAAGCAGGGTAACAATCAGCAGTAAGCTTTTGCTGTAGCAAGCTGAAATATGAGTCTGTAACAACAATAATCACTATCAGTTACAATGGATGAAAAAGTTGAAATTTTTTTTGCCTTACTGGAAATGTAGATATTTCTGTCAAAAGTAGAAATAGCCTTTGGATTCTTTTGGAGTATCATCAAATAAATTCACCTCAAAACCATTCATCTATTGCTTACTTGCAGTTGAATTTGTCCTCATGTGGGATGTCTACTCTTTCAATCTTTATAAGCCTCTAGATTCCCATGGAAGTTGTCCTTATTAGTCTTGCGTTCTTTTATGTTTTTTGTTTTACTATGTTGGGCCCCTTCGGTGGTGTATGGCTATTTGGGATTTTTCTCTTTGTACTTATACACTGGATGTACTCTCTAGTCCTATTGACCTACTTTTGTGGTCATTTGTTGGACATTAATACAATTATATTATCTTATCTTACATAACTCCAATTTTTATCCATAAGCTCAAGTACCATGTCAAACCTGAAATTGTCCAAAGAATGTTATTCTTAATGGGGCTGTTGCAACAAATCCATCTTAGCTAGGCAACAATGAAGGGTGTTTTGGCACAGATAGATATATCTATCAAGGTTGTGTAAAAAACACATTAGATAAGGATGTATATCATCAACTGACCTAATGTTAATTATTCATTCCTCATTCGTGTATTCTGTGCAAGAGCATAAATTGTGCCTTTTTTGACTAATTTACAACATTAAGGTGACTTGCATGGGGAGAGCAATGTTGCTACTTGGAGGTAAGTCGCCATTTATAAATTATAAACTTTATGATAGATTATGAATAGGTTCACATAAGAGCTACAATGAGGTCCATTTTGAAAAACATTTTGGGTAAGAAATGGGGAAATCTACATGCAACACATGTAGTAGGGCCAATGACTTGGATATAAGGTCACAAATTACGCAATGACCTAGTATTCCAGGATTTTCTAGATCCTTTTTGCAAACTAGAAGCTTTTTGCAACTAAATAACAGTTTAGATTTTTGTGTGACCTTGTGTAGATACTTGAATTATTTAGTCTTTAAGGGTCAGATTTGTGGTTCTCTGGCATAAAAGATAATGTCAACTGATGTGGAGCCTTGTCTACGATCTTTCCCATAGTCTAAGGACACAGGTTCTGCTCCTATGGGCTCCCTAAGCGACATAGGTATCTATTCCCTGCTCAACCCTAAGTATTTAGCTCGTGTCCCAGGATTAAAATTACAAGTCCATTCCCTATTTACTACGCCTCTTTAAAAGTCTGAAACATGGTAGATATTGGTAAGCTCACTACATAATCGAACACCCCCGGGCTTGGTCTGCCTACCTAATTTTTTAAGTTGGTTTTCAATAGGGTAGTGGCAAGGCCCGTGTGAGAAATGAAGCTGGAGCAAGCAGCAAAAACATATTTTGTCAGGACTTTTCATCCCCATTAGGGGAGTCTACCATGTTGGCTTTTCGAACCACGGACTCCCAAGATAGTTGGTGATCCCAATATTCTACTCCCTTCCAAGATTGACTACACCACGAGGTTGGTTGAGCCATCTTGTAACCCACTTACATGGTCTCGGGGGTTAGAGAAGATAACCTACCCTTAGAGATATATTTATACTAGAAACCCTAATCTTTCAATTTGTATTTAACCTTATCAAAAAAATAAGTGTTACTTTATTTAATTAACATCTAGCACCCAAGCAAAAAGAACTAAATCTCCACCAAGGGAAAGGGGCAATACAGGTCCAAGTCCCACTGTGATCAAAATAATAATAAAACAACTAGAAGCATATGTTTGCTATAATTCTTTGGTTTTGAAAAAAAAACAGCTATTGCCCAACAAATCTGGGTGTTGTACGGCCTGTTCCTCTCTCCTACCAGTTACACATGTGGTATGGCCTGCTCATAAATGCACAACAAAAACTCAGATCTGCAAACCAATGTCTAGAAAAGGATAAATGATGAAGATACACTGTTGTACGGCCTCTCTAGATAAGGAAAACAACAATTACAGCTTGCTGGTCATTAATTTATCACTCATAATGTCTTCCTCAGGTGGCTGTACAACCCCTCTCTCTCCTTCAGAACAACAACACAAATAAATTCTAGAATACCTTTTTCCTTTCGAAGAGTGTTTTTGTATGAAAGACAAATGATTGCCAAGTGTCCCCCTCCTCCAAAGAGCATTCTTTTCAGCTGCCCATCAACTCACAAATTATAAATAAAATGCACTTTTACCAAAATAAAGGGCGTAATAAGGTAAACAGTCCCCCACTTTAATTATTTTTCACCCCAAGGTACAAACTTTAGCTTAGGCAAGCCTCCTAGGCTTAAAAACACCCCTTTCCCTCTTGCCGGTGGATCCATTGCCCCCCATCAACGCTCATGTGACACCTTTTGCACCATCATTTATTAATTTAAAAGCAACATACAAAATAATAATGTCTTGGTCATTAAAGACCATTGTTCCGACTTTCCTAGCCACATCACTTAATTTCTTACAACATATGTCTGAGGTTACTTACTAGGGGTATTACAATGGTGGTGTGGAAATACTTACTGGATAACTTACCGAAATCGTAGAGCTTATAGGAGATGAACTCACTGAAGAGGTTGATATGCTTACCAAATCCGGCGGAATTTCCAATGGTATCCTATTTTTTTCGGAGAAGATGTTTTGGTTCATTAAGGGCCAGAAAAATGCCTTGTGTATGATCAAATCTAGAAGGGCTATGGTAATTGCATTTTTATCCAGCAATGAACTATAATCCTGAGATAGATGACTGAATAAGTATGGAGAAAAAATGGATATGCATATCTTCACCTGTTGTGGATATGCATACTTTTTATTTGGTTGAAACCTACTTCTTTTGAGATGTTGCTTTGATTGTGCCTTGCTTCTCTCATTCCAGTAGTCAATCATTGTACTACAATGACATCTTTTGAAATACACATCCTAGGGAAACATGTTAGGCACTCTTCCCCTCATTCCAAGGATGGTACCCAACGTAAATTGGATTTTGCAAAAGCTCAAGGCTTTGTCATCTATGGTGCAATATTGCTTGAGTCTCTATCTTAACAAGCAAAATGGTAGTAGGTGATGTTAAGAGTTGTACAAGAGTTACAGGAAGTATTCTAAGAAAATGGACTCTATAACAATTCTTGCAGGGCTTCCTTTGCATCAGGAGATTGGAATGCCTTCACTTTCTCCAACAATGTTAGAGGTGAATTTTGATGTCACATCTGGCAGTCCTATGCTGACATTAGACTTTGTTGGTGTTTGCAATTTATTATAGATAAAAATAAGGTCCATGAATCTTTCAATATCTTCCAAATTCGTACCATTTTCCTTTGTTAACATTGCGCAATTATGAAGTGAGCATTTGAAATTTATGATCATTGGTACCTAGGATATTGATAATCTGCATTCTATAGGATAGCATTGCTAAGTGGAAAAAGAAAGAGGGAGATAAAGTTTCAATTGGGGATGTACTTCGTGAAATTGAAACTCTAGGCATTCTTTACTACTTTTTTTATGTTCTTTCTTATTTCAAAGAAATTCCTAAGGTCAACTAATTTCCTTTCCTTGCTTATTTCATAATGTTGCTGAAGAATGTTGATTGTTAAGAAATGGTTTTGGGATAAAGAAATTCTCGATATGGAGAGTATGGAGGATGGCTATTTGGAAAAAATCAAAGGAACTTAAAATTGGAGAGGTATACTCAAAATCATTAAGAAGTCTTCTTGTCAGTCTACAATTGCAATTGTTGTTTTGAATTCTGTATTTGGGTTTAGAGTTGGCAAAGGAGTTCTAATTGTTACATCAACGTGTGAATGTGTTGGTGCATCTAGATATTTTAATAGTTTGTGTATAGTGAAATCGTAGGTTTTATTCAAAATCTGGAAGGTTTTATTGTACTGGTTTGGATTTTAAGCATGGTTGTCTTTGGATATTATTGTCTTTTCTTAAAATTACAAATGATGCAATCTGAGTGTTCATATTCTCCTCTCCCCAATTCTGAAAGGGTTCTAGCTCAATGGAAGAGCGCCTGCCTTACAAGCAAGAGGTTGGTGGTTCGATTCCTCCATGCCCTATTGATATTGCAATATTGGTATTTTTAATAAAATATATTTTATTATGATTTATATGGCTATAGAGGGGGTTTCAAACCGTCTTTGTATGTTGCTATGAGGGGGGTACGAAATTGCCCTTGTATGTTACAACGAGGGGGGTTTAGAAGCACCCTTGTAGGTACAAGGGTTTGTAACCGCCCCTATATGCATCTATGAGGGGGGTTACAAACCACCCCTATAGGCATCTACAAGGGGGGTTCCAAACTGGCCCTATAGGCCTCTACGAGGGGGGTTTCAAACTACCTCTATAGGCCTCTATGAGTGGGGTTCAAAACCGCCCTTATAAGCCTCATGAGGGGGGTTTTAAAATAACCCTATAGGCCTCTACAAGGGGTGTTCCAAACCACCCCTATAGGACTATACTAGGGGGGTTCACAATTGGCCCTATAAGCCTCTATGAGGGGGGTTTGAAACTGCCCCTATAGTCCTCTACAAGGGGGGTTCCAAACTGCCCCTGTAGGTTTGTATGAGGGGGCTTATGAGGGGGGTTCACAACCGCCCTTGTAGGTCTCTATGAAGGGGGTTCAAAACCACCTTTGTAGGTCTCTATGAAGGGGTCTACGAGGGGGGTTTAAAACTACCTCCGTAGACCTCTACGAGGGGGGTCACAAACCGCCCCCAAAAGTCACTTTTGGGGGAGTTTCAATCTCATCAAAAACCGCCCTTAAAGGGAAAAACTTTTAACATCAGTGCCTTTAGGGGCAGTTTTGGCAAAACCGCCCTTAAATCCAAACCCCCCCCCCCCCCCCCGTAGGTCACTTTTGGGGGCGGAAGACAACACCCCCTAAAGGCCAAAAATGTAGTAGTGATTCCACTGTTTTAAATGTAAATGAAGTAGGTATGGATCATTTTGTACTTTCAATCAAGAACAACATTCTGAAAAAAGTTGTCCACGGTGGATTAATTCAATGAGTTTAGTGATGATCAAATTCTTGATGCACAATTATCAGAACAAAGGGATCCTCAAGAGGAACAAATTTCTGAGCAGGAAGAAACTGCCCCAGACACCACCATGGTTCTCTGGGATTGGGCACCAACTCAGGAAGCTTCTCTTGAAGCTTTTGCTGATGAGTCTAAAGTAGCATCCATAAATTTTTCCACTAGGAGTAAAATCCCCTTACCCAATCAAACTTTAGATGTTCCTAAAGCGAAATTCACAAAGGAATTGCCAAAGCGGCACATAACAATTATCCCACAGCATCCCAAAGCAATCCCGACACCTATAAAAGAATCAACTACTGAAAAAACCAAACAACCAAATATTACTCCAAACAAAATAGAAACTCAACCAAAGATTTCGAAGGTATGCGATATGGGTTACGATATAATTGAAGACATTAAGAAGATTAAAGCCAACATCTCCATATTTGACATGTGTAGTCTACCCCAACAAAGATAGAAGTTGCTGGAAGCTTTTGACCTACAAGCTAGTCCTTCGTCTGAAAATATAGAAGACAACCCTGAGATAAACAAAGCCAGCATCGGCGGGAAATCCAGATCACAAACTCTGCCTTTCCTCCTAACTTTCGAAATCTTCAACCACAATGTACATAACTATTTGGTAGATTCAGGTGCTAGTTCAAATGCCATGCCTCTGTCAATCTACAGAAAGATTAATGGGCAACCAATTCCTTGTCCATCTCAAATCATAAAATTGGATAGGACTGCTGTTAAGGTCATTGGTGAAATGAAAGATGTCCTCATCATATTCTCAGCAGACCCCAGGGTGTGTCAGTTCATCGATATAATGGTAGTTGATATCCCTGAGGATTACGGTTTGATTTTGAGTAGGGACAGGTTTACGAAATTGAATGGTTATTTTGCAACAGACTGGTCTCATTTGTGGTTGCCTTATCAAAATAGGAAAAAATAGATTAAGATACTGAGAGAACCTCGTATGAAACAAAATGTAACTCAGTTGGAAGAAAAGAACGAAGCTCTTGCATTCTCGTCTTTGTTATACCTCTATGTTTCACAGTGTCGCATCCCCATCACAACACATCTCAACGACACTTTCCCTACTGTTTTGAACCATCCAGAAGAGACAGATGATGAGTCAACCTTGAAGGTAAATCCACCCTGGCAAGTTTTGACCCACCTTGGACTTTATTTCCACACACTACCGCGCCCTGACAGCTTGACAAAACGCGGCACAGTGCCGCGCCCTGTAGCATTTGCAAAGCGCGGCACCCTTTTAATAGTTTTTGCCCTTGGCTTGTGGGATCTTGGATTTTCGAAGATGATGGAAGATTGGGTTCCTTGATTCGATCCCAACTTACCTCCTTCGATTAGAAACCCTGATCCACTTATCCCTCCTTAGATCCACTCATCTCTCTTGTTGGTTAACCTCACCATTCACTATAAAAGAGAGGCATGCCATTGGGAAGGGGGAGGACTCTTGAGAGCACCAAACTTATGGTCTTGCAGCATTGTGGAGATAGCTAAGAGGAGAAGACATTTGGAGTTGGAGGATTGGCTTGGGCATCAAGCACCCTTTGTAAGTAATCTTCAAGTTGTAATGGAATAACTTGTCTTGTTTCCCCAAATCATTTGTGTTAATATTGTTTTAATGATATGATTTGCATCTCTCATAGATTTAGATCCTAACTCATATTTTCAGATTGTTAGAGAATAGTACATGCTTGTGTTTTGGTTCCATTGTTAACAGGTTTACTTGTGAGGACTTGGAGCTTGGATACAAGGTCAGTTAAACTCCTTTCTATTCTCTTCAGCATTTTAATTCTGAGATGTTTGTTAGATCTAGGGATTCAAGGTTGCATTTGTTTTGTCTGTTCTTAGCCTAGAGTTAATTTAAGTCTGCTTTAGTCTAAGGGATTTCTGACTTATCCGTAGGGCAGAATTCCACATAACAGTCTTCAGTTTTGGGAAACTATTTTTTAAATATTGAACCAGGAAACTATCAAGCACAAGATGCTAGCCATAATCCAGATGAGCAGTCTGATCTCCTTTAGTTTTCTCAGACTCATGATATTGATTGTAACATAGTAGGACTAGTCATTGACGTAATTGTTAATGATGTTAGTTTAGTGAAAGAGGAAGATGTTTTCTGGATTCTTTACTTTGATGGATCTAAAACCCAAGAAGGATCAGGGGCCAGTTGTGTTTTGATTAACCTCAGTAGGAATAAACACTTTTTATCTTGTAGATTAGAATTTGAATGTACTAACAACACTATTGAATACGAAGCTCTAGTCCACAGGTTAAAGAAGGCTATTGGCTTAAGTGTCAAATATTTGAAAGTCTTTGGTGATTCAGAAATAGTCGTCAGGCAGGTGAGAAACACAATTCACTTCCTTTCTCCTCATTTAAAAGGTTACCAATCTGAGGTTTGGAATTTGATTTTGTGTTTTGATGCTTTCAATATAAATTCCATTCCCAGATTGCAAAATGCTATAGCTGATTTATTGGCTACTTCCGCTTCCAGATTAGTTCCTACAAATAATAAATGCTCTATGGAATTGATTTTCAGGCCATCTGTTCCAGATAACATTACAAATCTCAGAGTATTTGATGATGATGATCAGATCATCAGCTTCTTGACAAATGAAGATGCCTTCCATGAAGCCATAATAGATGAAGAGAAGCATGATTCAGAACTTCAAAGCAAAGACAATGTTAAAGGAAATTTTATGCCTAAAGGAGTGAGAACTCTTGAAGCTTTGTTTGATTTACAAAGCAATTTCAAGAGACCAGCGAATGCTAAAACTCATAGCTCCTCTATGATGCATGAATTGATTAATCTAGGTACAGAAGCTAAACCAAAATATGTAAATCTAGGTAAATGTTGCTCACCAGGCGAGAGGGATAGGTTCATTAAACTTTTCAAGAAATACAATGATGTTTTTGCATGGACGTATGATGATCTGAAAACGTATGATACCCACATTATTCAGCACATTATACTGATGAAGGTAGGTGATAAACATGTTCAACAACAATTGAGGAGAATGCATCCAACTCTTGAGCCTCTAATTCAAAAAGAGTTAAAGAAATTGTTAGATGCAAAGATTATTTTCAAGGTCCGACATTCTGAATGGGTCGCCAATCTAGTTCTCGTATGCAAAAAATCAGGAGAAATCAGACTGTGCGTGGACTTCTGGAATCTAAATAAATCTTCTGATAAAGATAACTATCCTATGCCCCCAATGGAACAAATCTTGCAGATGGTGTCAGGATCAGAGCTTTTCTCTCTACTAGATGGTTTTTCAGGATACAATCAAGTACTAGTAGCAGAGGAGGACTGTCTCAAAACCATTTTTCGTACTAAGTGGGGTACCTTTGCTTATCGTAGGATTCCTTTTGGTTTGATAAACGCAGGAGCTAATTTCCAGTGAGCCATGGACATGGCCTTCCGAGGTCTGAGCGATCAGTGTGTAGTAGTCTACTTAGATTATGTGATAGTGTTCTCAAAGAAAAGGGAAGACCATGTTTTGCACCTACGGCAGACTTTTGATCACTGCAGGAAATATGGTATTTCCTTAAACCCTAAGAAAAGTGTGTTCGCTGTTCTTGAAGGGAAAATTTTGGGTCATATCATCTCAAAGAGGGGAATCTCGATAGATCGGGAGAGGGTCCAAGCTATTAACAAGATTCCCATGCCCCACAGTAAAAAATCTATGCAATCATTCATGGGCAGTATTAATTTTGTCTGAAGGTTCGTTCCAAATTTTTCCCAAACAGTAAAACCTTTGCAACAAATGATAAAGAAAAGAGTGCAGTTTAAGTGGACAGACTTAGAGAAAGTGGCATTTAAAGATATTACAGCTGCTATAGCCAATGCACCTTCCCTGAGAAGTCCAGACTTTGATAAGGACTTTATCATGTATACTTTTGCTTCAGACGACTCTCTCGCAGTTGTGCTTACACAGAAGGTGGAATCCAGGGATGAATATCCCATCTCTTTCATGAGAACTGGTCTACAAGGTACTGAACTCAACTATCCTATTGTGGACAAGCAAGCCTACACTATATTTAAAGCAGTAAAACAATTCAGACCTTATATTTTAAAGAATAGGACTAAGTTCATAGTTCCTCACCCCGCCGTTAGATCTCTGTTTGTCCAGAAAGAGCTGGGAGAATGAAGAGGCAATTGGGTCACTGCTCTCCAAGAGTATGATTTAGAATTCAAACTAGCTACCATTATTAAAGGCCAAGGATTGTGCAAGTTACTAACCGAGCATCCGGTTGATGAAGAGCTGGATTGGGAAGATGAAGCCGAGCTGAATTTGGTTGAAGTGTGTCCTATTTTTACAGCTCCCGAATCCTGGTATAGAGACTTGGTGGACTATTTGTAGCAGGGGTATTTGCTAGAACACTGGAGTTCTAAGCAAAGAAGGGCACTTCGTCTAAAATTAGTATCCTATCAGATCATTGATGGGGTGCTTTTCAGAAAGAATTATGATGGGATCTTTCTCTATTGTTTGGAAAAAGGGGATGCTGATAAAGTGGTCAAAGAATTGCCCGATGGCCCCACTGGGGGTCACTATTCTGGAGATACTACAGCTCATAAAATCCTGAGAGCTGGGTATTACTGGCCCACTCTTTTTAAAGATGCCCATTCTTATGTGTGAAAATGCGATGTGTGTTAGAGAAGTGCCGTAAAGTTACCCAAGGAAGCAAGTCCCCTATAGCCAGTCATCACTTCTGAGCCATTCGTGCAATGGGGAACAGATGCTATAGGGGAAATAAACCCAAACTCTTCGCTGCAGCACCAGTATATTCTTATGGCCACATATTATTTCACAAGGTGGGTGGAAGCAATCCCGCTACGGAAGTTAAACAAGGATGTCATTATCGAATTCCTGGAGAATAACATCATAACTAGGTTTGGGGTTCCAATTTACCTAGTCTTTGATAATGCATATTACTTTTCGCCTTTTAAGATAAATGAATTTGTTTATGAGAAAGGAATCAAATTACACTATTCAGCTAATTACTACCCCCAAGGAAATGGATTAGCCGAATCGACCAATAAGAATCTCATTCGAATTCTTAAGAAGACTGTGATAGAAAATCAAAGAGGTTGGCACACTGCTCTCCCAAATGCCTTATGGGCTGATAGGGTCACCCCCAATAATGCCTTAGTTGTTTCCCCACTTTCTCTTTTTTATGGTAAGGAATCCATTCTCCCTCCGAATATCTTACTCCCATCTTTACAGCTCGCTCAAGCCTCTCAAGGTTCTAGCAGTTAGGTTTTGCAATCTAGAATTGATACCCTACTAAAGCTTGAAGAATCCAGACTGAAAGCTAAAGACCGTTTCCACCAGCACCAGGATATAGTCAAGAGGTGGTTCGATAAGAGAAAGTCTGGCAAGAGAGATTTTGAAGTAGGTGACTTGGTTCTCAGGTGGGATCACCCACACGAAGGTAAGGGAATGCACACCAAATTTCAGCAGTTATGGGTTGGCCCATACCTGATTTCTGAAAAGCTCCGTCCTGCCACCTATAAGCTAAAAGACCTTCAAGGGGAAGAGGTAACTCTCCCTCTCAATGGTCTTGCTCTAAAACAATACTTTTCCTAGCCTCAGGAGGTTCCACCTTGTGTACATAAATAAAGTTGTTTCAGTTCTAAGTTTCCCTGCTCTTTTTGTTGCAAGCCTTCTCTTTACTTTGTTTTTTTGCTTTTACTCTTGGAGTTTCTTTTGCTTTTTATTTTGTTGAAAGTTTCTTTTGTCTCCTGCCCAACTTTTGGTTGTTGAGGGATCAATTTTTGGAAGGCTCTTGCTTCTATTGAAAGTAAAAATGTACTTATGCTAATGAGTGTCTCCATGTAGCTTCGCTTTCAGTGACTAATATTCAGAATGAAGAAACCCTTTTCGGTTGGTCACATTAATCCTTGTTAAATAACTGAAATCTGTGTTTTCTTTACTTACTATCTTGGGGCTCCATCCAGCCTCACATTAATGGCTGTCTCGAGGAGGTCACTACATCGGACCCACGGAAAGGAAGCACTTCTCACAGATGTATGGCATTTAAAATGACCCCATGCTGAAAATTAATGCCAAAAGAGCTTATGAGTCTATTTTCCAAAGATATCTTGCCTCCATTAAAGCATGGTTGAGACAAGCACTTATTCCGATCACAAGAAGCTGTCCCAAAAGGTTCAGCCCAACAAAGTTCTTCTCCGTCCGTGAGCAGAAAGTCAAATATCTTGCTCACACAAAAGGACATTATGGATTGAAGAACCCAAATCAAATGCTCAATGATTGAAGAAAGCATCATTGGAAGACTCAAATGACTAAAGTCATCAATAAACAAACATCCAAAAGGATGAAAACAGCATGGGGATGAAGCAAAAACGAATATGCCTATGCGGAGTTGTTACAATCCTGTGGTGTCTTCTTTTAGTGATCATCTTGGGACAAATTTTAAAAGGAACTTCATGCTATGGCCCTAAGAGAGTTGTCAAGAAACCCATTTTAAAGTTGCCTTTATCCTAATGACAAACATGATAAGTTGATTTCCTCATTCATAAGAGATTGAACTGATTAAAGTAGTTGTTGCATGTTGAGCTGTCAACTTGTAAATTGAATTTATAGCAGAAAAGGTTGTTCAGAGATCTGTGTTCACCAGCAAACAACCAATTGTTGTTGCTACAACATCGTTCCCCAAATTTTTGTAGATATTGGGGCCCCTCCTTGTAGATTTTTGTAATCAAATGCTTTTTCTTTTTTTTTTAAAGTTTATCCTTCACCTTTTGGATAGCTTTAACTCTTGTTTCCCAAAGGAGTGTCCATTGATAAAAATTTTGACTAAGGCAAAAATCCTTCGTTGCCTTCGGCATATGTTTTAAACTTAACTCTATTGCTTTAGGCGCGGCTTTTAACCTTAACTTCCTCTCCTTTGGCACAAGTTTTAACCATGAGTAGGCCGCCTTCCGCGCAGCACTCAAAGATATTTTGGCTGCCTTGGGCGCAAATTTTAGCCTCATCCTGATCGATTTTAGGGCACAGTTTTTGGTAATAATCCTGCCGAGTATGGCGCATTGTTTACCCTTAAAACCACCGCAAAAATCTCTTATGCCTTTGCACCACTTTTGCTTTCTCGACTTTTGATTTCTTGCCGGTTTGCACAGCGCAGTCTCCATCACTAAAACTCTTGGCGTTGTGCATCACCAAATCTTAAATCTGCCGCCCGCATTACCCCGCCTCACCTTTTGGCGCAGTTTTTAGGATAAATTCTGCTATTATGATATCCGCTTCGTCACTCATGAATCTTAGAATTAGAGGCAAAAACGTTGGCACAGGTTTTAAGCCCGTGATCACTACCCGTTATGCCATTTATAAGTTTAGAACTCTTGTTGGAGCTAGAAGCGCACCTCACCATCACAAAATTTTAATGTTGCGCTCGCCACCCACCGCACAAAACTTAGACACGAAGATGTCGCACGTTGCGCAAATCTTACCATTATGATCGGAGCCCGCCACGCAAAGTTTAACATTTCGATCGCTGCTATTGCACCTCCAAATGTTTTCGGCATTGGCGCAGATTCGTTTGGTGTAGACATTAATGCCACCCCGTGCAAAATTAAAATCCCTCACATTGAGCCCTATGCACATTTAACTCGCCACCTTTCCACCCCAGTGCATTAATGCGTCCGCTATATCAATGTGTAGAACGGGATTTTCAAGCTCATTCTACCATTTTCGGGGAGAGCCATAGTTCGTTGTGTTCGCATTCATCATTGTTGGGCTATCTCCGTCTCGGAATGCTCGCAGCTACAGGGTGCCATTGCAAAACTGACAGGTAGGTACCTCAAATACCTCCCCATTTCCTTCTTTTGGTTCGTGTGTAACTCTTTCCCATTATGCTGTCCATTTGTTTAGGTATATATATATGCCATAGAGTCTTAGCATCCACCCCAGTCGTAAGCAAACTCCACTCCTGCTGAAATGGAGACCAGGAATCAGTCCATGCGAACTAGAGCTCAGAGAGTCCTATTATCATCATTGTGTCCCAGTCTTCTCCCACTGTCGCATGCTTAGCGTTGCAGGTACCTTCCCCACACAGAAGACCTATTGATAAATCACCCAGCTAGAGGCATCCTCGCCAAATCCCTTGCGTCGATTTGTTTAAATGGCCATCCCCAAACTGTGGCAAAGTTTTGTCAGCATGTGTGGCCCGAAACTACTCACGGTAGTTGCAGAAATGAAGCATGCATTGAAGCCTTAACGTATAAACCAGAGAGCCCACCACAAATTTTTTAGAGCAACATAATCACCCATAGGGACTAAATGCTGAGCTAGGCGCTACTCTCACCTATTTTGAAACTCATCCTAGTTAGTCCTCCAGAGTTTGTATTAGAAGCCATCCCAAATTCCTGAGATGCCAACGGCCGAAGATACATAGAGGTCGCGTCTAGACCCACATTAGTTTGTTTTTGCGTAGTAAAGTTGTAATGATTTTATGAATAAATCATTGTGTTTGTCTCAAAATTGTTTTTTGCGAAGTAATAACATTCATTTCCATAGTTTGCAATGCATGAAAGATATGCTACTTTTGATTAGGAGCTTTATTATTGTGTGTGCATTTCTTCATCATAATGCAGTTGCATTTAAACCGTTGTGCCAAAACATTCAGCAAGCCCCTTATTTGTACTACTTGGCTCATTGCAAATTGGACATGCAAAGGAGATCCGCCCGGCGCAAAGCAAAGATTGTAGAATCGGATTCTGACGTAGAGATTCTATTAGACACATCTCTCAAGACAATGTTTGGGGATACGCTGGCTACCACCAGGGTGCTTCCAGGAAGTTCTGCTCCTGAATTTGGATAGAGTGATATTTATAGACTCATTAGGGATCAAAATGATCCTCAAATTCCTCTCGAAGATTCCATGGTTTACGCGAATATTAAAAAATCCTGTCTTCACAAGGCAGCGACTCGTCTCGAGTTGTTCCCATGTTCAGAGGTCATCGGTTGGATCATACCTCACGTTCAAACAAATACAACGTTGATCAACAACAAGGATGGGATGAGTCTGTCATCCTTCACACCCTAATTCATCACAACAATTTACAAATTGCCCATCTAAGGACCTGGTTAACGGACCAGTGGATAATGGATAATTCGGGGGACCCCTTGGAATCCACCAGGAAGATGATGATCAATGACAAACAAATTAGATGGAGGAAAAACAATGAATATGAGAGAAGCCTACTAAAAACTCCCTATCGACTTATTGCCTTAATGCTGAGTCGCATCTTTGGTATGCCAAATGGCAAGATCTTCAAGCTCGGGTGGGTACCAGTGATATTTCACGTGGCCACGTCTGGTACCATATTCAATTGGGTAGAGATCATTTCAGATAGTTTGGCCTCACAGCTAGCGACTACTCAAGGGGCATTAACTCAGAAGAAGGTGGACTTCTTCATGTCCTCCTACTTGATGGATTGCCTACTAAGTAAGCACCCTTTCCAAGACTTGGGCTGCTCATGGAACAGGAAAGAGACACCCCTCTTCATAGCTTACCAGCCTACATGGGAAAGCAAGTATGCTAACCACTATAAAGAAATTTGTGAGAAACTCATAATGCTCGCTATATCAACTTATTTTTGTTGAAGAGCCGAATTACATGTCTGAAAATGCAATGCCTATTATAGAAGAATTCGGGGACTACTATTTCTCTTCTAATGGCACATACATATGGATGAACAAAGGATCATAGCCTCCCTATTTGTTTCCCCAGTATGTGACCGATTTTGTGATCCATAAGGAAGCCTTGAGACAACTTTTCGGTACTGGCAGAATTAGCAAGATCTTAGCAGACAGAAAGAAAGGCATACACCCACCCATGCCTTTCACCATCGGAGCATACAACCTCCCAAAGGCTAGCGATGGTGAAAATTTAGCTCAAGGCTTAGAGGTCTTTCATTTTGGCACTATGCCTTTTAGGAGGCATGATCCCGATGGCAAGATTGCCAAACACTGCCTTAAGGTCCAAACCTCGTTTGATTAGACACATCTCATGGATCAAACTGAAGAATTCTTCCGTAGCGCTAGAAATTTGACTGAGTTGGGGAAGTGTTATAAAAGGAAAAGTGGGACTAGTGCTGGCTCTAGACCTATAGGCTTTATCTAGAAGGAGCAGCAAGCCACAGCTAGTAGTCTAGCAAATTCTCAAAAGCAGCAGGATGACCAGTAGCTCTAGGATGAGCCTCACCAGCAATATGGTGATTCTAAAAAGGGTTTAAAAGAGGAGGCTGATCAGTACATGCAAAGGGTAGAAAGGCTCAGGAAAGAGCAGGAAGCAAAGAGCCAACAAGAAGCCAATGCTGCCAGAATCCAACAAGAACAGGAGATGGAAGCTAAGCGATTGGAGGACGAAAGAGTCCAAACCGTCGAAGCCGTAGAGAAGAATATGTTAGAGGAGGTTAAAAGGATACAAGACATCAAAGAGAAGGCTAAAAAGGAAGCTGCTAAACTAGCAGAAGCAGCTAGGTTACAAGCAGAGAAGGTCGAAAAGGAGGCAGTTGAAAGGGCAGAATTTGCAAGATTATAAGCCGAAAAGGAAGCTGCAGAGCTCACAGAAATAACGAGCCTGCAAGCAGAAGAAGAAGCCAAGAAAGCGAGTGAACAGGGCTCATCCGGTCTGCAAGACATGGAATTCGATCTACAAGAGATAGAAAAATTAGGGATCGCTGATATTGGGATCCTTCCTACTAATGAATTAGCACTAACCCCATACAACCCCAGGCAGCAGCACCAAGTGGCCAACATGAATTCTATTTATTTTCATGAACGGAAGAAGGCTATCATTGGTAGATCAGTTAAGTAAATGGAAATTGGACCAGACAGCTTTGAACTCAGAGTATCAGAAACTACCCTGGTTCAAGGGACTAACCTTGACTCTACTTTCACAGCAGAATGTTTTGTGTCCGCAGCTCAGGCAAACAAAGCCAATGTTGACTTTCTGTAGGATGAAGTGAAGAATTATAGAGAGTTATGCTTCAAAATAAAAGTTGACAAGAAAAAGGAGGTTTCAGAGTCAAATGAATTGAAAAGAAAGTATAAATAACTCATGGATAAAAAGGAAGAATCAACTCTAACAATCCAACGGCTCGAAGAAGAGAAGAATGCACTAGGAGCGCAGTTGTTTTTTGCTAAAGGTGCACAAGAGCACTCATAAACTGGTGTGGTAGAATTGGAGGGTAGTTACAAGCAAGACTTGGCCTCATTCCATAACTATGTCTGTGATCAATAGGAGAAAACACACCAACTGTTAACATTAGTCTCAGAATAAATAAGTAACGTAAAGGAGATTGTCACAAGGATGTGGGCCATCGAGGCAGAGGTACTTGATTTGAAGAATAAATTTGCTCTCCATGTAATAGAAGTTAAAGAGAAGTTTGAATGGAGAGTAGGAAAATCCGGTTTCCCTCGGAACTTGCGGGCCACAACAGAGACAGAATTAGACTTGGATATTGGTGTCCTCGAATTTTGCAGAGACTGCGACAACAAGCTGAGCCAAAGAATCCGTAGGTCAGCCAAAAATTGCCAAACACTTTACTCAACAACCCGAATCTCCTTGGAGAAGTGTCACATTGTTCTGCCAGAGACCATCTATGATTTTCCTAATAAAGAGATACGCAAAGCAGAGCTGTAGGCTAATTTGAGTGCAAAGCTAGAATACTTGGATAAGATAGAGATGTTCACCCTTGAAGATCTCTGACATTTCATCGGTCAGGCCACTATTCATGCATATTTTCTTGAAGACATTTCTCGGGACGTGGTTGTGGGATCAGTTTCTATCAAATCCGATTTGCGCCAATTTGAGATAATGCTCAAAGTAACAGTCGTGGCGTGGGGAAAGACTATTCTCAGGGAAATAGGCCAATGTGCTAGTTACATTCGATCTATTAAGCAGCCCATGAAAGCAAGTACCCCAACTGAAATCGGAAGACCTTCAGAAGTAGTGCATCCAGCACTAGTAGTTGCCCCTGCTTAAATCGGTGAACCAACAGATTCAAGAGAGTCAGCTAAGGCAATTAGTACACCTGGGCCTTAGTTATTTTCAATGTGATAAAAGGAAAACATAGCTGGAATTTATTTTTGTCTTATATCTTGTGAAAGACAGCTGTTTTTTTTTAGTTTTGTCTTATTAGTCACTAGAAGACAAAATTTTTATTCCCTCCTAGGTTTAGGTTTTGAGAAAAGAGAATATTGTAAATATATAAATAGAGAGACAGAAGAGAATGTTAAGGGTTTTTTGGCAGGTGAAAAGAGATTCTCGGTCTTGTGTGTAAAGGACTTTACTGCATATATTTGAGTTTCTTTTGCCTAATAAAAGCTTGGAGGACTACGTTTTTTCCTGGATCATGTGCCAAATCTCTGCTGAGCTATCTCTGGATGCGTTTACATATGTTTTATGAGATCTTTCTTTACTATGCATGAATTGTTTCTAAATGTGATGAAATTTTCTCATATATTTTCCTTTGCAATGAATGTTTACTTCAGATGAGCAATTGGAATGTGTAAATTGAATCAGAGCTATCTCTGTAATCATTTATTTTCTGCTGGAGAAATGTCTTTAAGGTTGAATGGCTATCTATGAGATCTTCAGTTATTTCTACAGTTTTATTGCTCATATCTTCATTTTGCTCCTTACAAGGATAGGTTAAATTTGCTTAAGATAGTTTAGATTTATTTTCGACTAGTTTTAGGATTGGGTTTGTTACAGTTTGCATCTAGATTAAAGCACTTGCATATCATCTTTAAGATAAAATCACATAAACGATGGATCGGGCCGCAACTAGTGAAAAATTAAACAAATCTTTTAAATATTATACAGTAGCCGGGCCATTAACCGAACGGATTCCCCACACCAAACGGTGAGCGATCTAATTGGGATTGCCTACTAAGGAGAATCCCTTGCTGATTGATGCTACGATCTTTGAGGTATCAATAGGTCGCTTTTGTTCAGAGTATTCTGCGATATGCCACCCTTAAGAGTTTCCCGATCTCATACATCAGTTTGACCCCCCGATCCTCTCCCATTACAGTCATATCCCCTGATCCATTAAGCTATGATCCCCTTCCCCCAAGTCAATATCCTATGCTGCCCAACCACCACTGCCATCATAATCTAAACAAAGGAAGTTTGAGTCCCCCCCACCCAACGATCCATGTTTCCTACTCCCCTAGTATGTCAGTTTCACAGGAAGTCCTATCATCTTTTGTTTATCCACCTCGTGCTCCTATCAAGGAAACATCATTGCCTTGCTAGTTGCAGGTCTCCTTCTATTGACGCTGGCCCATCTATTCCAGAGGATAGACCCATAGGTCCCTGTTCCTTGGACTCATCATCATCTGTTGTGCGTGCCTATGGACCATTTTGAGTGAAGTCCTCAATGCCTCTCCGAATGGTTGTTTCTCATGTGCTCGACGTCAACACCTTGTTCGCACCGCTAAGATTCGTGCAGTATATACATCCCTTCAGTTATTGGTCGAAGACCCCGGACTCCCCCCGAATCTAACACATTGGTGATTCACTTTGGAACACCCAGTTATATGTTCCCGTGGATATCTGGGTTGCGTTGGCGACAGTATTCACAGGCCACCCACTCAAATGCTTCCTTGAGTACCCAATATAGCTACAGTCCAGTGTACCATTGAGGGTATGACTCCCCGTCATTATGATCCAATAGCTCATCAGTTCCTCTGGTACCACACTCAGCAACACTATTATTATTCTAGTGTATCAGTTCTTTAGCTCAGACATGGTCAGACCGATAGTATGTCCTAGATTTGTGTCCCCTCTGGACCCTTATGATGTACATAGTAGTTCTCCATGTATCTTTCAGGTCCCCTTTTTGTTGATGTATATGTAACTTCGGAATGTATTTCACATATATGTATATTGTACTCCTATAGAGATGGTATTATTCCTCTATACAGAAGTGTCGTCATTTATATTGTAAGTGTCGTAACTTATACTTGATGGGTTATTAGACCACCTTGTTGGGGTCGGCCTTGTATAAGTCATGTGGGTCAAAGGGTTATTAGACCACCCTATTGGGGGTCGGCCATGTGGGTCAAAGGGTTATTAGACCACCCTATTGGGGGTCGGCCTAGTCAGCATTATATTATGTGGTTAAGTTCGAGCCTCCATGAGTTAGGTAAAAAGGCAAGTCAAGTCAAGTATAAATAGAGTGTGGGAGGCACTCTATTTGCTTACTCACCACTCACACATGCACTCAAGGAGGGGTGGCGCACTTATGGAGGAGGAGGATCTGTTGCTAGGTTATGTCTATCTCCATGGTTGTATCATTGCTCTATCTATCTCTGAGGAAGTTATTGGGGTTTTTCACCTTTATGGTTTTCCCCAAGTAAATCTTTGTGTCTCTTGGGTGCTTGCATTATTGTCTGCATGATTGATATGCTGTAGATATGTTGTACATGTTGTTCTCTCAGTTAAGATCCTAGATCATATTGAAGTAAATTCAGAAAATTTAACACTTTTTTGGGCCTAAGTGTTATTTTATATATCTTGATACGAGCATGGGTATGCTCGCCTCATCCATATATTGATATTATGCCTCATTCATTGTTGAGGTCATGTATTTTCAGTTTTTGCAGTTGCTTCGGGACCACTGTTCTGGTCTCTAGTCCGTTTCTTCTTTTCTCCACACCCCAAAAAAACCATAAAATACCTATGATGTCTATCAGCCATACGATGAGCTCCTGCCCTCACACATCAGGGGGTAATCTGTTAACACCTAGAGAGTGCTCATTACCTCATCTCCCTCACCACATGACTCATTTGTCTATTTTTCCCACCATCTTTTCCTCGAAAACCTCAAAAAACCATTAAAAAGCCACCAAAAGGCCAAAAAACCCCTTTTTCCACCGAAAATAATTTAATTTTCCTCAAAAGATAGCAAAAACCCTCTAAAAGGGCCCTAAATTCCCAAAAATCAAACTAAAAGGGAATAAAAAATATAAAAAAAGAGGAAAAAGAGGGAAAAAGGAAGCAAAAACCCTAAACCATTGACCTAAACCATATGGTGCCAAAAACCATAGGTCAATACTCCACCACTAGGTCAAGACGACGTCAAGACAACCACCCAACAAGAAGACACCAGCCAACTTCGACAAGTAAAAATATTCTCAGCCGACCCCTCCAAATCCAGATCATGGAAAAAATCCTTTTCAAAAAAAGGAACGTAGCAAATAGTCCCCTAACGGGAAATGGTGTGATTACCACCACTCATATTGGCATGATACGTTTGAATTGGAAGCTCAGAAGACATTTTTGGAAAAAGTGTCGACATCCGACGGATTCAAAAAGACGGTGGAAGAATCTGATCTAGATGCAGTGACCCTTTTGACATTGACATTGACCAATCTAGCAACCTCGAATATCGTCGACGAGGAGGAACAAGAGTGCGTGTTCCGAATATGGATATGGGTTCAGAGTAATCCATTACATCTGTTTGTGGATAACGAAAGCCACAAGAACTTCATTTCTGAATGTCTCTTGAAGAAACTAGGTCTTGTCACCACTCTGCATCCTCATCCTTACAACATCGGTTGGATGAAGGATGGATAGGAACTACGGATCACCCAACAATGCAAACTTGCCTACTTCATAAAGCCTTTTGAAGATGAAGTATTATGCGACCTAACACCACTCTCTGTAGTCGACGCCTTGTTTGGGAAACCTTACTTGTGGGATCTCCATGGAAGTTATAAGTCAGGGAGTCAGAAGGTGATTATCAAAATCTGAAATCGATGGTACGGTATACCAGAGCGAAGACCTACACCAATGGTCTCAATGATATATGCTAAACAAACAAAGAAGCTCATCAATCATGCTCAGAAGTTTGTGCTAATCATGATCAAAACACAACATTCTAGGAAGATTGCAGTGACAATTTGACTCACAGACTAGTGCATCTCCCGATAGAAGCAGTTGATCGACAATGTTCTCGACGAGTATCAGAGTTTATTCCAAGATTTGGATGGAGTACCTCGACATTGCTAGGTAAAACACTCCATTGAACTTGCTCCTGGTTCTTCTTTGCCTAACGCATCTGTTTACAGAAGATCCATTCTCGAAAATGAAGAGATCCGCAGACAAATACAGGATTTTATCAACAAAGTTCATTTTCAAACCAACTCCTGTCCTTGTGGAAGTCCAGTCATCCTTGTTCCAAAGAAAGACGGGACTTGGCGCATGTGCATTGACTACAGGGCACTCAACAAAATTTTGGTAAAGAATTGCTACCCTCTACCGTGGATAGACGAGCTCATCGACTATCTTAAATGTGCCAAATTATTTACTAAGCTCGACCTCAAGTTGGGATATCATCAGATTCCAATCGAGCCCTCAGATGTGTAGAAAACTTATTTCAAGACTAAGGAAGGATTGTTTGAATGGTTAGTCATGCCTTTCGGATTAAACAGTGCACCTGCGACCTTCATGCGATACATGGATAAAATTCTTCAACCTTTCATCGTAAAATGGGTCATTGTTTGCCTTGACGACATGCTGATTTTCATTTGAACATGGGAAGAACATGTCAGACAGCTTCGACAAGTCCTCGAAACTCTCCAGCAAGATGGACTCTAGTTAAACATGGACAAGTGCACCTTTGCGATGACCAGCATCAAATATTTGGGGTATGTAATTGACTCTGCAGGCATTCATGTTGATCTAGACAAAGTACATATCCTCAAAGATTGGTCCATTCCTCAAAGCATTCAAGAACTAAGAATTTTTCTTGGTTTGGAAAATTTCTATTGATGATTCATACTTGGCTTCAATCACATAGCCTGGCACTTGAATCAGTTGACAAAGGGAAATGGAAAAACTGTATTCAAATGGACATCGACACAACAAGAATATTTTGAACAGCTCAAGCACAAGCTCTACACTACACCAGTACTTGTGTTACTTGATTTGCATCATCCCTTTGAGATTGAGATAGATGCATCGGACTATGCCTTGGGCGCAATGATGACCTAGTCTGGTCACCCAATTGCTTTTCATTATGGAACTTTTAATGACACAGTTAAAAGATATTCAACGTACGAAAAATAACTGTACACCATTGTGCAAACTCTCAAGCAATGGACGCATTACATCCTTGGAAAGGAAACGATCATCCTCACTGACCATAAGCCTCTATAGTTTGCTCTGACCCAGTCGAAACTATAGACAACCAGACAACTCAAGTGGATTAATTGCCTACAACCATTCCAGATGGTCATTAGGTATCAGAAAGGTAAATCTAACACCACCGTGGATTGTCTAAGTCAACCACCCATTACTCTCCTTTTCACAGTATTGAGTATGCAGGGACACGACACGACCACTTGGCCTCAATTATATCAGGATGACATCAAATTTTCATCAATCTACCGACATCTTCAGTCTGACAATTTGTCGAAATTCGAATATTTCCTGAAAGACACCTTTCTATACAAGCTTGGACAGCTTTGTGTACCGGTCGATGAACATCAACATCAGTTCATTTGGGACGTGCACTACAACAAGACTGCAGGACACTTTGGAGTAGAAAAGACACTTGCTATTATCCAAAAGCATTTCTTTTTTCCTACACTTAAAATCGATGTCAACAACTACATTTGATCATGCGTGGTCTGTGCCATTGCTAAACTGCCTAATTGACGACAAGGATTGTACATACCTCTGTCAGTTCCTAGTCGACCATGGGAATCTATTTCTATGGACTACTTGACGGCATATCCTACTACCAAACATAAGCATGATGCGATATAAGTAGTATTCAATAGATTTTCCACGATGGCCATTCTCATACCATTCAAGAACACCAAGACAACACAACAGACTGCTCAGCTCTTCTTCACACATGTTTGGAAACACTTTGGTTTACTAAAAACCATTACTTCCAATCGAGATGCCATATTCCTCAGCATATTTTGGAAGACTCTCTAGTGGCAGCTAGACACATGAATCTCATTATCGAAAACTTTCCATCCTCGGACTAACAAAAAGATGGAAGTTGTGAATCACTTGGTCGTACAACTGCTTTGCATGTACAAACACAAGCATTGGTGAACATGGGATGAAAGTCTTCCATACATACAACACATTTACAATCTTGCTCAGCACGGCTCTACAGGAAATATTCCATTTGAGTTCTATTACAGATTTCAACCCTTAGTGCCTATTGACTTGATCAACTCCTCAAAACAGTCAAACTCTGACACCGACTACAGCCAGTGGGAAGTTGATAAAAGACTTTAAGTTTTGAGATTAGATTTGCGACACCTAGAAGCAAGCACATGAAATGTTGCAATGAGAAAATGAGAAATCTAAGGCTTGACATGATAAGCATCATATCAATCATTCATTCCAAATTGTGGATAAGGTCTGGTTACATCTCAAGAATGAGCACTTCACCAGTCCATACAAGAATCTCAAACCTTTGCAAATCGGTCCGTACAGTATTCTTCGACAGATTGGAGAAAATGAGTTCCATCTTGACATTCCTACATGCCTGGGTATTCATCCAGTATTCAATGTGGATCTACTTCAAACATACCATGCACCACTTTTGGAACAAAATGACTTATTGACAACAGAACCCGAAGACATCCATCCAAATATTCAGGAGCCTCTTCCTTGCGACACCATCGTGGGACAACGAGCGCACCATACAAGGACAAACACAATTCCCTTGTTTCAAGTTAATAAAGCCGGATAGATCCCATCCCAAGGAAAGTGGTACTCTGCTATTGAACTAACAGACAAGTTTCCTCACCTCTCTGAGCAAACAATGGGGACCATTGTTTCTTAAGGAAGGAGGTCTGATCCACATCACAATTGGCATTGTTGTTAGATGTTAACTTTGACACATCTTCGACAAGTCATCGACGTCGACACAACTTCGACAAGTTCTGACTTCGACACAGCTTCGACAATTCCGCGACCTCACAGTTCATGACATCAACATGTAGCGTCGACATGCGACTCTCGACTGTTGAACTGTGACAAATTATCTCTCTGTCTTCCAGTTGACTATAATGGTCGAACCTCCGAACCGTTCTAACTTATTTTTTAATTGAACGTAATGGGAAGGCACCCAAGCGTCTCAACACTCTATATAAGCATGTATAATATTGTAATATACATCAATCGGTAATCTCATATCCAGTAATAGAGAAGATCAGTTCGCATTCCTGTATATTGTTTGTGTGTATTTGTGTTATGTCTGTGTAGTGTATTCCTATTTTTCTTATTATATTTCTTATGCTTCTGCCATAATAGATCAGACTCATTTAGTCGAACTGTTGTCCCCCTTGTGTTTCCTGTCCACCTGTCGATCACTCTATCTCTTAATATCCCCCCAACCCCCCCCCTCCCCTTACACCTGATCTCCCACACCCTCGCTCCCCTCCCCTCAAATATCTCTCTCTCTCTATCTATCTATCTCTCAAACACAACACCCTACTCCTCCACCTACCCCTAATCCTTAACCTTCTCTCTCTTTCGCAACCCTGTAACATGCCCCGCACCCTCCCATTCTCTATTTGTTTCTCTCTCTCACACACACACACCCCTACCCCTCCCATTAACACTAACCGCCCTCCTCTCTATCTCTCTATCCCCTACACTCCCCTACTATCCCTAACCCTTACTAAACCCCTCTCTCACTCTCCCTCACAACCCTAATCCACCCCCTTCTCTCTCTCACACACTCTCACTACCCCTAACCCATCCTCTCTCTCGCTAATCATCTCTCTCTATTTAACCCTTACTAACCTCATCCATCACTCTCTCACCACCATACTCCTCACCCTACCTTTACTCCCCCATCTGCTCTCTCTCTCTCTTTGTTAACACCCAGAAAGTGCTCATTAGCTCATTTCCCTATTCACATGACGCATTTTTCCACTTTTCCTACCATTTTAGCCTCTAAAACCTTCAAAAGCTCACCAAAAAGACCAAAATCCATCTTTTCCCCTCAAAATATTTATTTTTCCTCAAAAAATACAAAAAACCCTCAAAAAGGGTCCAAAATTCCCAAAAATAAATTAAAAGGGAATAAAAATAAAAAATATATTCAAAAAAGGGAAAAAAAGGAAAAAGAGGAAAAAGAAACCTAAACCATTTTTATCAATACCATTGGTTTCCTTAAACCATAATGGTATTCTCCATCACCAAAAAACTATAAAAAGGTGATAGAGGCTCCTCACTATTCATACACATTCATCCTATCCTTATGCTGCCAAATTCTTTCATGAGAGCCCTTGCCTCCTTTTTGAGTTTGAAGATCCCCACTAGCATATTGGAGAAGAAGAGATCATTGGAGCTTTGGAGCACCTCACCATTGTAGCTGCTCAAGCTTAACCATCCTCACCCTTTGAGGTAATAGAAAATATTCAAGTTTTTATTTACTTCTCTCATGAATTATTTTGTTTATTGTTTTTAATCTAGAGTTATTTGCTTGCATATGTTAGATCAAGATTTACTTTTCACATCTATTTACTTTTACTGTTTAATCTAAACTGCTAGTACATGCTAGTAGGTGCACATTAGCACATGCTTGGGTGAAAACCCTGGCAACAGTTTTTGGCGACTCCACTGTATTTTGAATCTTTGAATGTTTCTTTAGATCTAGATTTCTTATTTTTTTGTTGTTATTCCATTTTAATATTGTAGATCTAGCCTGCTACTAAGCCCATAGCTTACTACCCTAGCCATTGGCCATTTCTACAGCCCACACAGTCCAAAAATTTTATTTTCGGCTTTCATTTTCGGCGACTTTATCCATCCTAAAAATCGTAGGTTTCTACACCCACAGCCACGATCCACATCGCGGGTTTTCCGCCGAAAGCTGCGATTTAAAAAATCTGTTTTTTCTCTCGATATCCCGGTTTTTTGCCTGTTATCCGCAATCCACATCGCATGTTTTTGACCCACAGTCACGATCCACATCGCGGGGTTTTGACCCACAACCGCGATTCCATATCGTGGCTTACAGCCCCCTAGCTGCGATGTAGATCGCGAGTTTTTCCCAGATCGCCACGATCCACATCGCGGGATTTTCCACACACAGCCGCGATTTCGTCCTGAACTTAGCGATTTTCCATTTGACTTTTCATCACCCATTTTGGCCCATTTTTTCCAGCCATCTCCCCTGCAATTTTACAGCCCATTGTCTTACTGGCAGCCTTTGAGATTCATTTTCCTTTTCTATCATTCGCTTTACTACATCATTTTTAAAAAATTTCAGTTTATTGAAAGAAAGTTTTTTTAAAGCATTTTCTCAGTTAAAAATTTTCATATTTTGCAAGTTGAAAATCAGAATTTTAATTTGCTTGATATTTTGCCCAAGTGAGGCATTTTATTTTTGGTACATAACCACACCTACACACACTCTGTCACCATAAATCAAAGTGAGCCTTAAAATCTATTTAACTCAACCAACATTCTAACCCCACTTGGGGAACATCAAAAGAATATTGTAGTTAGGTAAGATTGAGGGGATATGTATCCAAATAACACCCCTCACTCACTTTCATTTTGAGACATAGTGGTTGACATTTAGGGTACCAAAATCCCTTAGTACTTATTAGTACAGGTATACACCAACTTGTCGAAAAGGCCTCTCCCTTAGGAGGGTCTAAGTAGCAAGACTGGTTCTGGAGGCCTGAGTGGACTACCACAATCCATTCAATCACCGAAGAATACCTACTCATTGTTCTCGGTGTACTACCCATATGGGAGTACAACAACGATAGAACAGGAGCTACAAATTCACCTTTCTGGAGGTGTCATGAATGGGGTATCTTAGTGACCTTTCTTCTAGGATTGTCTACCTGGTGTCCCTCCTGGTAGGGGGATATATTTAGCCTTTGGTTCTACAATTCATATTGTATGACTTGCATTTCATCACCTTGCAGACGATACATCTTGTTGAATCATAATACCTTTTTCGTTAGGTGTTTGCATGCTCTATTACCTCCCCTTGGTCAGTGAGTCCACCATTTTCATTTTTAGGAGCTGTTTGCTTGGTATTTTGACCACATTTTTTTATTACTCCACTTACTATAGCACAACTATTATAGTAAGTGTTTTGAGTTTGGTTGTTGGCCTGAGTGCCATTTTTTTGTGCTTCCCTCCTGCACACACTGTTGCATTAGGGTTTTCAAGCTTTCCACTCACCACCACCCGTTAGTTTTACTAGCCAACTATCACAATTGAGTCCCTGAGACGTTCTTGGTGCTTCCGGGGTGAACTACCGTAGTGTGATTAACTTGAAACCACTCGCCATAGACAAAGAGAATTGTCACTTGACTCCACATGTCATCGACATGGAGCTCCGTCATCTGATTCTTACTGTAACGCCCCGTTTTGAAATTTCTACCTAAACTATTATTATATGTGGTATATGCTTGATTACGAGACTTCGTCGGATTGACGATGCTGTGGACATGTTTTTCCAATGTAAATATGTGTGTGTGTGTGTGTGTGATGTTGGTATTAGGATACGTAGTCATGTTAGATATGTATCATGTGTTAATTATATATGCAAGTTACTCAACGATGGGTACGTGGATACCATTACAGTTATATTTTGAATAAATGAATGTTATCCTAGGTGCATGGCGAATAATGAATTGATTATTGTTGTTATGATTATGACAAAATGTGTTTGTACATATTGAGGATTTGTGCACGATATTCGAGATTGTATGTCGAGGACTGACTTACAGGTTAAAATGGCTAAGTGATAGCTGGATCCTACGAGGTGGGAGAGCCTCAGGGACATGGAATCCAAAAGATAAATGGTATGCAGGTGATGCATTATTTACTTTCACGTGATTATTAAGATGTTTATTATGATGTATGGGTGGGGTAGGGTTTCAGGAAACTCAACCACCCAGATTGGTTATACGATGACAAACCGAGTACAAGTGCAACGCGGTTATTATGTCGGGTAGACATAGTCCCTTATTCCATTAGGGGGGTGGAGGCTTTACCCACCGTTTATCCCCGAAACCCAGAGTCATAGGAGGACTGTGCTACGGCGCGCTCCGCAAGGTGTGTGATGATGACTAGTGGTTGCCTGCTGGGGAAGCTTGGACGATGTAGTCGACACTTCCGCTTACGGGTTCTAGCTAGAATTGGTCAAGACTTGACATTTCAGGGTAGTCCAGTAGAGGACAGGATAGGATGTGTAAGTTAGTGATGATGTAGGTAAATAGGTGTAGCTTGAAGTAGGAGTGAAAACAAGATCTGACTGTATGTGTGTAAAACCCTGGATTGAGTATGTGTCGTAACTCAGTAATGTATGAATTGCTGTAATTTAATATAAGTTCAGTCAGTAAAAGAATGTACCTCACAAACTATGTTTAAACCTGTCTCGGTAAACAATAAGTTTTGTAATTTTGATTGATGTGTGTGCGATTTATTACTGTTAGTGTACTTACGCAAGTTATGTAAGCAGTAGCTACGCTTACATAACTCGCCTACATATTTATAAGTTGCGTGAAATAAAAGTGAACTATAATGTTTAGGCATTAATTACGTTGTTACTACTTACCTAAATAGGAGATTAAGTTAATATGTCGAGTTAGTAAATTTTGGATTAATAACTGAATAAGGTAATAGAGGAATTAGGCGGTAATAAAAGACGGTTTAGTAATAGTGTTAATTATTGTCGATTAATGTTAGTAACATTGATTAAGGTTAGTCATTGTTGATTAATGATTATTATTGTTGATTAATGTTAAATATTGTCGATTAATGTTAAGAATATTGATTAATGTAATTGTCGTTGATTAATGTTAATAATACCGAATAATAATGTTAAATAATGCCGATTAAGGTTAGTAATGTTGATTAATGTTAATCGTTATGAGTTAATGATTAATAGTGTTAATTAATGAATGAACTATGGATTAACCTAAGTAACAACCAATGTAATTGATTAGTAATGCTTGATTGATTATTTATGAATTTAATTAGTCAAGGGTAAGGGTTAAAATGTTTAATGGTTATTGTAATATTAATTTAAGTAATAATAAACTCATAGGTTAGTATTAATTACAAGGTTAGTTAATTAATTAAAACATATGGATAAGAATTAATTTATAACTATTAATTAATTATGATCATGTCTAAGTTAATTGGAACCTAGGGTAAATTGCAAATAGATATATTATGCAATCTATAAACAAGTGTCGGAATGCACATTTGTAGTTGTTTAATAAAAATGATGAATTAATTATAAATTATTATGAAACATTTAATTATGAGGTCACCGAGAGTGGACTAGTAATTATTGGGGTAAAACGTGTAAGTGTAAAACATTTGTGATTGGTGTAAACTTTAATTTTATAATATAACATTTTATTAATTATTAATTATTATTTTGAAAAAGGGAAAGAATGTTAGAATATTGCCGAGAGGTTGTCGGTTGAGTGGAAAGAACTTAAGGTTCAAAGATGAACCAACCCAAACTTAAATTAAATAATAAAATAATATAGTCTTGGTTTATGAGTCAAAGTTGGGGGCTCGAGGAGGAATGGGGGGTTGGATAAAATTAATGAGGAAGATAGGGGTAGTTATGATAGGAGGTGTCGGTAGAAGGACAAAGAGGGGGGGGGATAAGGTCGAGAGGGGAGGGAGGAGAAGGGGTCTTCTTCACCTTGCATAATTTGGAGAGGGAAGGAACAGAGATGAGAGGAGAAAGCAGCAAAGAAAGGGGGTTCTTGTTGGGGGAGTTGCAGAAGGGAAATATCGGTTGGCTTGTACTCGGTTTGGGCTCGGGGGTCCAAAGGGGTACCTTTGGAGCTGGGTGGTCGGCGAGACCTCGCCAGTTGGAAGGGTGGCAAAACTGGTTGGGTAGGTTGAGTTTCAAGGGTTTGGGAAAATATTGGTTGCAGGGCAGCAAGTAGGGAATCAACAAGGTATTCAGCAAATGGGGACAGCAACAAGGGTGGATCCACTGGCTATCTACAGGTATTTTTTTTCTAGTAGGTATATTTATCATTTCTACTCTATCAAATTATTATTTCCAGTTATATGCTATATGTTGTTGCACCTGCACATGAGAAGTAAATTTTAGAAATTAAATGTAAACTTGATATAATTTACATGCATAGAGATAGACGCAAGTTAGAAAATCAAAACAGAAATTTGAAACAGTGTGAAAACAAAGAAAACACAGATTTTATTAAAGTTAATTAGAAAATCTAGGACGGGGTCCTACATATGGTATCAGAGCCATGGTTCCAAATCTGAAATGAGAGGGCTCGTTACAGAAGCTGTAAAAGCTTGTTGAAGCTTGTTGCAGAAGCTTAAGACCTGCATGAAACATGAAACATGAGGAAAGTGAGAACTCTATATTCTAAAAAAAGCAACTACGTTATTATTTATAGGAACATGAAAATACTGATATAAATAGGATCTAAATCCCTATTTGCAGAAATACTTGGGGTAAATTATACCTTGCTGCTGCAAATAAAATTAAAGGCGGAAACATTAAATTTTCTTTTATAAAAAAAAAAAGAGACAGAAATAAATTTTACATACATATATATATATATATAACAAATTCGTTTATATAAAAGAAAAACCATTTATAATTATGAAAAAAAAAATGTATGAAACCATATTTAATAAATTATAGATCTACAAAAAAAAAAAAAAAATTCAATTTTTTTTTTATATACATGCTATTCTAATAAAATTTAATGAATATATATGTATCTATAATAAACAAATGAAATATATATATATATGTTCACCTAAGGTGATACAATTTGAACCTGTGCTTCTATACAATAACCAAACTCTTCCACTTTTGATGGGAGCACAGTCCTTCAATGGTGAAATCGTTGAATAATGGAGTATCCAATCCACTTCGGATGAGGGCTTAGGTGGTGAAGAATATAGAGGAGTAGTTGCATGACGAGATGTAAGTGATAGTGAAATCTTGATGTTGTGTAAGGTTTGAAGTAAAGAGCTATTATATCAAGTGCCTAAAGCTTGCCCACTCAAAAAGCTAGGCATAAGATTCCCCATGTAGCGGGGAGAAATGAGGCGGTTCCCCGAGAGTTTATACGAACCGAGGGTGGTGGAAAGGGCACTCGAAAAGACGAACTGAGATACATGTGCACCCATATATATAGTAGTATATATATATAGAACAAAAATAGAAAGCTGATAAATCTATTGAAAAAAAATGCACAGATTTATTGCATATCTCATGCAAAATACATAGATCTAATGCAAAATACACAGATCTATTGCAGATCTTCCAGCCAAGTGCTTTATAAACAAGACAAATATCTATTATTTCCCTTCCCCAAAACATAATATTACTAAGATCAATAACGAGTTCCATATCCGATTTGTGAACTTTCCAACCAATTACTGCAGGATCTGCTAACAAAAAAAAAAAAAAACATATATATATATGAAATATTTGTTTAAAAAATAATAATAATAAATATATACATTATAGTTTGGCCGCAGCCATGGATGGGATAGGAGTAGCCGACCAAGTAGCCTGTGCGTTGTGACCTGGGCACGGCGAACCTGTGCAGAGACGAGGCCGTGGATGACTCGCTACGATCATTGGAAAAAAAAAAGATTACACATAATAAATGAAAAAAAAAAACCTCCTTGCTAAGTAAATCAATCTTCGGATACTGTCTCTAAATCTCTCTTAAATGAGCAAAACATGCGGCCTGGGCATGCAGCCGACTAAGAGCCATCAAGCCGGAGTGGCTCTATGCATGCAGTAGAAGGCTACGTGGAGGATGATCTGCCGCAGAGGGAGGAGGTCGCGGGCCTGTCTACGCTAAGGGAGAAGGGGGAGAGCCGCGAGCCCACCGACCTACGCATGGGAAGGAGGAGAGTTGAGGTTGTACAGGGGATAGCTACAGTGGCAAGGATTGGGAATAATTACCGAAATAGTTATAGTGGCCCTGATCGATAAGACAGGCAATCACGGTGAAACTCGAACCCACACTCTCCCGCTCCGTAGGTGAGCACCTTATGCATAAAAAGGATATTGGCCTAGCCCATTCGCTCAGCACTGAGAGCCCTTCAAGTGACCAGTGGCCAAGTCCAAGGAATGGGGGGCCACGAATACCACTACAGTCCAAGCACTAGGTCACACAAGAGCCCAGCCTTCTTAGCGCAGCTCTGCATAGAGAGGGTATTGGGCCCAACCCTAGCTCTCAACACCAGCAGCACGTCATGTGACCGTAATCCAAGCCGAAGGGAGAGCCCACAAAAGCCATCCATCCTCCGAGGGCCTTCCTCGGCATAGAAAGGGAAGGCCACGACCTGTGCGTGAAGAGAAAGCCACGACTGGGCCTGTGCAAGAGGGGGGTTAAACCAAAAGGAAAACTAAGAGTTTACCTTCCAAGCCGAGCGAGTCCTTGCAGCATCCCCATTTTCAGAAACCCTCTTTGAGCCACGATGAGTTCGGTGAGAGAGAGGTGTTGAGCGGAGTGAATGGTGCAGGTGGGAGAGCCCACGAAATGGGGCAGGAGAGAGCCTGGTAAGAAGAAAACAAAAGTTTTTTTTTTGCCTGGTATACCTACACGCCCATATACAGGTCCAGGGCACCCCAGATCAAGAGCCATGCATACTTGAGAGAACCTTGCCTTATAGTGCAATTCGCATCGAACTGAGAGTCTGCATGCATCCGTGCAGAGCGTTTAAGTGCAAGAACCGGTCCGCCCTAACCGTCAGATAATCTGACAATGGGTGGCCTCTCTGCAAGCAAAAAAAAAATGGGTGCGATTTGCACTCCTTACCCTTCATCTCAAGAGACCAGTGTTCCATGCCTCGCAACCTCCGAACTCATTCCAGATCCCTCCAGCCGACAACCCTTCGCGTGCGCAAGGGCGAGTGACCTACTTTTGTGGGAGGCACCCTACTTCGTGACGGTGGGATGAGGGCATGCATGCAGCCTTCCGTGTGGGCCCTTTGCACCATGTCGTTGTAGGGCAGGTGGTATGCAGAGTGGAGGGTGAGCAGGTCTGTTGGTTGACTGGACCAACAACTAAGAGTGGAGTTAAGGTTTGATTAAGAAAACAAAAATTCGTTATATATATATTTATTTTATTTTAAAAAGATAATAATAAAATAATAATAATAATAATATATATATATATAATTACGTTTTATGTTTTATTATATGTACTTTGTATTTTATTCAAAAAAAAAAATGAAAAAAAAGGGGGTGTATGTTGGTAGTTAAAAGTATATATACATTTGTATTATGTATGTACACCAAAAAAAAAATTAATTAATTAATTAATTTTGCATATGCATATAACTTAGTTAATATATATATATATATATATATATATATATATATGCATATAATATAGCAAGATATCAGCATAATTGCACAAGCATGAAATTTTATTTTTATAGGTTATATAAATAATTTCACGTTATTTAGAATTGTTTAAATTAATTAAATAATTGAATTTAACTTAAACAATAATCGAGCTGATTAAAATACACAAGGCAACGCTAATGTTGTGTATGACTAATCTAACTAACCTAAAGTGTCGTAGGTTAATTGGTAATTAGTTTTAACATGGTTTCTAGGTTGAAGGCAACCCGAGGTAGACTAGAACTAGGTTAAGATAGGTGAAATAGAACGTTTCACGCCGGGTGATTGCACCGAGGGTGACCCTCATGGAGGGTGTGGTCGTCGATGACTATCGAAGATAGGAGGACGATGCAAGGTAAGATGGAAGAAGGATTGAAGTTGGACTCGTCGATGTTGAATCCAACTTGATGAGCCTTTTAGAGTGGCTAAGAGTAGCTTAGTACAATGCCTCGCTAATCCATAATTTTGGGTTAGGGTCTATTTCTTAAGGTGGATGTCGAGATAGGGATTGGATACTTTAGAGAGTCGCCACTAGTGATCAAAATTGCGAACATCGTATCTAGGAATATATCGCCTAGGGTTGAGGAAGAAACTTATCAGAAATATTGCCACACTGCTTATGGTGAGCTTGAAGGACAAAATTGTACCGGCTTGCACTTAGTTGTTGGTATGTATTGTAACTTCATTGTTGTACATAAGAATTGTACTTTGCTACCAAACTTCACACGTTGTAGATCTGAATTCAACTTAGGTTTTGATGATGTTAGATCAAATTCTAGTGCTAGTTATGTATGTCGTTTAGAAAAAAAAAAAAAAAGGAGAAGATTTTGGTTAAGTTGATGAGTGAATAGTGGGAATCCGCATAAATATTAGAATGTTCACCTAAGAAAAAAAAATTGTTTCCATTAAGCAAATAATAAGTTGTTGCCATTATCTGGAATTAGTTTTTCTAATAACGGGTAAGGGGCATGTTCTCCCTAATGTTGAACTCCTTGTGAAAATAAGGCTTAGTAGGAGAAAATATATCAAAGGACTATTAATGACTAACACTGAAATAGACTCAAATGACTTAAGAACATGTGGAATGCTAATAGAATCAAGAACATATAATCACCTTATTGAGTATAGTACTATATAATTGCAAGATAGGAGAATAATCTCCCAGGGCGCAACATATGAGTATTATCATATGACATGGATAAAAGGCATTGCGAAAAGGAAATGGACATAAGAGAAGTAAAAGAAAGAAGTGAAAATATATAGATAGTTGGTAGGTATAGTGGACACCAGTATCGACGTAGTTGATCCATGGGTGATGATAGGTATGCATATTAATATGAACAAAATTATGATAGTTATTGAGATTAACTATGGGTAGAGACAAAAGAAGCAAGCACTCAATGAAACTAGTAAAAGAAGTAAGGGCATAGGATAAAGTACTATTAAAGTAAGTAATGTATAAACAATGTGTGCATGTGACGTAATGTGAACATTAATATAATACGATCGTTGAAGGATCTAAATTCCAACTGATGTGCGGGTCAATGTAATGTAAAATGCTATACAATATAGGGTAATGTGTTTTAGTGAGGAGAGTAAAGAGTAAATCATGAGGAGAACCTAGAAGTAGATTGTATCAACGAAAAGTGTCTAATGAATGTGCATGAATTAACATGTAGACTAATGTATGAGAGAGGTGAGGAGTATGGACGGTAGAAAATGGGACTATTGTCATGTTGACGGATAGAGCTATGTGAGGAAAGTAAATAGACCGAGGAGGGAAGGAAGTTAGTAATATTATAATTATGGGATAAACTTACTAGGATTGTTAGTGAGTAGTGCATAGTTAATAATGAAATAGAGGTGGCATTACCAGTAAGCTTGAAATGTATGGCGCATATAGGTATGAAGGAACATAATGATGAAGTAACATGAATATGTTTAGCGCATATAGCATCCCTAACTGGAAGAGAATAATGACATATGATATTTTAGGGAGAAAATTGTGACAACTAAAGTAGTTGGCAGTAATAATAAAGATAAGATTGTAATAGAAGGATATGTGCATGTTTCATCAAGTCATGGTAGGACATAAAATTAATTTTGGTACATTAAGTGATTTAAGAATCTTACTCTTCACTTAAAGGGATAAATTAAAAGTTGATCGACAATAGGTGGGGCTGTAAAATTATAAAGATTTTATGAGGAACCTAGATAGTCATGCTAGGAGGAAATTCATGAGGGTATGATGCTATCCTGTGAGGGAATGACTTTATTTCATAATTAAGTTGTAAACAACAAAAATAAAATGATATATCACAAGATGCATAAGTCAGGTTTCTTGAAAATGGTTCATAATGTAATACATTGATGGGAAAATGGTGTGTGATGTATGACTTAGAGGTAGTCATTACTTAATAGGTAATTGGGATTTTGGAATGAATTCGACTTGATTTTTTTTTAAAACTAATTGCTATCCTTAAGTATGGTTATAAAGTGTTTTTGAAGGACATTGTTGAGTGTGCCTAGTTTGGAATTACCTAAGGTACCTCATATTAGCATGTGTTGTTGATGATGTGTTAGTTTCGAGCTTTCTCCTATTCATGTATGAGTAGTAAAATGTATCACACAATAGGTAATATTGGACATTGAATGAAATTATGTATGTTTAAGAACAACAACAACACAATCGCAACGTATCCATTATAGGCGTGTTGATGACAAATGATCGTTAAGATAAGTAAAGGGGTTAAACATCATGAGCATCAACCATAGTATTCGGTATGGTGTGATAGAACAAATGAGCTCATTAGCATTTTGTGATGAGAGTTTGTTAATGTAGTATAAGTAATGATGAGTAAGGACTATAATGTTAGTGTGCACACATAAGTAAGATTCATCATCTTATATAATTAATGGATTATAAATAAATAAATAAATAAAACTAATAAGTGTAACTTAGATACTGAAGTAATAGAGTAGATAGGATTAGTGGATTAACATAGATCTGTGAATGAAGGAAATGGGCATGACAAGGTAAGGGATAGTTAGAGAAATAGTATCAAACATAGGACAATGAGGTAAGTTACAAGATGAATGGAAATGCAGTCGAAGATAAGTTCTAGTTGAATTTGGAAAGTTGTTAATGATGATATTGAAGTTCTCCTTAATGTTTAAACTGTAGTCTCAATGGTTGTATCATTTAAACCAACAACCTTGCAAACATTACACAAAATATAAGAACACCTCCAATAAGATTAAATGAGTAAATTTTGTAGATGTTGTTATGTATAAATAGGAGGTGGTCCAGTAGGGAAGGTATACCCTAGGTTTTGCAACCTGGGAGGACACACAGATCATGCATCGTGGTTATCCCCCACTGTTTTGACCATAACTTCGGGACAAAGTTTCTTGAAGGAAGGGTGTATGTAACGCCCCGTTTTGACATTTCTACCTAAACTATTATTATATGTGGTATATGCTTGATTACGAGACTTCGTCGGATTGACGATGCTATGGACATGTTTTTCTGATGTAAATGTGTGTGTGTGTGTGTGTGTGATGTTGGTATTAGGATACGTAGTCATGTTAGATATGTATCATGTGTTAATTATATATGCAAGTTACTGAATGATGGGTACGTGGATACCATTACAGTTATATTTTGAATAAATGAATGTTATGCTAGGTGCATGGCGAATAATGAATTGATTATTGTTGTTATGATTATGAAAAAATGTGTGTGTACATATTGAGGATTGGTGCACGATATTCGAGATTGTATGTCGAGGACTGACTTATAGGTTAAAATGGCTAAGTGATAGCCGGATCCTACGAGGTGGGAGAGTCTCGGAGACATGGAATCCGAAAGATAGAGGGTATGCAAGTGATGCATTATTTACTTTCGCGTGATTATTAAGATGTTTATTATGATGTATGGGTGGGGTAGGGTTTCAGGAAACTCAACCGCCCAGATTGGTTATACGATGAAAAACTGAGTACAAGTGCAACACGGTTATTATGTTGAGTAGACATAGTCCCTTGTTCCATTAGGGGGGTGGAGGCTTTACCCACCATTTATCCCCGAAACCCAGAGTCATGGGAGGGCTGTGCTACGGCGCGCTCCCCAAGGTGTGTGATGATGACTGGTGGTTTCCTGCTGGGGAAGCTTGGTCGATGTAGTCGACACTTCCGCTTACAGGTTCTAGCTGGAATCGGTCAAGACTTGACATTTCAGGGTACTCCAGCAGAGGACAGGATAGGATGTGGAAGTTAGTGATGATGTAGGTAAATAGGTGTAGCTTGAAGTAGGGGTGAAAACAAGATATGACTGTATGTGTGTAAAACCCTGGATTGAGTATGTGTCGTAACTCAGTAATGTATGAATTGCCGTAATTTAATAAAAGTTAAGTTAGTAAAAGAATGTACCTCGCAAACTATGTTTAAACCTGTCTCGGTAAACAATAAGTTTCGTAATTTTGATTGATGTGTGTGCGATTTATTACTGTTAGTGTACTTACCCGAGTTATGTAAGTAGTAGCTACGCTTACATAACTCGCCTACATATTTATAAGTTGCGTGAAATAAAAGTGAACTATAATGTTTAGGCATTAATTACGTTGTTACTACTTACCTAAATAGGAGATTAAGTTGATATGTTGATTTAGTAAATTTTGGATTAATAACTGAGTAAGGTAATAGAGGAATTAGGTGGTAATAAAAGACGGTTTAGTAATAGCGTTAATTATTGTCGATTAATGTTAGTAACATTGATTAAGGTTAGTCATTGTTGATTAATGTTAAATATTGTCGATTAATGTTAAGAATATTGATTAATGTAATTGTCGTTGATTAATGTTAATAATACCGAATAATAATGTTAAATAATGCCGATTAAGGTTAGTAATGTTGATTAATGTTAATCGTTATGAGTTAATGATTAATAGTGTTGATTAATGAACGAACTATGGATTAAACTAAGTAACAACTAATGTAATTGATTAGTAATGCTTGATTGATTATTTATGAATTTAATTAGTCAAGGGTAAGGGTTAAAATGTTTAATGGTTATTGTAATATTAATTTAAGTAATAATAAACTCATAGGTTAGTATTAATTACAAGGTTAGTTAATTAATTAAAACATATGGATAAGAATTAATTTATAACTATTAATTAATTATGATCATGTCTAAGTTAATTAGAACCTAGGGTAAATTGCAAATAGATATATTATGCAATCTATAAACAAGTGTCGGAATGCACATTTGTAGTTGTTTAATAAAAATGATGAATTAATTATAAATTATTATGAAACATTTAATTATGAGGTCACCGAGAGTGGACTAGTAATTATTGGTGTAAAACGTGTAAGTGTAAAACATTTGTGATTGGTGTAAACTTTAATTTTATAATATAACATTTTATTAATTATTAACTATTATTTTGAAAAAGGGAAAGAATGTTAGAATATTGTCGAGAGGTTGTCGTTTGAGTGAAATGCACTTAAGGTTCAAAGATGAACCAACCCAAACTTAAATTAAATAATAAAATAATATAGTCTTGGTTTATGAGTCAAAGTTGGGGGCTCGAGGAGGAATGGGGGGTTGGATAAAATTAATGAGGAAGATAGGGGTAGTTATGATAGGAGGTGTCAGTGGAAGACAAAGAGGGGGGGGGGACAAGGTCGAGAGGGGAGGAAGGAGAAGGGATCTTCTTCACCTTGCATAATTTGTAGAGGGAAGGAACAGAGATGAGAGGAGAAAGCAGCAAAGAAAGGGGGTTCTTTTTGGGGGAGTTGCAGAAGGGAAATACCGGTTGGCTTGTACTCAGTTTGGGATCGAGGGTCCAAAGGGGTACCTTTGGAGCTGGGTGGTCGGTGAGACCTCGCCAATTGGCAGGGTTGAAAAACCGGTTGGGCAGGTTGAGTTTCAAGGGTTTGGGAACATATTGGTTGTAGGGAAGCAAGTAGGGAATCAACAAGGTATTCAGCAAATGGGGACAGCAACAAGGATGGATCTACTAGCTATCTACAGGTATCTTTTTTCTAGCAGGTATATTTATCATTTCTACTCTATCAAATTATTATTTCCGGTTATATGCTATATGTTTTTGCACCTGCACATGAGAAGTAAATGTTAGAAATTAAATGTAAACTTGATATAATTTACATGCATAGAGATAGACGCAAGTTAGAAAATCAAAACAGAAATTTGAAACAGTGTGAAAACAAAGAAAACATAGATTTTATTAAAGTTAATTAGAAAATCTAGGACGAGGTCCTACATATGGTATCAGAGCCATGGTTCCAAATCTGGAACGAGAGGGCTTGTTACAGAAGCTGTAAAAGCTTGTTGAAGCTTGTTGCAGAAGCTCAAGACCTGCATGAAACATGAAACATGAGGAAAGTGAGAACTCTATATTCTAAATAAAGCAACTACGTAATTATTTACAGGAGCATGAAAATACTGATATAAATAGGATCTAAATCCCTATTTGCAAAAATACTTGGGGTAAATTATACCTTGCTACTACAAATAAAATTAAAGGCGGAAACTTTAAATTTTCTTTTATAAAAAAAAAAGAGACAGAAATAAATTTTACATACATATATATATATATAACAAATTCGTTTATATATAAAAAAAAAAACCATTTATAATTATGAAAAAAAAATGTATGAAACCATATTTAATAAATTATAGATCTACAAAAAAAAAAAAAAATTCAAATTTTTCTTTATATACATGCTATTCTAATAAAATTTAATGAATATATATGTATCTATAATAAACAAATGAAATATATATATATATGTTCACCTAAGGTGATACAATTTGAACCTGTGCTTCTATACAATAACCAAACTCTTCCACTTTTGATGGGAGCACAGTCCTTCAACGGTGAAATCGTTGAATAATGAAGTATCGAATCCACTTCGGACGAGGGTTTAGGCGGTGAAGAATGTAGAGGAGTAGTTGCATTACGAGATGTAAGTGATAGTGAAATCTTGATGTTGTGTAAGGTTTAAAGTAAAGAGCTATTATATCAAGTGCCTAAAGCTTGTCCACGCAAAAAGCTCAGCGTAAGATTCCCCATGTAGCCGAGAGAAATGAGGCGGTTCCCCGGGAGTTTATACAAACCGAGGGTGGTGGAAAGGGCACTCGAAAAGACGAACTGAGATACGTGTGCACCCATATATATAGTAGTATATATATATAGAAAAAAAATAGAAAGATGATAAATCTATTGAAAAAAAATGCACAGATTTATTGCATATCTCATGCAAAATACACAGATCTATTGCAGATCTGCCAGCCAAGTGCTTTATAAACAAGTCAAATATCTATTATTTCCCTTCCCCAAAACATAAGATTACTAAGATCAATAACGAGTTCCATATCCGATTTGTGAACTTTCCAACCAATTACTGCAGGATCTGCTAACAAAAAAAAAAAAACATATATATATATGAAATATTTGTTTAAAAAAAAAATAATAATAAATACATACATTATAGTTTGGCCGCAGCCATGGCTGGGCTAGGAGAAGCCGGCCAAGTAGCCTGTGCGTTGCGACCTGGTCACGGCCAACCTGTGCAGAGACAAGGTCGTGGATGACTCGCTACGATCATTGGAAAAAAAAAAGATTACACATAATAAATGAAAAAAAAAACCCTCCTTGCTAAGTAAATCAATCTTCGGATACTGACTCTAAATCTCTCTTAAATGAGCAAAACATGCGGCCTGGGCATGCAGCTAACAAAGATCCATCAAGCCGATGTGGCTCTGTGCGTGTAGTAGAAGGCTGCGTGGAGGAAGATCTGCCGCAGAGGGAGGAGGCCGCGGGCCTCTCTACGCTAAGGGAGAAGGAGGAGAGCCGCGAGCCCACCGACCTACGCATGGGAAGGAGGAGAGTTGAGGTTGTACAGGGGATAGCTACAGTGGCAAGGATTGGGAATAATTCCCAAAATAGTTACAGTGGCCCTGATCGATAAGACAGGCAATCACGGCGAAACTCGAACCCACACTCTCCCGCTCCGGAGGCGAGCGCCTTATGCATATAAAGGATATTGGCCCAGCCCATGCGCTCAGCACCGAGAGCCCTTCAAGCGACCAGCATCCAAGTCCAAGGAACGGGGGGCCATGAATACCACTACAGTCCAAGCGCTAGGTCACACAAGAGCCCAGCCTTCTTAGCACATCTCTGCATAGAGAGGGTATTGGGCCCAACCCTAGCTCTCAACACCAGCAGCACATCATGTGACCATAAGCCAAGCCCAAGGGAGAGCCCACAAACGCCATCCATCCTCCGAGGGCCTTCCTTGGCATAGAAAGGGAAGGCCACGACCTCTGCGTGAAGAGAAAGCCACGACCGGGCCTGTGCAAGAGGAAGGTTAAACCAAAAGGAAAACTGAGAGTTTACCTTCCAAGCCAAGCGAGTCCTTGCAGCATCCCCATTTTCAGAAACCCTCTTTGAGCCACGATGAGTTCGGTGAGAGAGATGTGTTGAGCGGAGCGAATGGTGCAGGTGGGAGAGCCCACGAAATGGGGCAGGAGAGAGCCTGGTAAGAAGAAAACAAATGCTTTTTTTTTCCTGGTATACCTACACACCCATCTACAGGTCCAGGGCACCCCAGATCAAGAGCCATGCATACTTCAGAGAACCTTGCCTTATAGTGCAATCCGCGTCCAACTGAGAGTCTACATGCATCCATGCAGAGCGTTTAAGTGCAAGAACCGGTCCGCCCTAACTGTTAGATAATCTGACAATGGGTGGCCTCTCTGCAAGCAAAAAAAAAATGGGTGCGATTTGCACTCCTTACCCATCATCTCAAGAGACCAGTGTTCCATGCCTCGCAACCTCCGAACTCATGCTAGATCCCTCCAGCCGACTGGCCTTCGCGCGCGCAAGGGCGAGTGACCTGCTTTTGTGGGTGGCACCCTACTTTGTGACGGTGGAATGAGGGCGTGCATGCAGCCTGCGTGGCATGCATGCAGCCTTCCTTGTGGGCCCCTTGTGCCATGTCATTGTAGGGTAGGTGGTATGTAGAGTGGAGGGTGAGCAGCTCCGTTGGTTGACTGGACCGGCAACGAAGAGTGGAGTTAAGGTTTGATTAAGAAAACAAAGATTCGTTTTATATATATATTTATTTTATTTTAAAAAGATAATAATAAAAAAAAAAATAATATATATATATATATATATATATAATTACGTTTTATGTTTTATTATATATATTTTGTATTTTATTCAAAAAAAAAATGAAAAAAAAGGGGGTGTATGTTGGTAGTTAAAAGTATATATACATTTGTATTATGTATGTACACCAAAAAAAAAAATTAATTAATTAATTAATTTTGCATATGCATATAACTTAGTTAATATATATATATATATATATATATGCATATAATATAGCAAGATATCAACATAATTGCACAAGCATGAAATTTTATTTTTATAGGTTATTATGTAATAATTGCCTTAAGTTAATTAATTTAAAAAAAAATATTATTATATAAATAATTTCACGTTATTTAGAATTGTTTAAATTAATTAAATAATTGAATTTAACTTAAACAATAATCGAGCTGATTAAAATACACAAGGCAACGCTAATGTTGTGTATGACTAATCTAACTAACCTAAAGTGTCTTAGGTTAATTGGTAATTAGTTTGAACATTCTTTCTAGGTTGAAGGCGACCCTAGGTAGACTAAAACTAGGTTAAGATAGGTGAAATAGAACGTTTCATGCCGGGGGATTGCACCGAGGGTGACCCTCGTGGAGGGTGCGGTCATCGATGACAATCGAAGATAGGAGGATGATGCAAGGTAAGATGGAAGAAGGATTGAAGTTGGACTTGTCGATGTTGAATCCAACTTGTTGAGCCTTTTAGAGTGGCTAAGAGTAGCTTAGTACAATGCCTCGCTAATCCATAATTGTGGGTTAGGGTCCATTTCTTAAGGTGGATGTCGAGATAGGGATTGGATACTTTAGAGAGTCGCCACTAGCGATCAAAATTGCAAACATCGTATCTAGGAATATATCGCCTAGGGTTGGGGAAGAAACTTATCGGAAATATTGCCACATTGCTTATGGTGAGCTTGAAGGACAAACTTGTACTGGCTTGCACTTAGTTGTTGGTATGTATTGTAACTTCATTGTTGTACATAAGAATTGTACTTTGCTACGAAACTTCACACGTTGCAGATCTTAATTCAACTTAGGTTTTGATGATGTTAGATCAAATTCTAGTGCTAGTTATGTATGTCGTTTAGAAAAAAAAAAAAGGAGAAGATTTTGGTTAAGTTGATGAGTGAATAGTGGGAATCTGCATAAATATTAGAATGTTCACCTAAGAAAAAAAAAATTGTTTCCATTAAGCAAATAATAAGTTGTTGCCATTATCTGGAATTAGTTTTTCTAATAACGGGTAAGGGGCATGTTCTCCCTAATGTTGAACTCCTTGTGAAAATAAGGCTTAGTAGGAGAAAATATATCAAAGGACTATTAATGACTAACACTGAAATAGACTCAAATGACTTAACAACATGTGGAATGCTAATAGAAGCAAGAACATATAATCACCTGATTGAGAATAGTACTATATAATTGCAAGATAGGAGAATAATCTCCCAGGGCGCAACATATGAGTATTATCATATGACATGGATAAAAGGCATTGCGAAAAGGAAATGGACATAAGAGAAGTAAAAGAAAGAAGTGAAAATATATAGATAGTTGGTAGGTATAGTGGACACCGGTATCGACGTAGTTGATCCATGGGTGATGATAGGTATGCATATTAATATGAACAAAATTATGATAGTTATTGAGATTAACTATGGGTAGAGACAAAAGAAGCAAGCACTCAATGAACCTAGTAAAAGAAGTAAGGGCATAGGATAAAGTACTATTAAAGGAAGTAATGTATAAACAATGTGTGCATGTGACATAATGTGAACATTAATATAATACGATCGTTGAAGGATGTAAATTCCAACTGATGTGGGGGTCGATGTAATCTAAAATGCTATGCAATATAGGGTAATATGTTTTAGTGAGGAGAGTAAAGAGTAAATCATGAGGAGAACCTAGAAGTGGATTGTATCAACGAAAAGTGTCTAATGAATGTGCATGAATTAACATGTACACTAATGTATGAGAGAGGTGAGGAGTATGGAGGGTAGAAAATGGGACTATTGTCATGTTGACGGATAGAGTTATGTGAGAAAAGTAAACAGACTGAGGAGGGAAGGAAGTTAGTAATATTATAATTATGGGATAAACTTACTAGGATTGTTAGTGAGTAGTGCATAGTTAATAATGAAATAGAGGTGGCATTACCAGTAAGCTTGAAATGTGTGGCGCATATAGGTAGGAAGGAACATAATGATGAAGTAACATGAATATGTTTAGCGCATATAGCATCCCTAACTGGAAGAGTATAATGACATATGATATTTTAGGTAGAAAATTGTGACAACTAAAGTAGTTGGCAGTAATAATAAAGAGAAGATTGTAATAGAAGAATATGTGCATGTTTCATCAAGTCATGGTAGGACATAAAATTAATTTTGGTACATTAAGTGATTACAGAATCTTCATCTTCACTCTAAAGGGATAAATTAAAAGTTGATCGACAATAGGTGGGGTTGTAAAATTGTAAAGATTTTTTGAGGAACCTAGATAGTCATGCTAGGAGGAAATTCGTGAGGGTATGATGCTATCCTGTGAGGGAATGACTCTATTTCATAATTAAGTTGTAAACAACAAAAATAAAATGATATATCACAAGATGCATAAGTCAAGTTTCTTGAAAATGGTTCATAATGTAATACATTGATGGGAAAATGGTGTGTGATGTATGACTTAGAGGTAGTCATTACTTAATAGGTAATTGGGATTTTGGAACGAATTCGGCTTGATTTTTTTTTAAACTAATTGCTATCCTTAAGTATGGTTATAAAGTGTTTTTGAAGGACATTGTTGAGTGTGCCTAGTTTGGAATTACCTAAGGTACCTCATATTAGCATGTGTTGTTGATGATGTGTTAGTTTCGAGCTTTCTCCTATTCATGTATGAGTAATAAAATGTATCACACAACAGGTAATATTGGACATTGAATGAAATTATGTATGTTTAAGAACAACAACAACACAATTGCAACGTATCCATTATAGGCGTGTTGATGACAAATGATCGTTAAGATAAGTAAAGGGGTTAAACATCATGAGCATCAACCATAGTATTCAGTATGGTGTGATAGAACAAATGAGCTCATTAGCATTTTGTGATGAGAGTTTGTTAATGCAGTATAAGTAATGATGAGTAAGGACTATAATGTTAGTGTGCACAAATAAGTAAGATTCGTCATCTTATATAATTAATGGATTATAATTAAATAAAACTAATAAGTGTAACTTAGATACTGAAGTAATAGAGTAGATAGGATTAGTGGATTAACATATATCTGTGAATGAACGAAATGGGCATGACAAGGTAAGGGATAGTTAGAGAAATAGTATCAAACATAGGACAATGAGGTAAGTTACAAGATGAATGGAAATGCAGTCAAAGATAAGTTCTAGTTGAACTTGGAAAGTTGTTAATGATGATATTGAAGTTCTCCTTAATGTTTAAACTGTAGTCTCAATGGTTGTATCATTTAAACCAACAACCTTGCAAACATTACACAAAATATAAGAACACCTCCAATAGGATTAAATGAGTAAATTTTGTAGATGTTGTTATGTATAAATAGGAGGTGGCCCAGTAGGGAAGGTATACCCTAGGTTTTGCAACCTAGGAGGACACACAGATCATGCATCGTGGTTATCCCACACTATTTTGACCATAACTTCGGGATGAAGTTTCTTGAAGAGTGGGTGTATGTAACACCCCGTTTTGACATTTCTACCTAAACTATTATTATATGTGGTATATGCTTGATTACGAGACTTCCTCGGATTGACGATGTTGTGGACATGTTTTTCCGATGTAAATATGTGTGTGTGTGTGTGTGTGATGTTGGTATTAGGATAAGTAGTCATCTTAGATATGTATCATGTGTTAATTATATATGCAAGTTACTGAATGATGGGTATGTGGATACCGTTAAAGTTATATTTTGAATAAATGAATGTTATGCTAGGTGCATGGCGAATAATGAATTCATTATTGTTGTTATGATTATGAAAAAATGTGTGTGTACATATTGAGGATTTGTGCACGATATTCAAGATTGTATGTCGAGGACTGACTTACAGGTTAAAATGGCTATGTGGTAGCCGGATCCTACGAGGTGGGAGAGCCTCGGGGACATGGAATCCGAAAGATAAATGGTATGCAGGTGATGCATTATTTACTTTCGCGTGATGATTAAGATGTTTATTATGATTTATGGGTGGGGTAGGGTTTCAGGAAACTCAACCGCCCAGATTGGTTATACGATGACAAATCGAGTACAAGTGCAATACAGTTATTATGTCGGGTAGACATAGTCCCTTGTTCCATTAGGGGGGTGGAGGCTTTACCCACCGTTTATCCGCGAAACCCAGAGTCATGGGAGGGCTGTGCTACGGCGTGCTCCCCAAGGTGTGTGATGATGACTGGTGGTTTCCTGCTGGGGAAGCTTGGTCGATGTAGTCGACACTTTTGCTTACGGGTTCAAGCTGGAATCGGTCAAGACTTGACATTTCAGGGTAGTCCAGCAGAGGACAGGATAGGATGTGGAAGTTAGTGATGATGTAGGTAAATAGGTGTAGCTTGAAGTAGGGGTGAAAACAAGATCTGACTGTATGTGTGTAAAACCCTGGATTGAGTATGTGTCGTAACTCAGTAATGTATGAATTGCCGTAATTTAATAAAAGTTCAATTAGTAAAAGAATGTACCTCGCAAACTATGTTTAAACCTGTCTCGGTAAACAATAAGTTTCGTAATTTTGATTGATGTGTATGCGATTTATTACTGTTAGTGTACTTATGCAAGTTATGTAAGCAGTAGCTACACTTACATAACTCGCCTACATATTTATAAGTTGCGTGAAATAAAAGTGAACTATAATGTTTAGGCATTAATTACGTTGTTACTACTTACCTAAATAGGAGATTAAGTTAATATGTCGAGTTAGTAAATTTTGGATTAATCACTGAATAAGGTAATAGAGGAATTAGGTGGTAATAAAAGACGATTTAGTAATAGTGTTAATTATTGTCGATTAATGTTAGTAACATTGATTAAGGTTAGTCATTGCTGATTAATAATTATTATTGTTGATTAATGTTAAATATTGTCGATTAATGTTAAGAATATTGATTAATGTAATTGTCGTTGATTAATGTTAATAATACCGAATAATAATGTTAAATAATGCCGATTAAGGTTAGTAATGTTGATTAATGTTAATCGTTATGAGTTAATGATTAATAGTGTTGATTAATGAACGAACTATGGATTAAACTAAGTAACAACTAATGTAATTGATTAGTAATGCTTGATTTATTATTTATGAATTTAATTAGTCAAGGGTAAGGGTTAAAATGTTTAATGGTTATTGTAATATTAATTTAAGTAATAATAAACTCATAGGTTAGTATTAATTACAAGGTTAGTTAATTAATTAAAACATATGGACAAGAATTGATTTTTAACTATTAATTAATTATGATCATGTCTAAGTTAATTAGAACCTAGGATAAATTGCAAATAGATATATTATGGAATCTATAAACAAGTGTCGGAATGCACATTTGTAGTTTTTTAATAAAAATGATGAATAAATTATAAATTATTATGAAACATTTAATTATGAGGTCACCGAGAGTGGACTAGTAATTATTGGAGTAAAACGTGTAAGTGTAAAACATTTGTGATTGGTGTAAACTTTAATTTTATAATATAACATTTTATTAATTATTAATTATTATTTTGAAAAAGGGAAAGAATGTTAGAATATTGCCCAGAGGTTGTCGGTTGAGTGGAAAGCACTTAAGGTTCAAAGATGAACCAACCCAAACTTAAATTAAATAATAAAATAATATAGTCTTGGTTTACGAGTCAAAGTTGGGGGCTCGAGGAGGAATGGGGGGTTGGATAAAATTAATGAGGAAGATAGGGGTACTTATGATAGGAGGTGTCGGTGGAAGGACAAAGAGGGGGGGGGATAAGGTCGAGAGGGGAGGGAGGAGAAGGGGTCTTCTTCACCTTGCATAATTTGGAGAGGGAAGGAACAGAGATGAGAGGAGAAAGCAGCAAAGAAAGGGGGTTCTTGTTGGGGGAGTTGCAGAAGGGAAATACCGGTTGGCTTGTACTCGGTTTGGGCTCGGGGGTCCAAAGGGGTACCTTTGGAGCTGGGTGGTCGGCGAGACCTCGCCAGTTGGTAGGGTGGCAAAACTGGTTGGGCAAGTTGAGTTTCAAGGGTTTGGGAACATATTGGTTGGAGGGTAGCAAGTACGGAATCAACAAGGTATTCAACAAATGGGGACAACAACAAGGGTGGATCTACTAGCTATCTACAGGTATATTTATCATTTCTACTCTATCAAATTATTATTTCTAGTTATATGCTATATGTTGTTGCACCTACACATGAGAAGTAAATGTTAGAAATTAAATGTAAACTTGATATAATTTACATGCATAGAGATAGACGCAAGTTAGAAAATCAAAACAGAAATTTGAAACAGTGTGAAAACAAAGAAAACACAGATTTTATTAAAGTTAATTAGAAAATCTAGGATGGGGTCCTACACTGACGCACCTCATTTCACATCTGACTCTGAGGCAGAATCTAAAAATCCCATATACACCACACCCACTAGCCCCATGACTGGTATGACTTTTGACCCTTTCTTTACAAGGACTATTGGTGGAACATCAAGCACCCCCGCCACCACAATGGCCACCACGGTAGCCACAACTACAACAACTCCCTTAGGTATGCCCAATATGGGACCGACAACTACCCTAGGAATGACCACAATGGTACCTACACCTACCATCCCCGCCATTACTCAGATCCCAGCGGCTACTGGACCTATTCCAAACCCATCTGCAACTCATGTTACACTTGGAGGAGCAGGACCCTCTCACACACCTTTGGGTGAAGGGAACATCCCTTTAACAACTAATATTCCCTTTGGGGGTAGTGGCCCGATCAATAATCCTACCACTAGCACTTATACCCCAGCAAACATGTCACACACCTCTGCCAGTCTGCCATTTATGGCTAGTCTTAACCTACCATACCTGGCAATATTAATAAACAACCCCATTAGACATGATCCTAAATGGCATCCCATGCCTACTAAACTCCCATCCGACATCCACAAGTTTGAAGGGAAGGTTGGTGAGGACCCACAAAATCATATTATGTCCTTTCATCTATGGTGTTCCTCAAACTCCATAGTAGATGATTCTATTCGCTTACGTCTGTTACAAAGAACTTTCACTGGCTCGATAGCCAAATGGTATATCGAACAGCCTCATGGGACACACCCTATGTTCACATCCCTTGCCTCAAATTTCCTATAGTTCTTTCAACTACTCATCCACTATGATGCAGGAGTGGAAATCCTACTGTCCTGTAGATAGAACATGGGTACCCATATTACAGATCATATCCATGAGTGGCATAAGCGTTGTAGTCTATGTAAGATCAAGGTTGACGACCGTATTTTCCTGGATTGGTTCCTAAAATCTCTCCTTCCACTCATAGCCAAGGGTGTGGCTTCTGAATGACCCCAGTTGAAGGAAGACACCATTCTAAAAGCCCAACAGTTTGACTTAATCTACGCCTAGTCTGGCTATTTATACGCCATCTTACCTGATGCCCCGTGTGGCGATCCATCCCAGAACGATGCGTCGGGGGCATCCCATGCTTCCAACGGCATAATTGAATAGGATATGTCACAAAATTGAATAGGATATGTCACAAAACAAACCCTTCACCATGATGAGTAACAACAATGCCCCAAAACTTTCTAGGGCTACATCTCATTCTGGAGCTACAACTTTGTATGCTCCAATGACACACACCCACCACACTCATGGACCCTCATGTCCACCATAGTGTTATGGGAATGCACCCCCAACTTATGCACCACCTACATATTATAACAAGTAGGCCAATCATACCCCGGTTCACTCACAAGCTCAGTTGGCTTATTAACCTCAACAGGCAGCACCTTCTGCCCCAACACTTCCAATAGCTCAAGGTTACCAACAACCACAACAAGAACCAGGTCCACCTCTGAACTCTCCTGCTTACTATCCATCGTAGCCTGCTCCAGCACCTGCATGACCTCAAAACCCCCCTACTTCCCAAGGGCAAGTATACGCACAGCCAAACCAACCCCAAAACCAGAACAACCAGCGTAATCAAGGAGGTCAACAGAACCGTGGAAGAGGATGCAACCATGGAAAAAATCAACCCAAAAACCAAGACGGTCAGCCACCCAATCCCCTGAATAATAATAACGCTTCCCCTGCCAACCAAAACCCTAATTGTCCACCGAAATAGGGTAAAAATCCTAACTTAAGAACAAACCATCCATGTTCCTTTTATTCGGTATATGGCCACTACACACATAATTGCCCCCATTTGGATAAAGCACGTCAACTTTGGACCGATGATGCCCAACGCCAAGGGCATGTTGCATAGCCAGTGCCACCTCCTCAACTGCAACCCATGATATTGCAAAATCCTTTACCCAACCAAGCAGTAGTAAACACCCATCAAATGGATCCCCCATAAGGATCCGCTGCACCACATCAGCAAATTGCCTATGCTGCAACTGATTACCAACATATAGGTTCAGGAACTCACCATCTACTAATGATGTCATCAAATGATATCAACCTCCAAACTCGCCAAAACCAATATGGCTCAGCCCCTGAAACCATGCCTACTGATCCATCCACAATCACCTGCCTAACTGATCAACCATTATGCATACCTAATATGCCAATGGACGGGGGTATTAAAGCCCCTCACTTCCCCTTAAGACGGATCAACAATAATCCTAATGCTTGTGCAACCTCAAGTTATAATATTGTAGAAGACTTAACTCAATCCCCCACTGCTATGTCTGCTCTAGAAGTCCTAAAAAAATGTCTTGCATAGAGGAAATTATTGTTATCTTTCATTGGTGCCATAGACCCTAACGACTCACGTATGATGGCATTTGACTTAGACCAAGCTGAACCACATTTTCCTTCGACATTAGCTTTTCAGGTTTCTGTATCCATTCGAAACCTTGTCATTCATCAATGCATCATCAATGAATGTGCCTCCACCTGCATAATGTCAAATTTTGTCTGGCAGAAACTTGGATCCCCCACATTGCAGCTATCAACTACCACATTACGAGCTTACGATGGTCGTTCAGCTCAACCGTAGGGCCTTTTAGCTAACGTACCCATGCAATTAGGTGGCAAAACGATTCTCATAGACATAGAGGTCATCAATGCCTAACTTGACTACAACCTTTTATTAGGACGAAGTTACATGTATGCCATGAAAGTTGTCGCTTCATCCGTCTTCCACCTCATGATGTTTCCCCATGAAGGACGTGTATTCAAAATCGATCAGATAACATACTACGATCCTAATTCCCCCACTGCACCTGAAAACGTTCTACCTATGATTGAACAACCCATTCAGAGTGCACACACATCGTTCGTCTCCTCAGTTGGACCCGAGATATACTCAGATACTCACATGACTTCCATGTTCCAATCTATCCCACCCCCTTTGCGGATAACTGAAATATCTGATTTGCGTACCCTTTCGCACAACACATAGCCACCTACTCAACAGCCCCATTACTACCACAACCACCCATAGTGCCTAGTCATGTCAAAGCAACACCGATTCACACTATCCCATTCTTATTCCCTCCTTCAGGAGTCATCAACACGCTAGTAATGGGTACGCTCAATATTCCAGGGTTAACTTTAGGGCTACCTGTGTGGTACCTATCTACCCCAACCCCTCCCCTGACACCAAATGTCATTTTACAACCGGTGCAAACCATCAATACTTCTAAATGTCCACCCCCTGGTGTAGCGAACATCCAAAACCGACCACCTCCAACAGGGGCCACTACATCAACATCTAGTAATTCTCCCCCTCATCTCCGCTACAATGGGGGAAGAGGCCCACAAACCTACACCATTGGACCCACAACCCGCACCGCCCCACTGAATCCCAAGTTGGTGAAGAATCCCCCCATAATTCGTGCTCCCCCCAAGTGCTCTTTGTGCAACAATATAGTCCATGCTACCCATCAATGTCCACAATTACCGGCACTTCAAGAACACATGCAAATGTTGGATGACGACACTAACATCCCAGTTTTCAAACTAGAAATTCCCCCTTATCCTCGCAATAAATCGCTACGTACCAACCACCCTTGTGCGATATGCAGCATTTATGGCCATTACTCATATCATTGCCCTGATCTCCCAGATTATAGAGCAGCTCTATACGAATTGAATAATGTTGACCTAGAGATATCCCCTTCCCTTATTGAGGAAATATATCCCCCAAAATATTCCTCATCGGAAGAGATCAATACCATTTATATGATTTCATCATCCAGTGCACCCCAGTCAGCCGATTTGACAACACAATGCTTCCGTAATAATGAAGAAATCCTTGAAGCACTTACTGCACCAGACTACCCCTGGGATGATATGCACTATCGATCATACTTCATCCCTGAAGCATCTACCTCTTCCATGGCGAATCAATTCTTCATTGAGTCCAAAGAATTCCTTCCTACTAAATTCGACTAGTTCAAGGATCCAATCCCAGCCCCTGATGCCTTTGAGGAAGGAAATATAACCAACATTTCACCCGTTATTAAAATTGACATCTCTATTAAGCCCGGAGTATCCAAACTTATTTCCTTGGGCGCATTATGTAATGAGGATGACGTACAAAATTACAAGAAAATCTTCCAAGAGTTTCGAGATGTATTTGAATGGTCCTACACCAAGATGTCGAGTCTTGATCCTATTATTGTAGAACACCATTCTGACACTTGGCCCAACATACCACCTGTCCACCAAAAGAAATGACCCATCCATCCATCCAAGCTTCCTACCGTCAAAATGGAAATTGAGAAACTTCAAATAGAAGGGTTCATTTACCCCATAGCCTACACCACCTGGGTTTCTAACCTAGTACCAGTTAACAAGGAGTAAGGCACCATTCGTGTCTCTACTTACTTTCGTGACCTAAACCTCGCTTGCCACAAAGATAAGTTTCCAACACCATTTATCGACCAACTTATCGATGCATGTGCGGGGCATGAGATACTATCTTTCATGGATGGTTTCTCCGGGTATAACCAAATTCACATTCGCAAAGAAGACCAGTACAAAACTACCTTCACCAGCCCATGGGGCACTTTTGCTGACCGAGTTATGCCCTTTGGTCTTAAAAATGTTGGAGCCACTTTTTAGCGATCCATGACATATTGTTTCCATGACTTGGTCCACGTTATCCTTGTCTACCTTTACGACCTCATGGCTCGATCGAAAAAACGATATGATCATCTTAATGACCTTTGGCAAGTCTTCATACGTTGTCGCAAATACAAAATCCGCTTGAACCCCCTCAAGTATTTATTTTGTGTTCCAACAGGCCGGTTGTTAGGTTTCATTATTTCATAGAAAGGTATTGTAGTCGATCCGTTAAAGGTTCAATCCATCTTAGACCTCCCATCACCTCTTATGCTTTGGCACTTACAGAGCCTTCAGGGAAAATCAAATTTCCTTTGCCATTTTGTACCTGATTATGCCACAACGTTCCATGGTTTCCTTCATTTTCTTCATACCCACATCCCTTTTGTGTGGGACAATCAAGCACAAGGATCCTTCGATGACCTGAAGAAAGCTCTCACCAACGTCCCCTTGATCTCCCCTCCTGACTTATCTAAAGATTTAATTCTTTACATTTCAACATCCGACTATGCCATTTCAGGAGTCCTCATTCAAGAAGACACTACTCGTCAAGAGCACGTCATTTATTATGTGAGCCAAACTTTATCTGGCCCACTACTACGGTACCCATACGAAGAGAAACTAGCCCTTGCCATCATCTTTTCATTACAGAATTTGTGACATTACATCCTTATCATCCATACCAAAGTTGTCGCAAATTCCAACCCAATGGTCTATCTCTTGAATCGTCGCCTTCTGTAAGGCCGTGTTGCTAAATGGGTGATTATCCTACAAGAATATGACCTGACTTTCAAAACCTCGAAGAGCACCAAAGCCTTAGCACTTGCTCAACTCATTACAGATCTACCATCCTCATCTTCGTCGTCAACTATCAATACTGATCTAATTGACGACCATTTATTCATCATCTCGTTAGACGACCCTTGGTATGGAAACATTTTGGTTTACCTCCATACACAAAAGTTTCAACCCAATGTCGACCGTGACAGACGCTATCGCATCCACCACCATGCTTCCTATTATCTCCTCTTAGGAGATGTCCTCTATCGACGTGGTGTCAACACCATCCTACGACATTTCCTTTCTCGGGAAGAACCAAAACAAGTCCTTAATGATTGCCATAGCGGTGCCTGTGGTGGCTATTTCTCTAGAATAGCCACTTCCCAAAAGGTGATTCGCGCAGGTTATTTTTGGCCCTCACTATTTACTAATTGCATCATAACAGTCAAACATTTCCAAAATTGCCAGCTCTTTACCTGCAAGGAAAGAACCCCCTCCCTGCCCCCTTCATCCAGTCGTCACCATTGTCCCCTTTTGCAAATGGGCCATCGACTTCATGGAGTGTAATCCTACATCAGCTGGCAGCCATAAATACATCATTGTGGCCGTTGATTACTTTACCAAATGGGCAGAAACCATTCCTACTTATAATTGCAAAGCTAACACTGTGGCCTGCTTCTTCTTCAACCATGTCATTACTCGTTTCGAAGTACCAAAGCAACTCGTCTTAGACCATGGTTCTCACTTTGAGGACTCTGTTTGGTGAGAATTGTCAACCCTCCTTAAGTTTGAACATCATTTCTCTTCCGCCTACTACTCCCAAGGGAACAGGCAAGTTGAAGCTATTAAAAAAATTTTGAATACCATTCTCCAACGAACTGCCGACTGACATAAGTCCAATTGGCATCACATGCTCTTCCCTGGACTGTGGGCTTACCACACATCCACTAAAACCGCCATCGGTTTCACCCCTTTCTATTTGGTTCACGGCGTATAATCTGTCCTTCCAATTGAGTGTCAGATCCTAACATTGCATATCGCGATCGAACTCCTCCCGGATACTTCACCAATTGAACAATGCTTACTTCTTTTAGAGCAAGGCGACAAAGATCACCGCACAGCCCTCCAAACAATTGAATCTACAAAGAACCGATCCAAAGCCAATTATGATAAACATGTTCACCCATGAACATTTAGTGAAGGAGACCTTGTACTCATTTACGATCAAGCCCATGACAAAAAGGGAAAAGGAAAATTTGAATCAATGTGGCAAGGCCCATAAATCATACACACTTGCCTTGGACATGGGGCGTACATTTTGACTGACTCAAAAGGTAACCCCATGCGCAACCCTCGTAATGGGTTGTATCTCAAACGCTTTTATCCACAAAAATATTCTGGACACCACAGTCCATATTGTACAGTTTTAATTCATTTTTCCCGTAAACTTTCAAAACCTTACATTTTCATTTTTCCTGCATGACCACAGATGGATCCTATTCCACTATACTATGTTGGATTCACTGACGGTGCAAGTCCTTGGTCTCCAAATCTCGCCTCCGCAGCGTGGGTACTCTATTCCCCCTCACATGAGTTGATCCACCTCAACGGAGTGTGTATAAGCGTCACTACCAATAACAAGGTTGAGTACGATGTTGTGACCGGTTTCCTAACCGCTGCCCTCCAAATGGGCATAAGTAATCTTCACGTCTTCCTCGACTCCCAGCTTCTTGTTTCCCAACTCAACAATTGTTACCAGGTACGCGATCCCTGTCTCTTTAGAAAATACCTGCGCACTAAACAAATGATTAGACACTTTGAATCCATTTCATTCACTCATGTCCCAAGAAATATCAACACTGTAGCAAACCAAATGGCTAACAACATTCTAGATTGGCACGTCAACCAAACCATGTAGGACATTAAAAACATGCATCAAATAGGCATCAAAAAACCAATTAACCCAACAAAATAAACCATCATAGTATTGCATCCATGTGCATAGAATGTGCCTCCATGGGCATACAAAAGCATAATATTGCATCCACGTGCATAGAACATGCCTCCATAGGCATACAAAACACCAACAATTGCATCCACGTGAAACAACACATAAAAGAAATGACAGACGTGCATCCACGTGCATACACAACTATATAATCAAAAAATGCATCCATGTGCATATATATATATATCATCATATAATCATAATGTCAAGAGTTCCCTCAGCACCCGAATATACAAAAAGTACATCAGCCGTACATAATACATATACACAAAAACGTCCCCATATGGTCATCAGCATTTGGGGGCAAGTAAAAGACAGCCTAATCCTCATCCTCCTCTGGATCATACTGGTCCCCAACCCTCCTCTCCACTGCCAACAAACCTATCTGCCACAAAATCGATCTCCACTCACGCGGAGCATCGAAACACCGGTCTAACACATGTTGGTCCAAATATCTCCAACCCTCATCTAGCACACCATCCAACAGCTCGTCAATGTTCTCACGCCTCATGTAGGAGGTGGGGGTGCCACCACCAGTGGAGTTACCACCACCACCACACGACCCCTGTGGCATGGATGATCCGGTGGAGGCCGCAGACCTACATCTGCAAACAACCAACACTAGGTGACATCAACATCATGAAAACACCTCTAGCTATCATCATAACAAAACATACAAACATGATATGATAGAGAAACAAAAACAAATATGTACCATCTGGCCCTCGGGCCTAACTTGGACCACGGGGCATCTCTATGTTCCCCCGGTACGGATAGTCATCAAATAGAACTGGCATCTTCTCCCACTGCTCATACATCTCTGCAGTAAAGAACTGTCCAGCTGCACCACCACAACTCTGGGGCATCATCACTCCCCACCTCACCATCCGCGGCTCACTAATCAAACCATCCCGAACCGGCACACAAGACATCACATCCGACTGCATCTTCTTTTCCTTCTCCATAATTTCTACCAATTGGGCTTTACAGTCCCACAGTTCCCCCTTCAGTTTCTCTTTCTCTTCCTCCAGCTCTGCTATCTCAGGGGTACTTGGAAATTGAGCAGGAGAGATCTTTAAACTCTTCTTTAAAGTTAGGATCTCTTGATCCTTTTCATTTATCAACTCTTGGATATTCTTCCTCTTATCCTCTTCAGTCTTACTTGTCAAAAGTTGTGTTTGGTGATTCTTTGCCTGTGCTTTTAGAGATTTATTCTTTGCCTTTTCCAACTTTAGCTGGTGCTGAAACCTGGACTTACTTGTATGCACCTTTGATAGCTCTATGGCAAGATTCAACAACCTATTATAAATTACATCACTTGTCTCCTTATGCAGGTTGATTATATTAGGGATAGGGATGTCTTCTAGGTTGAATTTCATCTCTGTAGCCTTGTTTCTTGTAGCCAGAGCTAGGCTCAAGGTGTTCTGTGCTAGATTCCTGCTGGCAACTAGGGCCACTTCCTTCTTGGCTAGCTTTCTTACTTCAGAGTAGAGTTTTGCTTCTTCTGCCAAGTTATTTGGATTTTCTTCATATTCCTCCAATAGCTTGGCCCTACTTGTACTAGATGTTGTAGGTCCTTTGGGCGGTTTTCCAAACACGTCTTGTTTTACTTCATAGGGGGCCATTTGAAACTTGATATGCCCCTTCTTAGGATTTTATTCTTGGATTTTCACTACCTGCTTCTCATTGTCCTCCACCTTTTTCCTCTTCGAGGCTCTTTCAGGGTCACTGTCTATGTCCATAGGGCTGCTAACCATAGAACTGCGAGGCTCTCCTGGAATGGTGACAAGGGGAAAGCCAGCTGATCCTACTGGGGTTTTAGTAGATGAGTCGCGTGGTGAAGGTGTGCTTCCTTGAAACAGGAATTTTAGAGTTTGGGAATCCTCTGATGAATTAGCGTCCATGGGCTCCTGATCAATGTATTCCAACCAATTTGCTTTCTCTAGCAATCCAGCCATCTCAAAATGATCATATCCTTTCCTGCCAGCTTGCTTTCTTCTTTTTGATATTATGTGATGTGGATCATAATTCATTGCAGCCTTAGAAGGGAGTCCTAGATCCCTCATCATCCATTCAACTGCTGAGAGGGTTGTCTTACGTTTAATCATGAAAGACCCTACCACCCATGGGAAAGCTATACCGGAGGACTTCCTGTTATCTAAAAAGTGATCGTGTTCAACCTTCATCTTTTGTCTTATGTGTCTAAAAAGTGATATACCTTGGCCATCAAATGATTCATGAAAACCACATAGTCTAGATACATTTCTTTTGTAATCTTCGGCTCTGGGATTCTCAGGTTTTCTTCAACGACTGTTAAAAAAATTTTAGTAAATAGGATTGGAACCTAAAAATACTGCTTTTAGGGAATTCGAACAACTGGGAGTGAATACTTTCGGCAAGGACATCATCGAATCTTAGGCATGTGGTCTGGATAAGTGGGTATTGCTCATCTGGCTCTATTGGGCAAGTGATCAAGACAAACATTAGACTGATCAATGGATCCGTGATGTATTGGTCACTAGCTAACCCCAAAAAATGGGCTATCATGGAAATAACACATTTGGACTCTTCTCTGTAAAGATTGGTCTCGTCAGGGAAAGGTGAGCTAGGAGAAGATGCATTTTGTAGCAAGGAGGCCTGGAAGAAACTTCTTTTGAGTTCATCAGGAGCCTGATGGAAGTGCTGAATTAGGGTTTCCATTTGATATCTATGAGCTCTATGGCCGAATTCCAGGGGAACAACCAGGCCTTTTCTAACTACCAGAGCTTTCAGCTGGCAAAGAATTCTAGAGCCTGAGGCATCGAGGATTGCCCTCTATTCTGGAGCATAATGGTTGGTGCACCATTCCATGAATTCAGGGCAATTGGTGGTTTGGGTTGTGGTAAAGCAGTGGAAAAAGGACTGGTATACTTTGTGGACGTCTACCTATCTGGCCCTTATAACCTCCATCCTTTCTTTCGTCGTATCCAGGGAGCTATTGAGAAAGACGTTGTCGTATATGTCACTATCCTTGTCTTCTAACAGGGAGCTAAGCAATGGAGATTCATTAGCAGAGAGGTCTACTATCTCGGCCATTTAAATACCCAGTTGTGAAAAGGAGAAGGGACAAAAACCTACCTGGTCAACTGACAGCTGGACCACCTTTTGGTCTCTTGGTCGGTCAGTATGCTTCTGGCAGATTCGCCTTCTTCACCCTTCAACGTGCAAATGGACAGATAGGATGTGGACTTTTGTGGGGGCGAACCATTTTATAATATAGAATTCACCCTATCAACCTTGCAAGTATAACAGTGATTGAATCATGTCAACCGTCCATTTCTCTGGGCCTCCTTTCAGCCGTAGATCTTCTTACTTTATCTTCCCTTTATCATCTGGGCCTTTCAAGTTAATATTACAATCTAGTTCTCAACCATTGGATGATGCGTATTCATCGACCATGGTGATTTTGGGTGTGCTTAATGCACCGGCTATAAAAATTACCGCCATCATTATAAACCGTTGATCTACCCTTGTCAGATCCAAGCCGTCGCAAGAAGCGGTCCATTTAATCAAATCGCGGTGATTTAGAGTGCAGCCCCTCTCCCGTGCATGTTAGATTAGCACTATAGCATCCCTACCGTAGATCTTCTCTCCTTCATATCTTTCACGTTGATTGCTTTAGGCGCATGCCCATTGGTTAACACTGTACCTGTGTCAAAGCTATTCTCCACTTTGGGAGAGTATGCCTAGGGATTTTGGCTCCCTTTAGAAGTTTCTTCATAGTCATGGGGTTTTCCTTCTCTATCCCAAGATATTCTTCAAAATATCAGCACCATTTGACTGCTAACAGAAGTATTCACTTGCCATTTACAGCTTGGAAGGTTAAAACAAAGAAAACACGGGATGTGACTTTCGAATAATACAAATTTTATTACTACTATTTTTCAAAAACTTTACCTTAGCGTCGAAGTTCCTAGATTGAGACACCTCATGCAAACAAGATGACAAATCCATCTAACAAATGCAGAGAATAAGAGTTTTGAACTCAGAGAACAACCACTTTTAGCTAGGAGAGTCGAACTCCGGTTTGACCCTGCACTCAAAGAACGTGACAGAAAAACCTTACAAACTACTTCAAAGACTGTATCGTGGCTCAGCTCTACAAAGAATATAGAGTCAGGAAACATATAAATTTCCCCTTACAGGTCCAAGGATCGAAACCGAGGAAGGAGTCCTCCAAACAACCAATTTCCAAACCCTACATTGCAGCAGGCTGTCGGCCTCTCTACTTTGCCACTAACACACGAAATGAAAGCCAAGAAACACTTCAACGATACTTGCAACGAAAGACTAGGGTTTCTTTCCAAACCCCAAGATATTGTGAGATCAACAATGGAGGAGATGCCAGCCAGGCATGTTGAAGTTCGGGCAACCACTGCATTGAATACCATATTGGTTATCACATCCACCACGTCGCCAAATCCCCAGAACAAGGGCTAAAGTATAACACAACTCAGCACCGTAATAGTATTTGTGAACTCTTTCACGTGACCTTCAGCCACAAAGGAATCCACCTAAGACACCCACTACACTCAACAGGTAGGCGAAGTTAATTCTATGACCAGGATCCAACAGACTGCCAGTACGAAAACACCATCACATTCATTACCCCTATCAATTTTAAATGTCAGTATAAATACTTAGGGTTACTTTATAAAGTTCCTTTCATTCCAAAGTATCGGTCATCAGATGCATAGTTTAGATTATTTGTATATTGTTACTCAATTGACAAAGTTCGTTGATTATAGAAGACCTTCGATACTTAATGTATAGTCTAGGTTTCATATTGTGCACAATATAATGTTTGTTCATATAGAAATAGCATAAACTATAAATTTAAAATATCTCAATCCTATAATGTTGCAATTTGACAATAGTATTATCGTATTATGATAATAATAATTGCTATATTAGAATGATTTTCATAAATTATAAATTGATAGATGTATAAGCTAATATAGATATTTTGATGATTGCAAGTGAATGTATGTGTACATTAGAATCGATCACTTAATCAAGAACTCATAGTGTAAGTTTAATACACAGAACATTACCACTCCTTGTATTATGGAACTTGAGGACAGTATTCCAATAGTACTGTTAATCTTGTAAACTAGCACATAAACGAGAAGTAGGACAAAGATCCATACCTTCAATAAATTTCATGCAAGGAAATACTTAGAGTTTTCACATTACATTGACGATGAATTGAAAAACATATTTACTCTTAACACTTTAATTGTCGTAATATTCTTACTTGCATTTCTGCACATTGAAATAGGTTCAAATGATTTAGCTAAACATAGTTAAGTAAACCTCAGGGTACCTCGTAGGACCCCTTCATCATCATTCAAAAGCAAACTATCAGTACTTTATCAAGAAAATAAATCACAAGATAAACCTATTTACATCATGTAGTTTACAATTAAACACAAGCAGTTCTAATGATCTATTTTGTGTTATGATCATAATTTGTCTTTTGTTAAAAGATTTGTACCCATTGTGTATCTGCATTACAAAATACAACTATCATCGTAATTTGTTTTAAGAACTACGATGTGTCGATATCATTAATTACTTTAGTAAAAGATTTAACCATTATTTTAATTTCCGCATTAGCAATTTCAGTAATTATTGCTACTTTAAAAATTTTTCAATTTTTGTAATTTTTAGGATGTTACATGTTGTATCAGAGCTCATGTTTGAACTCTCGGCCTGAAAAGGTCCAAATAACACACAACATAAAATTTTATGACAAAAAAAATAAAAAAAATTCTTTTTGTATACAGATTTTTTTTTTTAATTACAGGTATGGAAGGATCAGCTGAACACATGGAGGACAGATTTCGACCAAACAGTCATAGCAATGGACAAAATTATGAAGAAGAAGTCCATGGTGAATTGAATGACAATTCATCAGAATTGTTACGTGCTTTTCAGGAGTTGAAGGCAGAAATAAGATATGTTAAACAAGATAATGAGAGAATTCTGAAGGCACAAGAAGAATTGAACCAAGTAATGTTCGATCAGTCACTCCAATGGATGAACAGGATAGAAGGGTTGAGAATACCTCCAATATTGAAGACTTACCTTATGGGGACAAGGATAAGAAAGTGAAAACTGATGATAACAGTTCAACATCATTAGGAGTTGCAAATGAGATACATAAAAAAAAACATAATTATTCAAGTGATAGCAACGAAGGGGATTACAAACCAAAAAGAAAAAGCCATAAACAGTATAGCAGATTTCTGGGGAATTCAAGAAGATCAAACCCCCAATCTTCAATGGTGAAACTGAGAAAGGAGAGACACTTGAAGCATGGCTGTCCGGCATGAAGAAATATTTTCAAATCTATGATTATTCAGAATCATTAAAAGCAAAGATGGCCATATACAACCTTAAACTTCAGCACAACATTTCATCCACAAATGGATGGAAAGACAAAAAGAGTGAATCAGATATTCGAAGACATGCTAAGGATGTATGTTAAGGACTAGCCTGGTAAGTGGGAGGACTACTTGCATTTAGTAGAATTTGCATATAACAGCCATTACCATGCATCATCCAGGATTAGCCCTTTTGAAATTCTTTATGGTAGGAAATGTAATACTCCAGTTTCTTGGAATGACCCAATTAATAGAGTTATTTTAGGACCTAAATTGTTGAAGGAAACAAAACTAATCGTGCAACAGGTACAAATAAATCTTAAAGTTTCCCAAGATAGGAAAAAGAGTCAAGCAGATCTAAAAAGGACTCATAAAGAGTTCCAGGTTGGTGAGCATGTTTTCATTAAGGTAATACCAAAGAAGAGTTCATTAAAACTGGGAAGCTATGCCAAGCTGGCACCTAGCTATTGTGGTCCTTTCGAAATTTTGTGAAGGGTTGGACCTGTGGCATATCGACTAGCTTTGCCACCAAATCTAAAAATACATAATGTTTTTCATATTTTAGTTTTAAAGAAATATGTACATGATGCTACTCATGTTATAAATTGGAATGATGTATAGGTGGAACAAGACGACGATTTTCAAGTGGAACTGAACAGTATCGTAGAAAGGAGTGAAACTCTACTTCGGAATCGCACCATTGGGAAGGTAAAGGTGCAATGGAAGCACATTAGCCCAGAAGAGGCAACCTGGGAGTTGGAGAGTAGTATGCAGGTAGCATACCCAGCTCTGTTTCAGGAACACTCAGAGAGTGAATAAACAACATCGAGGACGATGTTGAGACTTAAGGGGGGGTGTATGTCACCTACCCAAATTTTGAGACTATTTATTTTATTGCAAAACATTATATTAAGTTATAATTTTGAAGTTTTGTAATTATGACCAAATTTGGTCAAGGATGATTGTAATGAATGATTATTATTATTTAATAAATTAAAATAGGAGACAAACACCCAAGGGAACTGTTAAATGAGTGTTCACTGACTGACTAGGAGGAATGGAAGCTATTAGAATGCATGGGATAGATGTCAACATTTGCACTCCACCACTAGTTGTTGGTTATGGGACAACTACCCCTAATTTTGTGGCATTATCCCCCAGGTGGGTGGAAGAGAGCTGTAGCTCATCAATGACCAGGTTAACCACTAAAAGGCCTAGGCAGCCTATATAAGGAAATTCGAATTGAGTAGGAAGCTCTACATTATTTTCTGCAGAAATAATTCCTCAAGTGTATCAGGTGATCACTGAGAGATTCGAATAGGGAGGCTAAGTGGAAGTGTATTGTGAGGCTGCTGAAAATATTCTGAGAAGAGAACTAGAGGTGCTGATGCAGGTCTCTTTGACTGCTAAGTCTATATGACTGGATGAACTACTTTGTTACTGCAAGTGGATTGACCTAAAGCTTCTACAGATTCTTCTTCCTAGTGGTTCAGTGAACAAGCTCGGGGGTCCTAAGGCAAGTAATTTGGCTGTCTTCAGGAATATGTTGGGTGGAACAGGCTCCTTGGGTTGTTTGTTTCTCCTACATTCAATCAGGTTCCAATGTTCTATCTTATTATTTTCAGTTAACTAATTCTCTGCAATTATAGGTGTAATATTTACAGTTAATGACATACAGGAGTAATTGTTTTCAATTTATGACCTAGATATGATTTCATGATAGTTAAGTAAATGAGATGATAGATTAAATATTTTCTCTGCATTTTTCCCCATGCAGACTTTTTGCATCGTACTCTAGTACAGAGAAGTAAAAACTAAGCCAGATGATTGATGGGAAGAATGCCAAGTGAATGGATAGGCTAACACTACAGTGTTTCTGTTAATTCTGCGAGTTCATTTATATATGTTTAGATTCAGGATTTACACTCAACATATCATAATGCAGGCATTATAATAGTTTCTATTATATAGACATTAAGTTAACATGTCATCTCTGCACACAGCCTAGGGTTTTTCTTTTTATCTTACATCACTTACTTCTGTTCAGAAGCAAATGTCATGCATTCTTTTATTTTCCTCTTTTACACAGAGTAGTACTATTTTTCCATCTCTTTTCTTTTGTCAACATTTATGAAAATTTATAACAGCTGCAAAATAATTATAACAACATTTCATAAAAATTTATTATATTTCTTTTCTGATAGGAATGGAATAAACTAGATTTATGTTTACCATGTTTTCTAAACATTACATAGACTTCTAATATTTCCTATATTTTACTTTAGTATCTAAGATCAAAACAAGGACTGACCTCTGCACTTGAAGTAACTAACAATTAATTAAAGAAAGGCAGACTGGATAATTCGTATCATCTTTGCCAACTTTTCTTAAACGCAGAATAACTATGATATTTCAATATTATCATATTGTATTTATTTAGAATTAAACTCTTATCAATTCTTTTCACCTGTTTCCAAAAACCAAAAACGCATTCTTACTGCTCAACTTTTAGATTATAATAGTTGTCTTTTATACAATAAATTTCAGACAAGAGCGCTATTATTACTTTATCAACCATTTTATTCATTCAAGATTTGGATAAAAAACAAAATGGAGTCACATTATCATCTTCCAAACTCAAATTTAAAACAATACGAGCACAGGGTTTATCGGTCGAGAAATTTTAACCTACGGCTCTCAGCCTGAATCAACTTTGTTTTTATAACCAAATTATCAACTTATTCAAACATAGAAGCAGTTCAAGAAAACTATTCATCATATACAAACTCAATCCCATATCATTACTTGAACAAAATTATAAACATTTTAAACAAAATACTTTCCATATTTTGCAGAAACGAGTTAAACCCTCGGCTCTCGACCAGTTTTTATATTTACCAATATAGTCAATTTATTGACAGAGTTTATACTGAAAACAATTCAAGGTTCCTAAACCACATAGGGTTCATTTCTTAGCAACCACTTCGTAAAACAAGTTCACAGTTATTTAAACGCCACAACAAAACACTACTGGGTTGAATAGCAACATAGACTGAGGATTTATCCTCTTGTAACATATTGTTCTAAAAACATCTTAACCTCGGCCATTAACCTTGTCAGGGACAGTATTTTTTCCAACTCTCGTCAACTATAAACACTAGCCAAACCATGCCAAAGGTACCTACGAGGGTTTAAGAACCACCGAGGCTTACCAAGTGGTTTATGTAGCATCCTCACCCGAGCTTTACACATAGAAATCCTTCAACGAAGTATTCACCTGCCATTTACAGCTTGAAAGGTTAAAACATAGAAAACATAGGATGTGACTTTGGAATAATACAAATATTATTACTACTGTTTTTCGAAAACTTTACCTTAGCGTCGAAGTTCTTGGATTGAGACACCTCACACAAACAAGATGATGAAGCCATCTAACAAATGCAGAGAATAAGAGTTTTGAACTCAAAGAATAACCACTTTTAGCTAGGAGAATCGAACTTCGGTTTGACCTTGCACTCAAAGAAACTAACAGAAAAACGTTACAAATTACTTCAAAGATTGTATCATGGCTCAGCTCTACAAAGAATACAGATCCTAGAAACATATAAATTTCCCCTTACAGGTCCAAGGATCGAAACCGAGGAAGGAGTCCTCCAAACAACCAATTTCCAAACCCTACATTGCAGCAGGCTGTCGGCCTCTCTACTTTGCCACTAACACACGAAATGAAGGCCAAGAAACACTTCAATGATACTTGCAACGAAAAAATAGGGTTTCTTTCCAAAGCCCAAGATCTTGTGAGATCAACGACGGAGGAGATGCCAGCCAAGCACGTTGAGGTTTGGGCAACCACTGCATTGAATACCATATTGATTATCACATCCACCACATCGCCAAATCACCAGACCAAGGGCTAAAGTATGACACAACTCAACATCGTAATAGTATTTGTGAACTCTTTCACGTGACCTTCAGCCACGAAGGCATCCACCTAAGACACCAACTACACTCAACAGGTAGGCAAAGTTAATGATATGACCATGATCCGACAGACTGCCAGTATGAAAACACCATCACATTCATTAACCCTATAAATTTTAAATGTTAGTATAAAGACTTAGGGTTACTTTATAAAGTTTCTTTCATTCTAAAGTATCCGTCATCAAATGCATAGTTTAGATATTTGTATATTGTTACTCAATTGACAAAGATCATTGATGATAGAAGACCTTTGATACTTAATGTATAGTCTAGGTTTCATATTTTGCACAATATAATGTTTGTTCATATTGAAATAGCATAAACTATAAATTTAAAAGATCTCAATCCTATAATGTTGCAATTTGAAAATAGTATCATTGTATTATGATAGTAATAATTGTTATACTAGAATGATTTTCATAAATTATAAATTGAGAGATGTATAAGCTAATATACATATTTTGATTATTTCAAGTGAATCTATGTGTACATTGGAATCTAGCACTTAATCAAGAACTCATAGTGTAAGTTTAATACACAGAACATTACCACTCCTTGTATTATGGAAATTGGTGACAGTATTCCAATAGTATTGTTAAGCTTGTAAACTAGCACATAAATGAGTAGTAGGACAAAGATCCATACCTTCAATAACTTTCATGCAAGGAAGTACTTAGAGTTTTCACATTACATTGACGATGAATTGAAAAACATATTTACTCTTAACACTTGAATTGTCGTAATATTCTTACCTGCGTTTTTGCACATTCAAACAGGTTCAAATGCTTTAGCTAAACATAGTTAAGTAAACCTTAGGGTACCTCATAGGACCCCTTTGTCATCATTCAAAAGCAAACTGTCAATACTTTATCAAGAAAATAAATCACAACATAAACCTATTTACAGCATGTAGTTTACAATTAAACACGAGCAGTTCTAATGATGTCTTTTGTGTTATGATCGTAATTTGTATTTTGTTAAAAGATTAGTACCCATTGTATTTCCACATTAGCAAATACAACTATCATCGTAATTTTTTTTAAGAACTACGATGTGTCCTTATCATTAATTACTTTAGTAAAATATTTAACCATTATTTTAATTTCCGCATTAGCAATTTCAGTAATTATTGTTGCTTTAAAATTTATTTTTTTTTGTAATTTTAGGGATGTTACACATACGCAAGAATTTTCTACCTGAAATATGAAACTTCAATCATCCAAACATGTTGTGAGTATCTATGTATATAATCTTTTCATAACTACAACAGTCACTGAAGTGATCTCAGAATTATAACACTCAATAATTCCGACACCTTCAGCTGTTAACATTTGAAATGCAATGAAATATATATATATATTGTTGTAATCCCAAGGTTCACATAGTTATCATAGATACATTACATAATATAAGAAAGCATACACAATGATACAGATACAAGAGACGAGACAGATAGAGAGAACAGTCTTTATATTAACCGGCAAAGCATAACACAATGATAGAAGCAATCTCTATTACTCTATCGGCTCACCAGCCTAGATATATATATATATATGCAGATACAGTTACATAACCATCTATCGGTTTATCCAACCGACCCCACCCATACTAGTCGACACGACTTGTCGACATATGCTGTAGAATCATCAGGCGGAGGGCCTAGTCGACAGGCCAACCTAGGCCCCTCCAACATCTCCCCCACCTCAAAATCTTTCTTCGTCCTGAAGAAATGGAGAGATCAAAATTACAAAAAATAAATTATAGAAACAGTTATGTCAAAGAAATGCTAGAGTTAGTAACATGAGGAATCTGGAGACAGGCTTCAATGATAACTTCAGCAGAGACAGAGAGATGGTGCTGGAACTCTTCCCAAGTGCATAGCAGATTCTGGATGTCGACGGTCAGAGTTGTGAGTTTCGACATATTTTCCATCTTGTCGTGAGTGGATGTAGCCTGCAAATGGATCATGTCAAGACCAAATGTGTTAATTGTATTATCGGCAGCAGCAAGTAACTAATTGAATCGAGGCTGAATTTCCTCAAGTTTGTTGAGGCCACCTCGGGACTGTGACATCCATTGAATTTCTTGTTTTTCTAACTTATCCAATTGCTTGTTCTCCATAATAATCTGGTTATCAAGTATTTCGATAAGGGCTTCATCTGCAGTCAAGCACTAGTGCTAAAGCTTGCTTAGCAATGCTCTTGTTTTCTGAAGATTTTTGTAGACATCACTATAGTAGACATACCAATTGTTGAGAATTATGGAAAGCTTTTTTGCTTGATTAGCATATTGCTTGAGTGCTTTGGAAGCTTATGAGAAGGCTATAAACTGATTTGTCATGAGGGAGGCTACCTCAATAGCTTGATCTTGTTGTTTCTTTAAAAGCTTAGATTGTAACATCGACATGATAGATTCAAGTAGCTGGTATGCTTTGTCTAGAAGTGGTGTCATGTCAGAACTAGCTGGGAGAGGGATAACTTGCTGAGCTAATTTTTCACATTTGGTGAGAAATGTACTTTGTTCTTCTCGGAGTTGCATTATTTGTTCCTGTGATTCTTGTCGACGATATCTTTGGACTCTAAAGATTGCGTCTTCAAGTATATCAAGTTCATCTTGGGGTGCCAAATGTGGTTGATAACTTGTGTGAGCTCCCAATTGGTCTAAATGTACAGATGGGGTACTTTCCTGTATTTGTTGCATTTGTAATTGTTGTTGCAATTCTCTTTCTTTGCGTTTCTTTTCTTTGAGCTTCCTGTGGCTATTCTTTTCTTTGTCTTTATTTACAGTTTGTTGTTCTGAGTCCTTATCTTTTCCTCCTGTTGCTGGGCGCTTGTCAATGACTATTTGTGCATTGATAGCAGCCTGTTCTACCTGATTGTGTGTGCTGGGTACTACTGTTGTTATGATGACTAGATTTTCATGTTCTGTTACTCCAGCCCTTAATGGATTTGCTGATGATGTGCTAGAGATTTCCATATTGCTTATATTAGTAACTGGAGCATTTGTGTGTTCTGATGGTCCTATCGTGTCGGCTACAATTTCTTGAGTTTTGACTGGTTCTGTGACTCTTTTTGCTTCTATCGTGGTTGCTTCTTTGTTGAGCTGCTGTGAAATTGGACTAGACTTGGATCCTTCGATAGGGGAACTCGACTGGTTTACCGAGAATGATGGTATGTCGGTGGATGTCGGAATTGGACTTGGTGAAATGGTACTATCGAAGGGATCCAAACTAACTAGACTAGACTCGACCTGGGTACTGACAACTTGGGATTTTTCTTTGCTAACGGTTTTTGCTTGAATTGGATAAGTTTGTTGTGGTAATGATTCGACTGGAAGAGGAGTGAAGACACCTGTTTGTTGTGCATATATTGGATCTGATGGATCAGGATTTCTGATATGGTGGGTTGTCATGTGACTGACAATTTCTAGGCTGGGTAATGGCAAAGGTGAACTTCTTGTTTGAATGTTGTTGGAAGGAGCTAAAGTAACCGGGATAGTAGACATAGAGGAAAAAATGGGTTGTTGGATGACCATCTCATGCCAGTTAGGACAGAATCTCAGAATGTTTGCAATGAATGTATTCATAGCAGTGTCTTATGTGATAGGAGGAGTAGGCAGTGCTAAAAGACTTCTTTCTTCTTCTACTATAGTTGGGGAATGGGGGGGGGACTGGATGGTTAGATCAATATCAGGTACAACTGAAGTTTTGGGTTTCTTAACAATGATTTGGGAAGATGGATACTTATATTTTTCTAAGAACTTTCTGAATTGCTCTTCGACTGGTAGTTTATTCTTGGCTGCATCTTCAAGGATTTGGGTAGCGGTGTCGTATAGCTCGATCTATCTATCACCGACGGTTCTTGAATTGTTACTTGTCTTTTCCCTTTCCCTTTTGTCGATATTACTTGGTTCTATCGGGATCTGATGATTTCGGCTGCTACCTTCTGGATATTATCATCTGTCAGGAGATGTTCTGGATTGTCAGATTCTGTATCACTATTCAACTGCTCTCCAGCATCTTTGTGTAGAGTCTGGGTGAGTGCTAACACCTTAGTGTTGGGTGTCGACTCGAGCTGATAGCTAAAAGTGTTCATGTACAACCGAATTTCATATGCTTCTTCTTGTTCCATGTTGGATAGAGGTTCAACATATTTGAAGTTGGTTTTCATGGCTTGTGCCAGGATGGGTAGTACTTGATTAGATTGATGGCTTAATTATGAGAAGATTTCACTTACTGAGGGGTAATAGTCGAGTCATTTTGTTGGACCTGCTGCTCCTACATATACCATACTACTGTGTCGTCCAAATATAGTTGGATGTGGGCTGTCGGGGGCAAGCTTCGACGGACGTTCTATGGTACCCTTCATCTTGTTTCTATTTCTTTAAGGTCAGTAAACCATGCTTCCATCCAAAGCTTGACTATTGAAGGTCCATGTCGGCTTGCTCCAGGTGCAAAGTAGCGGAAATTTTCCATAAGGATGAGTCAGACTTCAGCAAAATATTTGTTTCCTTTTTGTCGAAAATGGGTCATAGCAATCCAAATGATTACAGATGGGTAGCGGTTGCTAGATCCCTCATCCTGGAACTTCTGGCATGTATATTTGAGAATGTCGGCCAGATAATCTACCCAATTGTATACCTTGCCATTCATAGACATATTTTTGACAGCTTCTAGCATTTCGGTCTTTAGGTCTGAACCTCTACCTGTCTGTGAAAGCACATGTGATACAATCTTGGCGGTAGTTTTGTAATTGCCAAAAACAATCTGACTCATGACTATACCTCATGAATTCTTTCCAGCAGGAGACTCGACAAACTCATCAATCAAGTCTGCACCTGAGCTTGTTGGTACAACATCTCCTTTATGTGAAAGGCCAGTAATTTTGTGGATGATTTCACCATTGATTTTGACCGAAATATCAAGCTAAAGCTTACCGTTGTGGTATCTGCTAAAGATGAATTGTGCAATGACTTCTTTCAATCCTCCAAAATTATCCAGTAAACGTGCCTTCAGGTAGTGCAGGATTGTGGCTGTCTACAATCGTAGTGCTTCCTCTCTCCAGTGACCGTTTGACTCCTTTCCCCAATATTCACTTCTCCATGCTTTCTTCCAGGTGGGTTCTAATTCCTTTGCATTCTTAATCAACTGGAGTCTAGTTTCCAGTGGTGTCTGTTATTTCTCCAATTCTCTAACTGATGTTGCAGCGGCTCTGCTATCAGTTAAAGTTTTTTGGGGAGCCATGGAAAATTCAGGGTGCGAGGTTGTAAAAATGGTTTCAGTGGATTCAAGGACATCTATTTCTTGGAGTTCAAGTTCGCGGCAGAAGAGTAACCAAGAATCCTCGAGCTCCATATTTATGGTGGAATTACTCGAAACAGGTGAACGAGACGTATATGCCTGTATTAATGGTTGATGTGATAGGGCTATTAAATTAGGCTGGCCGGATATTGGCGCTTTGTCGGGTGCATTACTTTTGGTGGTGCGATTATCTTTATCCTTTATTGCTTTGTCATCATGGTGCTGCGACATCTCATTCATTGTGTTAGATCGACGAGCTTCTCTATTTATGCTTGGATGGTTCGAGCTCCAATACTTCTGCCGTGTCGGATTTTCTTCTGTAAACCATCGATGTTCTTGTCAGTGTCTGTAATATCGATGGTTGTGTGTCGGACTTCTTTCTCTGCTATTTCGTTGTTTCCTCTGCCATTCTCTCGTCATTTCTTCTTTTTGCCATGATCTGCTATATTTGCTTGGTTTCTTTATAGTACTCTCGTTCGATTATTTCTAATCCTTTTTTTTTTCAAATTCATGTTCATGATTTATACCTTTTAAGTCGGGCACCATTTACGACTTTCTTGAAAATATTTCCTTGTAATGTTTTTAGTTGGACTGAACCATTAGGATTTAACTTTTCGACGATGTAGGGTCCCATCCATTCTGTATGCAACTTTTTTGGTTTCCCTTTTACTCTGCTATTTTATAGGAGAGCTAAATCTCCAACTGACAGATTCTTTTGTTTGATATTTCTATCATGCCATGCTTTTTGTTGCTGTTTTTGCACTCTCTGATGTTCTAATGCCAACTGTCGACTTTCATCCAGCTTTGACAGCTGTAATAGTCGTTCGTGTCGAGTATCTTCGACGTTGATATGTAGAGTTGTTGCAATGGTCGGTGCTTGTCGACGAAAATGTAACGGAACGATAGCCTCTTGCCCATAGACAAGTGAGAATGGTGTCTATCCTGTCGTTTTCTTATATGTTGTTCTATATGCCCAAAGGACAACAGGTATTTTATTGTCCCAGTCATCTTTCTCTATGTTGCAGATCTTCGTTAGTCCTTTTGTAAGTGTTTTATTGAACGATTCTACTACGCCATTCAACTTAGGGTGATATGCTATGCTTATTCTATGATCAACTGCAAATTCCTTAGTCAATGCTTTAATGGTTTTACATACAAAGTGTGTACCTTGGTCACTTATCAATGTTATAGGGCATCCAAAGCGTGTTATGATGTTTTCATAAATGAATTTAGTAGCAACTTCACTTGAACATGTTTCAACTGGTTCTGCTTCTGCCCACTTGGTAACATATTCGACAGCAGTAATAATATACTGAGCACCTGTTCGTCTTCACACTACTGGAAATGGTCCAATAAAATCAATAGCCCATATTTCAAATGTTTAGCTAGGGTTAATTGGGAATAATGGAATTTTTGTTCTTGGTAGTGGTTGGCCGATGCGCTGACATTTATCACACTTAGATACAAACTCTTGACAGTCTTTATGAACTGTTGCCCACCAGAGTCCTTCCTATAGGATTTTTTTGGCTATTATATCTGCATGATAATGTCCTCTCGCTAGTCCAGCATGGGCTTCTGTAAGTATATCCTGTCGTTCATGCTCGAGTGCACATCGGCATAATATATTGTCCAGGTCAAGTTTATAGAGGAAACTATTGATCAAGGTGTAGGGGGCTGCTTTCATTGCTAATATATTCCTCTTTTTCTCATCCATTCCCTCATGAGCTTGCCCATTTTCCAAAAATTATGCAATCTCCATAAGTTTTGAAGGTACTGCTTCAATGCGAAACAAGTGTGCGTCCGAAAAGTCATCTTCAATTCCTGTCAGTTCTTCTCCTGTGTCGATTCTCGACAGGTGGTCTGGTCCGACATTAAATTTTCCAGGTCGGATGATTACTTCGAATTCAAATTCTTGAAACAGTAATAACTAGCGACATAATCTCCCGTGATGCAATGGCTTATTGACTAAGTATTTTAAAGCTTGGTGATCTGTATAAAATACAGAGGTATTAGCCAATAAATAATGGCGGTATTTCTGAAGGGAAAATACCATACCTAATGCTTCTCTTTCGGTCATAGAATAATTTCTTTCAGCTTTATTCAATTTTCGACCGCTGAATGCATTAGGATAATCCATGTTATCATCTCTGGGTTGTGTTAGGATGGCTCCTACTGCTATTTCGGATGCATCTATATTTACATGAAATTTCTTTGACCAATCCGAGAATCGAAGAATCGGTGCTTCGACCATTTTTCTTTTCAATGTGTTGAATGAAATGTCGCATTCCTTCGTCCATTTATAATCTCAATATTCTTTTAGCAATTCTTCCAGAGGATAAGTCATATCGGAATAGTGTCTAATAAATTTCTTGTAATACCCAGTATGACCTAACAGGATTCATACTTGTTTCGGATTTACTGGAGGCTTTAAGTAGAGAATAATTTTGATCTTCGCGTAGTCAACCTTAATTCCATCTTTGCACACGACATGGCCAATTAATATGCCTATAGGTGTCATGAAGATGCACTTTTTAATGTTCAGGGATAGTTGTATCTGTCGACATCTTTCCAACATTAATCTGAGCCATTTGCAGTGATCTTTCAGCATTGTATAAATTGTCCAATCATTAAAGTATACAGCCATGGTTTTGTAAATATATTCTTGGAATGCTTTGATGACAATTCTTGAAAAGGCCGCAGGTGCATTCTTCAACTCGAAAGGCATAAATTTATATGCGAATGACCCAAATTCGCACACGAATGTTGTCTTTTTCTTATCTTCTTTTTCTATAGGTACTTGGTTGTACCTTGAGAATCCATCCATGAAAGAATAGCATTCATGCCCTGCAACTTCATTGATGATTTCATCTGCAAAAGGTGTAGGGAAGGGATCTATTAGTGTTACCTTGTTCAGCTCTCGAAAGTCGACATAGATTCTCAGTCAAGTCGGATCTTGTTTCTTTGGCTGAACAACCATTGGGCTTGCCCATTCTGACTGGTCAATAGGATATATGATTCCTGCAGCAAGCATGTTATCGATCTCCTTTTTGACAATATCCTTATATTTGTGAGCAAGTTTGTAGGGTCTTTTCTTCACGGGTCTGGCATCAGGTTTGATATCAATTTTCATCTCGCCCATTTCCTTTACAAGCCCTTTCAAATCTTTATACTCTCGAGCAAAAACGTCTTGGAATTTTTTGAGAATACTGGAGATTTCTATTGTTTGTTCCTCATTCCAGTAATCGCCAATTTTTGCCATTTTCGGTCGATCGTTCTTTGAAATATCTACTTCCTTTATTTTAATCTTTGCGTCCATCCATTCTGGTGCACGACTATTACTTATCTTTCTTTCACCTTCTTTGATTTGTGTGAAAGTTGGTGGGAAGTCTTTTTCTGATAATGTTTCAAGTTCATCTTTTTCTACGATCTCTGTACTTAAGATTGTTCTTACGGGCTTTGACACATTGGGATAATCTTTTCTCCATTGAAAACTTTTCCCTACCGACATCTCTGTTTCTAGGCTCAGTCTTGTCGAGTGTTGTTTTTCTGTTGTCTTTATATTGTAGCAAGTGTTAGGTGGGTGTTAGGAACCCATGTCTTTACTTTGTTAGTATATTGTTGTTGGACACATATGCTTTGTAAGTCGTCCCGTAGTATTTGTTGATCCATAGTTTATATTAGCCCATAGTATTGGACGCATATGCTTTGTAAGTCGTCTCATAGTATTATATGTCCCATGGTTTTGACTCATAGTATTGGTGCCTAGACTTAGCCCATGGTTTGTATTGACACATAGTATTGACCCATGGTATTGGCACCTAGACTTAGTATATAAGTGTGTGTTGAGGCCTATGAAGGAACCGTGAACTTATTTGTATTGAGCTTGCTCAAAGGAGGTTGCCCCCTCGAAGTGGCCTGTGATCAATATAAAAGTGATTCTGAGTTCTGTCATTTTTGCTATTTCGCATATTCTTATTAATTAATTGTTGCAGGTGCTTCACATCTGGTATCAGAGCACTTTCTTGGGCTCACTGGGTGAAATTTCTGCCAAATTTTTTTTCGCATTTGTTGTAGGTTCGGATTTGGGAATAATCCCTATCCACTTAAATGTGGGAAGTACTTGGGCATAAGCCCTAAAACTCATTGTGAGGAGTACCACAGGAACCCCGAAGTAGCTGGCCCATTGAGAGGACCTGCTAGTGAAAAGGGTAATGACCCCTACTTGATTGACTAGTTCCCACCCGTGAGGTAAACCAAGAGATGTCGTTTGTGGCAAAGCGGTTATCAGTTTTACCTGAGCCATGGAGTGAGGGGTACTACACCAATACGCAAGCTATCAGACAACATTGGTGGCCGAGTGAATCGATTGAACTGATAGGAAGCCTCACATACCCGGGGTCCATATCTATTTTCAGCTGAACTGTTGCCGATCACTTCCGCTCTAGATCAAGCCATTTCAGATCTATTCTAAAAGTCATTCCAGATCCAGTCGTCATTTTAGATCCAGCTGTTTTTGATCCCTTCCGTGCCGTTATAGATCCATCTGTTGTGGATCGCTTCTGCGCTGATGTTGCCGATCCATTTCTGAAAAAAAAAAAAAAAAAATCTATTTTTCGGCCATATCTCCCTTGTTTAAACTTTGTTTTCCCTGAAACTTCATTGATAACCTTTCAATCCCATTCTGTATATTTCATTCCTAAAGACCCTATCCTAAATTCCACTTCCCAAGACAAGAAATCCCACATTTGCCTATTTTTAGGGTTTGCCATAACTTCTTCAATTTTCACCTGATTGCCTTCAAATTTTACCAAAGAGTTCCTGCTTCTAAAATACCCATTTTTTGCTTCACTGTCCCTTAGAAAGTGTCGAAAACCTAGTCAAACCCCAATTACCCCTCCGAGTTTTTCCCAAATCCAAATTTCCCCTTACTAAATAAGCTTGTGTTTGTGTTTTTCTATCCATTCCCCCCCCACACACAAAAAAATAAAATTATTGGTTATGGTTGTCACTCGCATAGGATCAAACACCATGGAGGAAGCACTTGCATCCATCCAAACGAAACTCCAAGATCTGGATGAAAAATTTCTCAGCCTGTAGTGCTCTAGTTTTTTTACAGCAGAGCACTAAGTGAATTTCTAAGTTAATTTCCTATGTATTAATTCATTGAGGTATGTGTGAGTAACTGACATATCAATATTTCTATGCTTTTAAATTTCTATGCTATTAAATGATGTTTAGCATACCGATAATCATACATTCGTATTTAAAAGAATAACTAACATATCAATATTTCCCTTTCAACTATTTGTGGTTTCCGCATAAGAATATGTTCACAGTAAAAAAAATCAGTAAGAAGGTTTCAAAGTACGTTCCACATAATCATTAAATAAAATAGTTAATCAAGGAAATTACCTGATGCTGATGCTAACCGTAGGTTGTAGCAGGTTGTATATCCTCTTAGTCAGCCAAAATGAAGTGTCCACCCTACCGACCAGCTATTATCTTGCTGGCCCTTGGAAATCAAAGGATTTCCAAGCCCCCGAGCCCACAATCTGATAATCCCGAGAGCGGTGTTTCCTTCGGTTCTCAAAACCTTTCCCCGTTCTTAAACTTTTCTGTCCTCCAACCTTTCTCTCCACTTCCAGTTTTCCCTTCCTTCAACCTTCTCCTCCTCTATATACATTTCCATCCTCGAGAAGACCTTGGGTTTACTCCACCGCCCCAAACTCCCCCTCTTGAGCCCCTCAAACATTTACTCCTTTCACTAGTTCACTCATCCATGTCTCATTATAAAAATGTATAATTAATTACTCTCATGGAAAATTTATTTGGTTTTGATTGACGGTCGTAAGTATTTATTACGGTGGGAAATTTCACCCAAAGGTTATTCATTCGGGACAAGCTTCATTAATTACAAGTCTATTCACCAAACCTTGTATTTATTGTTATTAAGGTAATTAATAAAATATTATATAAATAGTTGACCCCTTTCAACTTGGACATGGCGTGTCTTAAGGGTCTACCTCATCTGTCGAGATCACTTATCTTGAGATTTAAATTCTACGATTCATATTAATAATTAAATAGTAATAAACCATTGTCCATCACATCACGTTCATTCCAAAAATTGTTATCCTATTATGTCTAACTTAGAAATGTAAAATAATCACATTCTAATCATTCATTAATCAATATTTACATTTTTACCTATATTTGCAATTGTTATGACATGGGTAGTAATATTATTAAAATAACATTAATTACGTAATAACATTAATTAAATCACCACAAAGTAATAATAAATGGTGAATTTAATAAAAGGTCTGTTAAATCATTTGTTTATCACATGAGTACCCTAACATCTACATAGTATCGTCGTTCTTCTAAACAAAGCACCCTTAAGTGCTTAAACAATCTTACTAACTAATTAGACAGTACCATTACCTTATTTACAACAATTCTCAGACAACAATGTTAACTGATGACACTTGTCTTAATTGTATATCACGATGTTACCAACGAGTAATACATAGATTAATTGACTTGTTTTACACATCTTAAAATAACTTTATATTCATTATCTAAATTCGGTCAATGCATGATTAACCTAATTACTTATGACAACTTATACATTTATTCAATATGTTAAGTGTTTGTATATCGATACTAGTGTACATGTGCAAGGTGTGCATGCGTGGCCAGCGTATGCATAGATCATAAATGTACTATAGACAAACCCCATCCTGCCTATGCATACCTGCTAACTAATAGTAGTATTTACCCCCATGTAGGAGAACAAACATAATATAAATAGTACAATTACTTCAACATTCTCAGTTATTTAACAGTTAATTCTTTACAATTTCACATCATTATCTTTATCTTTACATTAGTTTAATCAATCATGTACAAGGAAGGGTACCTACTACCACTAACTCGGAATCAAGGAATACTAAACCCTCAACAGTACTAACTAACACATCCTCCCATCATAACCTACGTCCAGCATCCTCCCTATCCTTCCTCTGCTAGTACAAAAGTGGATGTCGGACTCACCGATCTGACCACATAGAACTTGAGAGCGATAACGTCGGCTGAATAGCGGACCTATCCTCCCCTAGCAGGCATCTGACCATCATCATCACAACAACATGGGGAGCGTGTCTCAGCACGGCCCTCCCACGACCTCAGGTCTCATGGAAACATAGGGTGGGAAACACATCCATCCCTCTCAACATACTGGGGCTACGCCCTTATCAACTCATACTTGCTGCTATTGGGATTATCAGTTTGTGTTATCGTATCATCATTTTGGCTGCTAAGGTTTACTGTATGAACATGTTTTTCCTTTCCAATATATATCAGATCAAGTAACTGGCTATCCCATAGCCCTTGTGTCCTGTAGGTTAGTATTTTGCAAAATACAAATTTATAGAAAACATTTCCCATTGATCGCCAATTGATCCATGTTATCAAAAATCATTTTATTTCATGTAACCTTTTTAGCTCATCATAGATGCGTATGACATATAACACTTCAATAATTCATATAAGAAGATGGTATCCATGTACTGGATCATATATTTCACATTTTATTAATGAAAACATATAAACGTATACTGTAATCGTAAAATAAAGAAATCATATGATAATCATGACATTATAACTGCATAACATAGTACATCATAATCATGGTGAAATCATAAAACAGAGTAACATCATATAATGAGGTCCAATATAGTTTACTCAGTCGAGCTGAGTTCAACAGAATATATAAGAAATAAAGTATGGTGTGTCTAACTAATAAATATGCCGAATCAAAAATATGGGCGTTACACAGCCTCCATCTTCAGCATTCAGCCATGAACAATAACCGACAGCTAGAATCTTTTGCAGCCACCGTATTCTCTTCTTCCAGCAATTTTCGTGGCCCGAAGCTTGATTTTCCTCACTTCAATGGTACTGATCTGACTGGATGGATATACCGAGCAGAAAAATATTTCAGTCTGCATAATACTTTTGATGTCCAGAAAGTTCCACTTGCATCCTTTCATTTGGAACAGGAAGCCCTTCAATGGTATTGTTGGTACATCAATGCTCATCCCGAGCCAAACTGGACAGATTTTTGCGAACTCCTTTTGCCACGATTTGGTCCTAGTGCTTTTCACGACTTCACAGGAGCACTCACTAAAATTCACCAAACTGGCACAGTGAGAGAGTATCAGACGGAATTTGAGAAACTAGCCAATCACACAGAAGGATTGTCTGATGAATTCTACAGGAGTTGTTTTATCAGTGGTCTCAAGCATGAAATCCGCTCAGAGGTCAAAATGTTTTGTCCCAACACAATGATGGAATTCCTAGGGTTAGCTAAGTTGGCTGAGGACAAGATCGCAGCTCAACAATGCTCCAAACCCACCTTTGTTCCCTTTAGAAATATGGGTTCCCAACGACCTCCCATCACGCCTACTCCTCAACCAACTCCTATCAAGCAATTGTATGAAACAGAGATGCAGGCACACTGAGAAAAAGGGCTTTGTTATAATTGTGATGAGAAATTCACTCGAGGACATAGATGTGTTCAACAAAAGCTCTATCTCTTGGATGTGGATTCTCCGCCTGCCTCAGATCTTGATGAAGAAGATCCAGATACAGTAGATGATCAGGTCAACATTAAACACCCACATGTTGACACCCCATCTCAGGACGACCCACCCGAGATCTCTCTCCATGTTGTAACCAGCGTCACCACCCCACAAACAATGCGAGTTAGGGGATACTTCAAGAAGCTCCGTCTTACCATACGCATTGATTCTGGTAGCACTCATAACTTCATTGATCCTCGGATTGCCAAATAGGTTGATTGTTTTGTCCATCCTTGCTCCAACTTTCAAGTCATGGTTGCCAATGGGGGTACCTTACCTTGCAAGGGGAAGTGTCACAATGTGCATATCTCTATGGAAGATTATAACCTGTGCTCTCACATGTTTGTGTTGTCCTTAGGCAGATGTGATGTGGTTTTGGGTGTTCAATGGTTACGCACACTTGGCCCCATCTTATGGGATTTTGCTGAACTTTGGATGCAGTTTTCAGTCAATGGGGCACAACACAAATTTATGGGCTTACAACCAAGGTCTCTTTGCATCATTAGTTCACATCGCCTAGAAAAAATACTTAAGAAGAATTCACATGGTGTCATCACTCAGCTCCATTCCATTCAGATGCACCCATCAACAGTCTCCACTACTTCTTTGGATAGATATGCAGGTGTCTTTGCTGAACCAATGAGCTTGTAGCCTTCAAGAGACCTTTCTAGTAAGAATTTAGCCGCATCTACCTCTCAGCAGGAAATGATGACTATTTTGCATACAGTACAGAAGTGGTAGCCATCCCTATTGGGGAATTATTTCTGCATCAAGACTGATCTCTAGAGTCTGGAAACTTTCCTGGAACAACGGGTCTCCTCCCCAACACACCTGAAATGGGTTATCCAACTCATGGGTTATGACTATGCGACCACTTACCAGAAGGGTAAGGACAATATGGTGGAAGATGCTCCTCCTCGCACATTTGATGACCTAGTTTCTCTTACAACTATTTCTCTGCTTGTTCCAAATTGGTTGCAATCTGTTCAACGGGGCTATCTCTTCTATGAACTCCATGCTTCTTCATCAATAGGGCACTCTGGGTTCCTCAAAACATATGACTAGGAACAATGTAACTTCTTTTGGCAGGGACTCAAAAGGACAATTCAACAGATGGTGGTTGACTGTAATACTTTCCAGGTCAACAAGGGTGAAATGACCCTCCTTTCGGGACTGCTCGAACCCTTGCCCATCCCTCCACAGATTTGGACAACTATTTCTATGGATTTCCTAGAAGCGCTCCAGTGGTATAGTACCACATCTCAAAGGACACCATATGAAGCAATCTCTAGACAGGCACCACCAGTTCTTCTTCCATACACCTTCAGCAGCTCCCCAGTTCAGGCAATTGACTCAATTTTTCGAAACCGTGATCAGCTTCTTCTCATTCTGCAAGACAATTTTCACATGGCAAGAATTCGACTGAAACAACAAGCCATTCAACACCATTCTGAGCGCACTTTTCACATCGTTGATATGGTTCTTCTTCGTCTAAAGCCTTCCATGCAATCCTCCCTGAAACTCCAAAGACGCCAGTGGCTCAGAATGCAACCCGAGGATGCTACAGGGGACCCACTCCTTCAGATTCTGCATTAATTTCCACATCTAAAGCTTTGAGGACAAAGCTTTTTCTAAGGGAGAGGGGATGTTAGGAACCCATATCTTTACTTTGTTAGTATATTGTTGTTGGACGCATATGCTTTGTATGTCATCCCATAGTATTATATGTCCCATGGTTTTGACTCATAGTATTGGCGCCTAGACTTAGCCCATGGTTTGTATTGACACATAGTATTTACCCATGGTATTAGCGCCTAGACTTAGTATATAAGTGTGTGTTGAGGCCTATGAAGGAACCGTGAAGTTATTTGTATTGAGCTTGCTCAAAGGAGGTTTCCCCCTCGAAGTGGCCTATGATCAATATAGAAGTGATTCTGATTTTTGTCGTTTCTGCTATTTCGCATATTCTTATTAATTAATTGTTGCAGGTGCTTCACACTAGATGCACATTCTCTTGTTTGTTTCCAAGTGTTAAAGTTTTTGTCAGCTGTAAAAATTCTTTGATGCTTTTACTTGCTTCGACCAATCTCTCATCCTGCGGAGAGAACTGGAAATCCTTAATAAAGTTTTCTTTTAGATCTTTCCAAAGGAAAGTTTTTCCTCTTGCTTCTTCCATCTTGTACCACTTGTTAGGTAGATCGTCGAGTGTTCTGGGAAAGAAGTGAGGCCATTTTCTTTCATCTTTATAGCCTAATTTTCTCCATTCTTTTTCGCAACAGTGAATGTGAGCTTCGGGGTTTTTTCCTTGTGTAAACAAGGGAATGTCAGCGTGAGTTGTCAAGTTTCTTCCTTTGAACCTTTCTATGAAAGATGTTGATGTAGTATTCCAATTTTGAAGTTTCGACTAATGAGTATCCCACCATCTCGCAGCTTGACCAGTGAATGTCTCTACCAAAATTTGTAGACGTCCTTGTTCTCCGACATGTTTTGATACTTGTTTGACATGTACATCAAGTAAATCTCATTCTTTATATCTTAATGTCGAGCTACCATATTGTACATTTTTATCTGGAACAAGTGTTGGATATGCTCATATTTTTCGTTCAAAAATCTTCGGTGTGTAAGATACAGAGAGACACTTCTGTATTTGTTTCCTCGAGATGGCTTCCACAATCCAGCATTCTTTTCCATGCAAATCATAGTTCTATATTTGCCAGTCATAGAGTTCTACTTCGGAATTGTATCCAAGCGAGATAGGATCTCCGAGGTGAAGTTCTCCTTGGTTGTTTGGTTCAATGCGATCTTCATTATTGTCTATTTGGTAAAGTTGTCAGATATCGTTATCAACTTTTGTAGGTTTTGACCAAGGTTCTCCCTGTGATGGGAATATTGGCATGATAACCTTCTTGCCATTACCTTTCAACTTGATGCAGCTTTTGTCCAAAGAAATTGAAGCCTTCATCTTCCGTCCCCATGGTCGACCAAACAAGGCAGGGAAGGAGCTTGCATCATCTTTTGGTATGATGATTTCAAAATCTACTAATGTCGTGATACCTTTAATGGAAGTTTTGACTCCTTTCCATACTCCAATCGGCTCCATTAATCCTTGATCTATGAGCTTTAGGTAGATTCCTGATTCCTGTAGTTGAGGTCGACTGAGTTGGTCCCAAGTATCATGAGTCATGATATTCACTTGGGATCCAAAATCAAGTGCAACTTGTCGTACATGATATCCATTTATGTCAAGGTCGACTAATGGATCGGCATCATTTTTCTCTTTTTGTTTTAGTCGGCAAATGTTTTTAGTTTGTCTTTGCTCGACGTGTTTTAATTTATGCAACAAATCAATTAGTTTTCCTACAAGTTCTTCATTTGAAATTAATTTGAGCAATTCATTAAGAGTTTCTTCATGTGTTGCTAAATCATGAAATATGTCAGACGCATCTTTGTACACAGATTTTTGTTTTATATGATTTGGATAATCCTCCTTATCGACAATTCGAGTTATCTAAGGTTTATCTTAACCAATATGAGTGCCTTGCCTTGTTAGAATTTGCAAGTTTTTTGTACGAAGCACATCATTTTTTTGAACACAAGATAAAACATGAACATTTTTTTTATTATATATTTTCTTGATCATGGTAGGGAAATCCTCTAAATAGTGATCGCCTACCCCACACTTTGTACAAAATTTGAGATCAGTTCTTTCCTTATAAGGGCATTCTGTGTGTTGATGATTCTCGCTGAAGCATGTAAAACATGCACCAGGTCGACCATATCGAAATCCTCAACCTCCATTGCCACGACCGCGACTCTGATATCCACCACATCTATTGTAGCCATTATATCGCCAATCGTTCCGTTGATCATTATACCTTGGTTATCTGTCATTCCTGTTTTGATTGTACTGGTTATTTCTTCCATCATTTCTCCCGAATATGTCATTTACTGGATTTTTCTCTTGGTTCTATTCGACAGAATTTGTTTGGTACACTGCATGGTAATTTTGCCGATTTTTCAGGTTCAGATGACATTCTTCGATTGAATGTGTGTTTACTTCACAAATTTGACACCATCTTGCCTTCTTATTTTTCAACTTGTATGGGAAATCATTTCTAGTATGTAAATCATATTCTTTGCATAAATCACAGAAACATCTGGATTGGATGAGTTTTACATCTTGTCGCCGATCATCATTTCGACAAGAATCTTTGGTATGTCCTGAGGTTCGACAAGTTGTACACCATAGTTCTGGTCCTTTTTAACATCATATTTATGATAGCTTGCTCCATACTTTCAAGTCATTCGTCAACATGTCTATCCGTGGATATTAAAGGGTATTCATCATCCATTTCAATTTCTAGTGCTACTCTTAGTGCATCTGCATATGTATTAACATTTTGCCGACGGACATGTATTCTGATTTTATTGATTAGACCAACAATAAACCGTTTGATTAATAGTTTTTCTTCGATTTCATAGTCTAATTTGCTCAGGAGGTCTTTAAACCTCTTGTCGTACTCCTTGACAGTTTCTATCGGCTTTTGGACTGTTGTCTTCAGTCGTTCTACTGCCATGTATGTTGCATCTTCACTCATAAAGAAGGCCAAAAAGCTTTGTTTGATTTGTGCTTTTGTTGCACTTGGTGATTTCTCTATGTACCCCATGTACCATGTCAGTGCTCGTTTTCTTAATGAACCAACAAATTGAGCAATCTATCTATCTTCATTGGTAATTTGATTAGTTGTCCAGATTGCTTCACACACAAACCAATGTCTTCTTGGGTCTTCGTCTCCTTCGTAGAACGGAAGGTGTGTTGTGGTGTGTGCCATGTCTATTATTGTATTATTCTGAGAATTGGATGGAGGTGTGGGTGGGTTATTTCCATAATCAATACTTGGTGCTTCGTTAGTATGAATTAGTTGTCTTTCTAGACTTGGTTCTCTGCCTATAGGATCAATGACTGTATCTCCTATGATGTCGCTAGTTCTGCCTTCTTCGATTACTTATGTCGAAAGCCAGTTAAATTTTTGCTCGAATGGGATTTCACTAAATCTAGGGCTTTCCGAGCTGCTTGTCGAGTCGCTCAAATATGGTATTCGCAGGGAGGGCGCTTCCTCATGCTCTGTGTACACTAGATGAAAACTTCTATTTGAAAATTCAGGTTGAAAAGATATCCAATTCCCTTCTTCCGGTCGATGAATCAATAGTCTATTGATATCATCGCCTTCTATGCTTCGACGACTCCAAACTCCTGACTGACCAGCATGGAGACCAATATTTTCTTCGACAATTTCTTCCACCCGAACACTTTGTGTTAAGCTGAATGGAGATGGAGGTGCTACCGTTTCTGGTATTTGAACTTGGAGAGCTCTACCACGCTCTATCCACAAGTCTTCATCCATCGGTGATAGTTCTTCTTTGACATCTCGATCATCGTGGTCTTGGCTTGATTCTGGAAGATTCCCTTTTCCATCTGTCACAATATTTGATCCTTGCATCCTCCGAAGTGCAATTGCCTGCTCCCGCAGCTCTTCACATTGCTGCCTCCTTTTTTCTCTTTCGATTTTCTGAATATCTGGGGTGCTTTTGTGACTTAAAATTCTGTCTTTGTCAGAATTTTTTTCCACTTCTAGTCATGTCGTTTGTCATATGTCAAGTTTCATCAAACTAGGTACATCAGAGCATGCTTCATCACCCCCCCAATGTCGGCCCGACAGTTTCTAGACTATTGGGGAAGTGTAGACCATCACTTGTTCAAGAAAAATTCCCATTCGCACTCCTTTACAAATTTTTCCCACTTATGTTATTTCTCCTTCCAGTTAGAATTTGGAAGGGGCGAGGTCAGCAATGGTCTTGTTTCAACAATATGTGCGACACCTTTGTCAATAAAAAATTTAAACAATAGTGTCGGCAGAGAACACAGAAATTGATCGACTAATTCGGTGAATAACTTTCTTCTTATTTCATCTACCGATACTCGATTTTCGATCGCCTGTTCTTCACAGAAATCTTCTGCAATCTTTTCACACCATTCTCATAGATTTGTACGACCTCCATTGATTAGTTTCGATACTAATTTCTGCTCTACTTCATCGACTGGTCTGTTCATCCAGAAGTTTCTTCAAGGCGGTCGGCACAGATTCTACAAATCGCTCATGGGTCTAGGAGAAGAATCGATCTCTTGCTTGGTTAATCGTTAGCTTGTTACGTCGCGCATAATTCTGCAGGTAATTCGCGATTTTCTTCTCCCACCAGTCTCTAATCTCCTGTTCTAAAATCATAGGTCATGCTGCTAGTAATTTTTCATGTATCAACCGGCAACGGAACCAGATGTTGTAATCCCAAGGTTCACATACTTATCATAGATACATTACATAATATAAGCAAGCATACACAATGATACAGATACAAGAGATGAGACAGATAGAGAGAACAGTCTTTATATTAACCAGCAAAGCAAAACGCAATGATAGAAGCAATCTCTATTACTCTATCAGCTCACCAGCCTAGATATATATATATGCAGATACAGTTACATAACTGTCTATCGATTTATCCAACTGACCCGACCCATACTAGTCGACGCGACTTGTTGACATATGCTACAGAATGGTCGGGCGGAGGGCCTAGTCGACAGGCCAACCTAGGCCCCTCCAACACACACACACACACACACATATATATGCATCATTATCATAATAAAATTGCAAGACATAGTCAGATTATCCCTGCAATTTAAATAAAAACTCCAATATTCATTACTTCAGAGCCATATTATTTTTATGCAACTATGTCCTTCCAATAGAGCACTCTGGTAGCCCATCAACTTGTCTACCTTCTTCATGCAATCATTCTCCTTCATTCATAGCAGCTCATGAAATGGTCTCAGTATTAACAATAGTTCACCATTTCATCTATTATCTATCTGTATTGCAACATCTATATATATATATATATATATATCACAACCATGCATTCACACTGTTAGCACCCAATTTGACCCTAAGGTTGTGGAAAGGTCTCCTTGAGGTAACACACATAACCACTTAAGGAGATATAAGTTGGCTTCTTACTCTCCAGAGAGGGATCTCTCACAAATTGGTTTAACAGAGCCAAATATGTGAATGAAACTAAGGTGAAATTATTGTTTGGTTGAAATCGAGATGGACATCCATTGGGCAGTGGAGTTAGAATAGACAAATGTGATTATTATGATAATGCTTTGCAAATAAAACCCACGCATAGGGAAGATAGCTACCAGCTCACAGTCAAAGAGATTTCATTTAGTGATTAAGAAGAATAGATGAACAATCCATCGATATCAACTTTAGTAGAAAATGGTGGTGGATGCCTAAAATGAAAGGAACAGAGCATAATACTATCAATTCTATTCCAATACAACACTTATCCAAGCATGAAAAAGCATAACAAGATGAATTAAACAATGAAGGAAAACATTCACATGAGAAGAGAAGTAAACATACTGTGATACCAACAACACATGAATCTCTGATAAAAAAACTTGCTCGGCCTTGCCATATTTTATTAAAATATGTCTCAGAATGCTTAACACAAAAAAATCATGGGTCCAACAAAAGTTTCCAACCCTTTTTCATTCTATTACGTTGCTTTTATAGATCTTCTCATCCCTTAGGCTTGAACTACTTAAAAAGAAAATTGTTATAATACCAATGACACCTATTCAAAACAAGCATGCCACTCCCAGGACTTAGTTACAAAAAATAACAAAGATGGTAAAAACCAGGCTTAATTTCTCCTTTTACAATTTACTGGATGCTTTACACTATGACAACAAACTCCTAGCAAAACTAAATAAGATGCCTGCATGACTATTTTCTCTAGCTGGCAGCCTTCATGATCTTCGAATCTTTCATGCGTGTAGCTTCTGCTTAGCTTTTCCATATTTCTCAATGAGCTTCGATTGTTCGGTGTTTGGTAGATCTTACATGGCTAGCTCCTTAAGCAACACCCTCATCTCTGTGTGATCTTTATATGAATAAATCTGGAGGTTTGAACCTACTTCTCTAAACATCATACCTAGCTCGAAGTCCCTGGCTAACTTGTCTACCACTGTCTAGCCAAACAACAACTGGTCCATGCCTGTGAAATATGTATAGTCCAGCTTACACCCTGCCAATTTGTTCTGATATTCCTCCTGGTTGATCATAGTGCCATCTTCTTCCCAGAAAAGAGGCAACCCTTTCTTAAATAAGGGATCAAACATATCCCTGAGACCTTTCATCTGTTGTGTCATAATGTCAATTCCAAACTAAACAACCTTTACCTATTGATGCTTAAGCATCACTTTCTTCGCCCAGATGATAATGGACACCCTGTCTTTTATGCCAGTTGTCTTCGCCTCATCCTAAGATAGGCCATTCAGGAACTCCACAACATTCTTAGCATGCTCTGTAGGTTTCTTGTTCAATTTCTCATTAGCAGTTGTCATACCTTGCGTTTCCAACTTTATCACAGCTTCTTTGTCCAAGATAAAATCGAGGAAGGGCCTCAATTTGTTTTCCTCAGTGATGATGTTGTCCCAAATCACTTGCTTGGACTCTTGAAGTGAAGTTTGTCCTCTAGCTTTCCTTGTCAATTCATCACATTCAGCCTTCATCTCCTGGTACTTGGTTTCCCAAGCCTCCTTTTCCTTTTCTGCATTAGACAAGAGAGTTGTCAAATTCTCATTCTGCTTTTTTAATCTTGTCATGCCCATGTCCTCCAGACTAGCTTGGGATGTGGCTCCTATAAGGGATAAATCTCCAGCTTCTATGGAAGGTGTTTCCATAGTATCCATTTCCTAAATCTTATCCTGTTCTTCCATTTCCTGATTCTTATCCTGCTCCTTCTCCTTCAACTTCTTCTCAAGCTCCTCAACTTGGGATTTCAAGACCTTCTCACTTGCCACCATAATGGACATATCTATCTTCCACTTCTTTTCCTTCTCTTCAAAGCTCAGCAACATAGCCTCGCAGTCAGTTAGATTCCCTTGGAGCTCTTCTCTCTTTTCTTCCATCTCAACTAACTCAGATTCCTCCACCAATTGAGTGGAGGGAATTTTCAACTTCTGCTTCATTTGCTGGATGAGCTTGTCCTTCTCATCCAACAACTTCTGTATGATAGCTCTTTTGTCTTCTTGGGTCTCAGTGGCTAATAATGTAGTTTGGTGCTTTTTTACTTGTGCTTTCAGGGACTTAGTTTCTATATTTTCTATTCTAAGTTGATTCTGGACCTTGTCTTTATTGGCCTGCACTTTAGATAGATCTAGGTCAGCTTTCAATAATTTGTTGTAAATGACTTTACCAGTCTCTTTATGCAAATTGATCACATCTGGCACGGGGATGTCTTCCAGATTTACTTTCAACTCAGTGGCCTTATTCTTGGTGGCCAAGGCAAGACTCAGGGTGTTCTGGAAAAGGCTCCTACTTGCCACTAAGGATACATCTTTCTTTGAAATCTTTCTCACATTTGCATATAACTTATCCTTCCCTGAGATTGTTTCTAGACTCTCCTCATATTCCTCTAGTAACTCAGCCCTGCTTTTGATGGGTGCTGCAAGCTCTAGTGGATAGCAGGGAAGGGTACATCCTGGAAAGAGGCATTTGGCTATAGGGAAGCATGGTCAAAACTCTGTTTCAACTGAATTGCGGAAAGCCTGTAGTGTTGGATTAGGGCTTCCTCCTTGTAGCTTTGGGATTTTTGACAAAAATCGGCTAGAACAACCAGGGATTTTCTAATAGTGAGGGCATTTACATAGAAAAAATATCTTGACCTGGAGGCATCCATGATCGCTCTCTGACTTGGGGAGTAGTTGCAGGCGCACCATTCTACAAATTCAGGACAACTTGGGGTTTGACTGGTTGTGAACAAGTGGAAGAAAGAGTGATAAACCCTATGAACATCTATGCTTTAGGCCCTTATGACCTCCAATCTCTCTTTAGAAGTCTCTACGGAGTTGTTAATCAACATAGTATCATAAACCTCACTGTTTTTGTCCTCCACCAGCTCATTTATCCTTTGGTGCTCAAAACCTCGGGGTTCCATAGATCCAGCCATTTAAATACTTTAGTGGGGAGGTGGACGACCTACCTGGTTGTTTGATAGTTGGGTTGAGCGTTTGGGCTCCTGGTTGGGTGGTCGGCTCCTGCACGGTCCGCTCCTATGTCTTTCTAATGCATACAAGTCAAAAGGGATCCATATCTTAGTGCAGGCGAGCCCCTTTACATTATTATTATTTTCATATAATCCTTGCAGCTATGATAGTGATGGAGCCATGTTATCCGTTCATCCATGCGATTGATCTTGAGTTGTAGATTTCCTTAGTCTTGACCTTCATCATCCTCCGTGTCTTCCAATTCTGCTATGTGCCATCTTGCTAGCACCTTTGATCTATGAAATCATTGCCAGACATTGATTTGGACCCTACCTAGATCTCGACCATCCAAAGGCATGACCTTTTACTGGGTTCGCAGATTTTGGGCCCATCAATTTCATGTGCAAGTCAGATTCGTGAACTTATATCTAGCCATCGATCTTCATCTCGCCTAATCTACACCGTTGGAAAGTGCGGAGTCTACAAAAAGTTCACAAATATGAAAACTACTAGTCTTCATGCATGTCAAAAATGTGAACCACTTGCCGACTGTAGATCTGCACCAATCGACCGTTGATCAACCTTTAAAATGTCCGCCGGTTAACACTCTCGCCTCCACCTAAAACACCTCATTCTTTTTTCGCGAAGCGTGTTTATGGCCGTAGATATTCACCACCGTCGATCTAGGCCATCCATAGATGCCGCCGCATAACTGTAGATAGATTTTACCATTTTACCTCTATTTACACTATTTCAGACCTCGTCTTTGATTGTTTCCTTCCCTAATCCACAAATATTTATCCAGATATCTCACCTTAGCAATCTTAGGGGCCATTCGACTTAGACCACTGAGGCTTTCTCCATTCTCTTCAGGGATTCATCCTCCCATTTCACCCAGATCAAAAATAGTGCCAACAATTGGCTCCAACTAGGGATGCTACCCTCCCATTGAGGTAGCAAAGAACCTTGCAGACAGTGCCTGATCCATTTGGCTATCTCCCATAACTCAGACCTTTTCTCTTTCTTTCTCTGCTCACAAAAACAGAAAAACACAATGCATGGTTTTTCTCCAAGTCTTAGGGCCTTCTCCTCGGGCTTCAAACCCTTAGGCTTACAATTTATTGAAATGTAAATGTAAAACAACATATGCTACAGATTATGATACAAGGGTCACCTGTTACCTTTAGGACAGGTAATGCTTCAAAAACCTCCCATTAACTAAACCTCCTGCAAATGGAGACCCATCCTGATGCTTGAGAATAAAATAATTTATTCCTCTATTCGCTGCAATGACATATGGGCCCACCCCCATATGATCAAACTTTCCATGTTTATCTTCTCCAGGGGCATCCTATTTTAGGACCATATCATTAATCTGAAACTGCTCCTCTTAGACCTTTCTGTCAAAGGTATTCTTCATCTTCTCTTGGTGTATCTACACCTTGTCATATGCTTTATCCCTCGACTCATTTAATTCTATCATCTGATTCACCCTTCTCTGCATATGGTTGGGTTCTTCCTCTTGCCCCTGTAACAACTTCATGACCGGTACTCCCAAAGATGTAGGAAAAATAACTTCAGCTTCATATACCAGCTGAAATGGTGACATTCCAATTGCACTCTTAGTGCTGTTTCTGTTAGCCCATAAAGCATATTTCAGCTTTGTATGTCAATCCCTTTTGTTCTCTTCTAGTAGCTTCTTAATTATCCTCACTAGTCTCTTGTTAGAAGACTCTGTCAATCCATTTCCTTGTGGGTAGTAAGCAATGGAATGGTTTAGGTTTATGTGGTATTTGTGGCAGAAATTTATCATTTTCTTGGACTTAAAAGCAGTTGCATTGTTTGTTACAATCCTCTTGGGGCACCCAAATCTGGCCAAAATGTTGTCCGCCAAAAAATCCATGATAACATTCTCAGTTTCCCTCCTGGTAAGTATGGCCTCAATCCACTTGGTGAAATAAATTGTGGCTGTAAGAATCCACTTGTGCTGACCAGAAGAATTTGGGTTTATCTCCCCAATGAAGTCTATCCCCCACTGCTGGAAGGGTGCTTCCATTGAAATTGGGTTAAGGGGAAGTGAAACCAAATTCCTCTTTCCATCAAAGATCTGGAATTGATGGCAAGTAATAGTCTCATTATATACATCAGAAAATAGAGAAGGCCAATAGAACCCAGCCCTTAGAATCTTGTTGGCTGTCACCTTCCATGAATGGTGGCCCCCACAATCCCCCTTATGGAAATCATCCATTATCTGTCGAGCCTCATTCTCCAATAAGCAGTTCAACATCACACTATCGAGATCTTTCCAGTACAAGTACTAGTTCATGATACAAAATTTGGCAGCCTTCAATTTTACAAACCTGGCCCTTGTTTTACTCAACCCTGGAGGGGCTTGCAAATTTTGCAATACATACACAAGATCAACATACCAAGGAGACATAGAAAATTATGGTTTTACCTATATCTCTTCATCTATCTAGTTTGAATAGCTAGACAAGAAATTGAGCTGCAAAGATTCACAATTTGCTTCAGTCATCATTCTGGCTAGCCCCTTCCCTTTGATCAATTCAGTGGGCTTGATCTGAAGATCATATTCTAGCAAGACATCAATCCATTTTCCCCTTTTTCCTTCAGGATCAGGCTGTGTAAGAATGCTCTTCACTGCACTATTGGGAACATGGGCAATAATATGTGAATGAAAGCATATGCTTGCTTTTCCATTATGTCATACTTCAACTCCCCATCTCGCAATACCCCGCTGAAAAATGCAATAGGCCGCTCAACATTTTGGTCATTCTTCTGCAATAAGACTCCAGCCACAGTGTGTTCAGATGCATAAGAAAAAATTAGGAAATATTTGGTAAAATCTGGGCTTGCTAGGACTAGGGCCTCGGTGATGGGTTTCTTAATACCTGTCAATGATTCTTTGGCCTATGCTATCTATTTGATCTAACTTTCCTTTCTTAACATGTTAGTGATATTTCTCATTATTTTAGTAAAACTAGGAATGAACCTTCTCAGGAAACCTACCTGCCCAATAAAGGACTACACCTCCTTTTTGATCCTTGGTTCCCCAACCTTCAAAATTGCACTGACTCTCTTTGGATCAATCTTGATACCTGTTAACACCCAAAAAGTGCTCACTAGCTCATTTCCCTATTCACATGACCCATTTGTCAACTTTTCCTACCATTTTAACCTCTAGAACCTTCAAAAGGTCACCAAAAATACCAAAATCCATCTTTTTCTCCTCAAAATATTTAATTTTCCTCAAAATGTTTAATTTTCCTCCAAAAATACAAAAAACCCTCGGAAGGCATCCAAAATTCCCAACAATTAAAAGCGAATAAAATTCAAAAATATATTCAAAAAAGGAAAAAAGAGGGAAAAAGAGGAAAAGAAAACCTAAACCATTTTTCACTAATACCATTGGTTTCCTTAAACCATGGTTGTATTCTCTATCACCCAAAAGCTATAAAAATGTGATAGAGGCTCCTCACTATTCATCCACATTCATCCTATCCTTATGCTGCCAAATTCTTTCTTGAGAGCCCTAGCCTCATTTTTGAGTTTGAAGATACCCATTGGCATCTTGGAGAAGAAGAGATCATTGGAGATTTGGAGCACCTCACCATTGCAGCTACTCATGCTCAACCATCCTCACCCTTTGAGGTAATAGAAAATATTAATGTTTTTATTTGTTTCTCTCATGGATCTATTTTGTTTACTATTTTTAATCTAGAGTTATTTTCTTGCATATGTTAGATCAAGATTTACTTTTTACATTTATTTACTTTTATTGTTTAATCTAAACTGCTACTACAAGTTAGTAGGTGCACATTAGCTCATGCTTGAGTGAAAACCCAAACAACAGTTTTTGGTGGCTCCGCTTTATTTCGAATCTTTGAATCTTTCTTTAGATCTATATTTCTTATTATGTTTGTTGTTATTTAGCTTTAATATTGTAGATTTGGCCTGCTACTAAGCCCATAGCTTACAGCCCTAGCCATTGGCCCTTTCTGCAGCCCACATAGTCCAAAAATTTGACTTTCGGATTTCATTTTCGACGAATTTTTCTGTCCCGAAAATCACAGGTTTTTACACCTGCACCCGTGATCCACATCGCGGATTTCCCACCGAAAGCCATAATTTAAAAAATCTATTTTTTCCCTCGATATCGCGGGTTTTTTCCTGGTAGCCACGATCCACATCGCATCTTTTTGACCCACAACCACGATTCACATCGCGGGGTTTTGACCCATAGCCGCGATTCCTTATTGCAACTTATTGCCCCCCAGCCGCGACGCAGATCGTGAGTTTTGCCCAGATCGCGGGATTTGCCACACACAGCTGCGATTTCATCCTAAACCCAACGATTTGTCGTTTGACTTTTTGTCACCCATTTTGGCCCATTTTTTCCAGCCATCTCCCCTGCAATTTCACAGCCCATTGTCTTACTTACTGCCTTTGAGATTCATTTTCCTTTTCTGTTATTTGCTTTACTACATCATTTTGAAAAAATTTCAGTTTATTGAAAGAAAAAGTTTTAAAGCATTTTTCAGTTAAAAATTTCATATTTTGCAAGTTGAAATCATAATTTTAATTTGCTTGATATTTCGCCCAAGCGAGGAATTTTATTTTTGGTACATAACCACACCCACACACACTCTGTCACCATTAATCAAAGTGAGCCTTAAAATCTATTTAACTCAACCAACATTCTAACCCGACTTGGGGAACATCAAAAGAATATTGTAGTTACGTAAGATTGAGGCGATAGGTATCCAAATAACACCCCTCACTCACTTTCATTTTGAGACATAGTGGTTAACATTTAGGGTACCGAAAACTCTTAGTACTTATTTTCATGGTTATACACCAACTTTTCGGAAAGGCCTCTCCCTTAAGAGGGTCAAAGCAGCAAGACTGGTTCTAGAGGCATGAGTGGAATACCACAATCCATTCAGTCACCGAAGGATACATACTCATTGTTCTTGGTACCCGTATGGGAGTACTGTTGGTCTCCAATCTCATCTAGAGGTTTTCCAATGTAGACCCAGGTACTGCAGAATGCAAGATACCAAAAAAAACCCTATTCACCGGCCCTTTCAGCAATAGCCTGCAAGCATCCTGAGGTCTCACCCGAGGCAAAGCTGTGGTGGTGGTTGTGGAATCAGGTTTCCACAACCTAGTGATGCGAGTGCTTAAACTGACTGATGGGCAGCGTGGTAGAGAGCCTCCCTGCTGTAGACAAGGGATTGTGCGAAGTCTTATACTTTGCGTCAATTAGGCTGTGCGGTACTGACAGGATACCGTGATGAGACAACGCAATGGGTATATATTCTTCCTCTTTAGCCTAATCGAAACTCGTATATCCTTCTTCCTAGATTCTCAGACTTGGCGGTATGATGGTAAGTTATCAATAGCTTATCTCGCAACACTTATACTGGATAGGTGCATCAACCACACCATGCGTTCACTTCCAGACTTGATCCAACTAACCAATCTTATTTAACAGTCTTAATCATTCCTCAACACTTAGACCGATTTCAAACATTTGTAATGGAACGAATTATGGAATGCTGTGCACCCTGGTGCAACACTTCAACTTCTTACTATTAAATCTATAATTATGTAGTAGATCCAGACATTCAAAGGCTTATAGATGTCGAACATTAACATTCATCCATATATGAACTACTTAACATCTTATTCCCATCTCTTTCATGGAGAATACAGATAAAAGCAACAAATATCAGATAACTGTAACATCAAGCATTCATATTGAGCAATCGAACAATGGTAAAACACATAAAGCAATCACATAACATGGTATTTAACGTCATTCACCCCCTCGGATGGAAGGATACATCCACAACTGTTGTCTTATTATCTTTTAGGGAAGGGTACAACAATTTTTATTCTGCGCACTCAGCTGCAGAGCTTTTACAATAGCTTCAAACTTATAGACTCTAACAATATTCAATAATTATCTACAAAAATGAAGAGTAAGTAACCCTTTCCCTTACAAAATTGCCTTTCTTATAGATAAAGACCCGTAGGTCATGTATTTACATCTCGAAGGCAGAAACCCTTAGGTTTACAAAACTGTCACATGCGTGCCAATAAGTTGCTCTTGCTAAGTTGTTCCATCTTTCATGGCCTTTAGATGACTGGTTCAGTAGTAGTTCTCTGTGTGTGTGGCCAGCCACCTTCCTCCCAATCCGCACCTACCCACCGCTTGGTAGTTATAAAGTCTATTTGCCAAAAAATAGATCTCTGATGACCTAACTGGAACATTTTCTATCTTCCGTCCAACACTCTGCTTAGCTGGATCTTCTGTTGACCGAACACATCACAGCATTATTCTCCTCGCAATAATGTCTTCGCAGTTCTTCTGACACTACGCTGTGCACAACTTCGCAGCATACCAAAACTTATCCCAAAATTGTTCCAACTTACCTGCGCTCAGCTCCGCAGTTCTCAAAATCCTTCTTGCTCAAAATTCCCCACTTGGGCCAGGCCCAATAGGCATCTAACACTTACATGTGGCTCACCCTCGAACCACCTGCAACTTCTTCAAGGTGTTCCACTGATTGTGGGGTAATTTTCGCAGTGAACTCATTGAATATGCCAATCAAATTTTTTACCGCGGTCTTCGTATCTTGCTCGATTTGCCCAGCTGTTTCTAGCATCTCATGTGTTATCTCATGGCCGATCTGGCCTTCCACCTGCTCATGATTCTCGTGCAGCCCCTTTAACTTTTCTTTGACCTCCTGTGAGATCATGCTGACCTCTTCTAATAATGGCTATGACTTATTTCCCATTTATTTCTCTTTCTCACGTAAGGCTTGCACTTCCTTCTTGAGGGTGTTGATTTCTCTGTATTTTAGCAGCTTATCTCTTGCTGGTAGTGCCTTAACTTCTTCACCCAACTTTTCTAGTTCTACTTGCTTTTCTTTCACTTCCATCTTTACCTCTAGCAACTATTGGTCTTCCTCGAGGGCATTAAATTCCTTCGACGCTGCTTCCAATAGACTCTAGCACTTAGCCACTTCAGCAGCAATATTCTGTGCTGCAGTATTCACTGCTCCCTATCTTAGTTGTTGTTCATCTGGTGGGGTCTGTGGATTGATCTGTTCCTTCAAGGCAGTAATTTGAGACTCATGGAGAATCTCCATGTCTTCCCTCTCCATATTAAGACTAGTGACCAGTTCACCAATCTTGACAATAGTATCTGCTGGTTCTAGTTGTACTTCAAATTCATCTATTTTATCTGCAACCGCAGTGATCGTGGACTCCAATCTCAGCCGACGATCCTTCTCATATTGCAATTGCATAGTTCTCCGCGAGCTATCTTCCTCTAGATTCCTATTAGCTTCGTGTAGCTCATCCTATCGTTTCAGCACATCTATTGTTTTGTCATGCATTTCTTCACAAACTTGCATCTGCAAGTAATGTAGGCCTGACAATGGTATCTTTGCAAGATCAAGCTCCACGCGCTCTCTACATTCATCGTATCTAGTATTACTTGATCAGGTAATGGAAACCTTATAGATAATGGTTGTAGATGGACAACATGGGACCACACGGGAATGGTGATTTGTTGTTGCGAAGTCCCTGCCGACTCCCCTTCAGCCTTTGATTCTCGTGGCAAGGGTAATCTTTTGCTTACTTCATCAAATTTTGGGGAAATCCCTTGCAGTGTAGTCAGGTTCTGGTCCAAACTATCCTGAATCGCCTTTTCCTTCTTCTCCTTGTCAGTCGAGAGCTCCTCCATTTTCTTAGTGACCTTCGTGGTGATCATTAGGTAGTCATCTTCGTGAAGCACTATGTCCAATTGGTCTTTACTTGATTTATGTTTCTTCCTTGGTTCTTTGCGCACTGAAGGACTCCTAGTGTCCTTCCTTTTCCCTGACTCTTTGTCTTCTACTATGGGACATGGGATAGGGTTATCCTCGCCATAATCACTTTGGACATTGACAATGTCAACTCGGAATTCAGCTGGACATTCCTTCATGATATTCTCAATATCTTCCTCGTACATATGGTAGTTTCCTGGGTACCATTCAGGATTCTTCGTCTGTGCTTTAGCTTAAATCGAGATGCATTTCATCACATAACAAAAGTTGACAATGTGGATATATTTGATTTTACTTGCTTTGGTATTCGCGGGGTAAGCATGATGGCCCCACGTAGCTGGTCATAATATGTGTAAAAGACCAGTGTTGTCTCGTGTTGTCTTTCGGGATTCAAATTTGCCCAAAGGTTCTAATAGCAAGCACCTCTGCAGTTCGACGTGTCTGTGATCACTCCAAAGTAGTGCTTCAGCTCCTCCATCCCAGGAAGGCGATTAGCACTGTTAGCCAGGTGTAATGGAAGTATCCACCATTGATCTGCGTGTCATTCAGTTCCTCTAAGAACTCATTCAGTAGGTATTGGCACCAATTAAATTCTTCACCCTCGATGGCTACGGCGCTGAGTAGTACTATGCCTGCAGAGACTTCTAATGGTATGCACTTTCTGAGAATTTTTCCTGCTAATAGCTGCGTGACAAACCTTATTGCTTGGTCCTTTATGTCATCCGTCTGGAAGCCTCGCTTCCCTTTAACGACAGACTGCGTTTGCTTCATCAACGTGGCTACCTCTTTATCCTTGCTTTTCCCCTGAAAAAACTTCTTTGGGTTTGCTCCCCTTTTTATCAAACCAGTTATCCGATGGATTAAGTCAATCGTGAGGTCGATATTCGGGTCAAGCCATAAATATCCCTGGTGGATGCGTGCCATCAGAATTCACACCACCGCATTGAGCTCCGGTGATCTGTCAAAATGTGGGAGCCTGAGTAGGTTGAGTAGCCCCAACTTGGCTACTCCGGACAACCAGCTTTCTGTGACCAAAGTGAGGTTGCCCTTTGCATTCTTCTTCCAGCACATGTATTTGTCGGTCTGGAACTATGGGAACCTCAGCTCGCTGGGCTTCTCATTCTGTATTACACGAAGATCATAGTCCTCCCATTTACATTCAGGAATCTTACCCAATAGATTTTTGTCCACCTCGACATGCTTTGATATCGGGGACAGTAGTATCTCATACTTTGGACTCTTCAGTGATTTAATGGCCAGTGCATCTAGTGCACACGGTGAGATATAATCTGGGGTCATAGTTAAAGGTATCTCCTTATCAACAATGGGCTTATTTGGCACCACCGAACTTGTCTTCAGTAATTTTGATCTCGGCGCTACTAGATTTTTACCTTTGTCTTGCATTGAGGGGCTATGTCTTGGTGATATTCTTGGACCCTATTCTGGTTCAGTGATGACTTTCTTGTTTGGGGTTCTCAATAATGTTAATTTTTCAGAATTTACTTCAATCTGATCTAGGATCTTAACTGAGAGAACAACATGTACAACATATCTATAGCATATCAATCATGGACACAATAATGCAAGCACACAAGAGACACAGAGTTTACTTGGGGAAAACCATAAAGGTGAAAAACCCCAATAACTTCCTCAGAGATAGATAGAGTAATGATACAACCCAATCATAAGAGATAGACATCTCCTAGCAGCAGCTTCTCCTCCTCCACAAGTGTGCCACTCTCCCAAGAGTGTGAGAAAGAATAGAATGATGAAATAGAGTGCCTCCCGCACTCTATTTATACTTAACTTGACTTGCCTAATAACCTTTACTAGGTCGGCCTTAACTTAACCACATAACACAATGCTGATTTGGCCGACATCCAATAGGGTGCTCTAATAACCCTTTGACCCACATGGCTGACCCCCAATAGGGTGGTCTAATAATGCTTCCACCCACATGACTTATACAGGGCCGACCCTAACAAGGTGGTCTAATAACCCATCAAGTATAAGTTATGACACTTACAATATAAATGACGACACTTCCGTATAGAGGAATAATAACATCTCTATAGGAATACAACCACTTCCGTATAGAGGAATAATACCATCTCTATAGTAGTACAATATACATATATAAAATACATTCTGAAGTTACATATACATCAACACTCCCTCTTAAGTAGGAAGGTATTTCTTGACACCGGTCTTCTAGCACAAGTCTTCTTCTCTGGATCATCGTCACTGGATAATCATCATCGAGTCATCGTCATTGTCACTGCTGCTGCTATCTCAATCAATCTCTGACTCTACTTGTCATAGGAAGTTCTACAGAGGCAGTCCTTTTTCATACTAGATGTAGGCCAACCACCTACAGGTCTTCATCACTGGCCATAATGTGGAATCCTCAGGACTTATTATGTGCGTCACAAAACTTGGCGGTAGCATCCCAGGCTATTACGAGCACACAGCTCTACCTGTTGGATCTCCCAGCAGCACATTACATGTGACCCATCACAAAACCTAGCTAAAGAATCCCAAGCTATTACGAGCACACAGCTCTACCTGTCGGATCTCCCGGGAGCACATTACATGTGATCTCACCACAAAACTTGGCTGAAGCATCTGAGGCCTCTTTCATCCTGTCCAGATCTCCCAGGACAAAATTACATGTGGTCCACCAAAAAACTTGGCTGAAGCATCTGAGGCCTTTTTCATCCTGTCCAGATCTCCAAGGAGCAAATTACATGTGGTAATGGCAAAACCTGGTTGAAGCATCTGAGGCCTTTTTCATCCTGTCCAGATCTCCCAGGAACAAATTAAAGGCCATAGGACAAAACCTCGAAAGAGCATCCCAGGATGTTGTGGGTACACAACTCCGACCTGAAGGATCTCCCAGGCCACTATTATATGTCCTCCCAGAGTAATGTCTCAAAAGAGCATCCCAGGCTGTTATGGGTACACAACTCCAACCTATAGGATCTCCCAAACATGCTCATATGCACAACCTATTCCACAACCATAGAGTATCATCTTGATACTCACCATACATCATCCTGATGTATACATAATCGTCCTGATCATCATCTCTGCATCGTCCTGATGCATGTCACTTGGAGAAGCTCGTCATCCACGATCATCCTGATCATATAATGCATCTACCTGATGTATACCAAGTATCTACCTGATACATATCACCATACATAGTGTATCTACCTGATACATACATAGATACATGATCCACACAATGTATCTACCTGATACATATCAACATACATGATCTACCTAATCATACAATGTATCCACCTGATACATATACAGATACATGATCCAAGCATCCAACATGATGCATACATACATAAATGATCCAACTGATCATATCCAGCATCCAACATGATGCATATACATATACAGAGCAGTAACTGGAGCATCGTCCTGATGCTCATCATCCATGATCCTCTTGATCATCATAGCATCATCCTCTTCAGATCATCTCATCGTCCACGAAGCATATCCTAGATGCACATCATCTAGCACTTACACAATCGACATGGGAGAACAAATCTACCACCATTCGAGGAAGGCTCCAGCCTTACTTTTTCACCATGGGAGAACACATCTACCACCATGTGAAAAATGGCTTCAACCCTTACATCTACACCATGGGAGAACACATCTACCACCATGTGAGAATGGCTCAGCAATTACATCACTACCATGGGAGAACACATCAACCATGTCAGAAAAGCTCATGTGCATCTAGATCTTCCAGACTCATCACTTCCCTTTGGAAGGAACCTCGATCTAAAGTGCACCAAGCCTCTCTCTGAAGTACTCAAACTGCACTCAGGCCAATGGCTTGGTCAATACAACTGTAACATGCTCATCCGTCACAAAATACTCTACTTCGGCTGTACTCAGTGCTATGCAGAACTACTTCCTGCTAAACCAAGAGATCACACCTGATCCCATACTGAAGCAGCACCCAGAAATGCTCTTCCTATCTGTAGCACTACCTGCCCAATTTGAATCAACATAATCCTGCAGGTTAAACTTTTGATTCGCATCATACTTGATCCCATAATCAACTGTACCCTTCAGGTACCTTAGAATATGCTTTACAGCAACCAGGTGAACACTCCTCAGATCCGTCAGGAACTTTTTAAATTTGTTCACCGCAAGGCATATATCTGGTATCATGTTCATCAAGTACATCAAGGAACTAATCATCTGACAATACATAGTGACATCAATTGGCTCAGATGAAGCATCACACAGAAGCTTCAGGTTCGATGCCATACGTGTGGCCATGGCCTTGCAGTACATCATCTCGAACCTCTTCAGGATCTCTACTGTATACTTCCCTTGTCTAAGGAAGATTCAATTTGCACTCTGCCACACCTCCATACCTAGAAAATAGTGCATCATCCACAAGTTCTTCATCTTGAACTCGGCAGCAAGCTTCTGCTGTGTGTCAGCAATCAATCTACCTTCACCTGTTACAAACATATCATCCACATACAGAAGTAGTATCACTGGATTGCCTTCCTCAACCTTGTAGTAAAGCTGGATTGCCTTCCCAAACTGGATAGAAAGCTGTCTATCCTACCATACCAAGTTCTACACATATATGACTCCCTGTCATGTGTCTTAGAACCAATTGGCTTCTCCACATACACTTCTTCTTCAACTACACCATTCAAGAAAGCTGTCTTGAAATCCATCTAGTGTAACTTCCATTTCATCACTGCAGCCAAAGAAAGTATGGACCTAATGGAAGTGTATCTGGCTACAGGAGCAAAAGTCTCTATGCTACCACCTGCAGCATGCCTGATCTTGTAGATCCTCTTGGATGTCACTACAGACTCCCCTTCAGGTCTTGGGACTGCATCCCAAACATCTTCATGATCGACTGGTACACCTCGATCATGGCATTCTTCCCAAATCCTGGGAACTTCAATATCTTCAATATTTTCAATAAATAACTTTGTTGCTGAACAAATGTTGTAGTCCTTCTTTTGTAGGTGATGGTATATGATATTTCCTACACAACAAGCTAAATTGCATGATTAGAAAACATCTCATAGTTTTCAGAACAAATTATTACACATAAAGAAATATGTCATATAATCATGCAATTATCTTAGACAATGCTTCAATACAACATTTATCCATATCCGTAACTCTCTAGATGCCTTCCAATCTCTACCATAACATTGTTAAGAGTGTGCACAACTCCCAACATGTTATCAAAGAGGTTTCATTCTAGATAAGTAGCAATGGAATGCTATACAGTGACATATGCCACTTACACATGTATATTAGTAGTATACTGTTCATCAATGCAACTATTCTAATATGCATAATACACAACCTAATTCTAGGAACATGAGTATATACATTATTGAACAGTATTATTTAAACAATAAAATATGCAAGGAATAATAATTCAAATACTTATCTTTGTTTGTTTGTTGGGTTGACTCCCTCTTAGTCTTTGCTTCCTTTCTGCAACTCCATTCTGATGTGGATTGTGAGAAGTGGTCAACTCCCTCTGAATATCTTCATCCTTGCAGAAACTACTGAAGTGTGCTCCTTCTTGAGCTTTGCTTCCTTGTATGAAGAACTGGAGTGTGCTCCCTCTTGATCTTTGCTTCCTTGATTACCTGTCCTTGAACTTATATCCATCACTATGCATGTTTATTAGTATCATAATTGTGTTATCCTCGAGGTCTCATACATAATCACACATTCACTAGTATAATCTTAATACTATCAAAACACAATATTGTATAGTCATGATCATTTCAAACACATATAATAAACATTAGTATTCAAGGTTTCAGGGAAGTCTTCTTTTACTCATGCATATTCTTATTTGATCATAGGACTCTTCTGGTTAGTTAAATCATCAATCAAGATAAGATACATAAAATGCATAAACCCTTGATCACTTATATTTATAACTTTATGAATAAACATAATCAATCATACCAAGTATACTTATATAAGGGGTCCTAACACAAGGTAGGATTCTAACTTGATATAGGAAAAACATACCTGGATTGGTATGTTAGCTAGTTATGTCTAACATACCCACATGATGTCTTGTTGTTCTCTTCAATGACTTGTGCTAGTAACCTGCATATCTCATAGGTTGAGCATTATAGAACCAAGTTATACATACCTTGTAAATATATCTTCTAAGTGATCCATGACAATGGATGAATCTTTGTCTTCATGTCATCATGATCATCTGTTCTTGAACTAGAACATGATTTGTCTTTCTTGGTGTACCTTTCATGTTAGCGGACAACATAAACCTCATACAACACCATAATGCATTGGTACAATCATAAGTGTCAACACCCTAATCAATGAATATCTTCTCTCATGCATTCATAATTTTATTAAGGTGATATGACAAGTCTAAATTTAATCAAGATTGTACTAACCGTAATAACATGAAGACAAACATACCATAAACTTAATCATGAACAAATCTAGAAATATACCTGGATAAGTCATACCTGTCGAGATTGCTTGTAATCTTCTTATGTAAGGCCTTAGCCTCATCTCCCTCTGAAACAGGAACTTCTTCACTTATGGAGGTGACCAATCCATTCTCTTCTAGGATTAACCCAATCCACTTGATTTGCAGGAACTAGATCTGAAGCTGGATTAGGGTTTGCTAGAGAAACCCTAAAAATTCAAATATTGAATTTCAAACTTTCGAAAGGATAGAAATATGCGCCTTGATGATTTGATCAAGCTGGTATACTCATAATTTGAAAACTACAAAGTTTCACCCCTCAAATTTGCCTTTGAAACTTCTGGATTCACTGGACATGACCCCAAACTAGGGTTTGATAAAGCCAAACCTTCTGCCCAATCAAAAGGTTCGACCCAAAGCTCTAATCTTCTATTTTTTTGAGGAGCTTCCAGCCATGGTCAAAAATTTCAAAAATTCCCATTTTTGCAGAAGCCTTAATTTTCCACTTTTCTGATCAAAGTTCCGAACTAGGGTCTGATCAAGCTTGGCCTTCTGCCCAACCAAAAATTCTGATCTTGGTCTCTAAATTTCAATTTTGACTAGTAGCATTCATCCATGGTCTCTGATTGCGAAAATTCCAACTTTCGTCGAAACCCTAAATTCTGGAAGCCATGAATGAAGGTGCTCAAAAATAATTCTGTTTTGACAGAAATATGCACCTGATTGTTTCTGGTATAACTCCAAACTTTTCAATTCATAGGGTCTGAAAATGTTTCATGTCGTAGCCCGACCTGTCATATTTCCAACCCCATAAGTCTGAACTCAAATGGATTCTCTGAGAGAGAGTTATTCCAAGTATCGGAACGTAACGTATTTATGGGATAAAACAGGAGAGCGAACTTGTACGGCATGCCACGTGTCACTGGTTGAGTTTTGGCCTCTGAAAAAGTTACCTGAGAAAGCTCAGTTGATGCACTACTTGTCACTTTTTACTAAATTTCATTTGGAGCTTTCTATCCCAAGTTATGACCTTTTTTCCAAGGTCACCTGTTTTTGACTGAGATCTGGAAGAGGCAGAAACCCTATATTGTACAAATCATAAAACACAAAGTACAACGAATTAGAAGTTTTTCTTTGGACACAAGGTACATGGGGATCTTATATTTGACCTGTAGAAGTTTCATATTCGACAAATTCTCCAAAATGGATTTATAGCGAAAGTGCTACGATGACTGGTGTTTGCTATATCAATCCCAAGTATCGCATGTGCAACAAGTGTCATACATGCCATACCATGCCTTCTTTCATGCTAGCTCTGATACCATGTTAATTTTTCAGAATTTACTTCAATCTAATCTAGGATCTTAACTGAGAGAACAACAAGTACAACATATCTACAACATATCAATCATGGACACAATAATGGAAGCACACAAGAGACACAGAGTTTACTTGGGGAAAACCATAAAGGTGAAAAATCCCAATAACTTCCTCAGAGATAGATAGAGAAATGATACAACCCAAGCATAAGAGATAGACATCTCCTAGAAGCAGCTTCTCCTCCTCCACAAGTGCACCACTCTCCCAAGAGTGTGAGAGAGAATAGAATGATGAAATAGAGTGCCTCCCGCACTTTATTTATACTTGACTTGACTTGCCTAATAACCTTTACTACGTCGGCCTTAACTTAACCACATAACATAATGCTGACTGGGTCGACACCCAATAGGGTGGTCTAATAACCCTTTGACCCACATGGCCGACCCCCAATAGGGTGGTCTAATAACCCTTCAACCCACAGGACTTATACAGGGCCGACCCCAACAAGGTGGTCTAATAACCCATCAAGTATAAGTTACGACACTTGCAATATAAATGACGACACTTCCATATAGAGGAATAATAACATCTCTATAGGAATACAACCACTTCCGTAAAGAGGAATAATACCATCTCTATAGGAGTACAATATACATATATGAAATACATTCCAAAGTTACATATACATCAACAATTAACCCGTTAATCCCTCCAAATTGGAACAACCTCACAGTCTCTTCAATCGTGAACTCCTTGTCAACAAAGGACCTCTGTGTCATTCACTTGCACACTACTCGGCAAACTAGTGGATAACTTGTAGAACTAGCTCAAAAAACAATGTGTGCAAGAATTTCTATGTGCTTTGGTAACACCCGTGAGTCTAACTACTGTATTATTTATAGCCACGGCTGATCCCCCTCCATGCCCCTTAAAGGTTAGATAAGCATTAAATGTAGTATATGTTAGCCAATTCCGGCAGATGCTTCGGTCAATTCCTTGATTGAGTCGTTCAGAACGACTATCTGTGCTTTAAATTCCCAAGCGGTTGGTAGGAAATTACTGCATAATGGATATATTTCTGACCGACATTGTAATGTCTATTCTTTGGAGCCTTGCGTTGAACTGCATGGCAGGTCATCTTTGGTCTTGCGTAGTTACTTCGTGGTGTCTAATTTCTTTTCTCTTCGGGGTTTCCTTTTGAATGTTGCAACAACACATTGTTTCTTTTATTTTCTTGTCAACTTTTTTTTTTTGAACGCGTAGCTTCAACAATGTTGCGCAGTACATAGATCTATCTCTACAACTTTGTGTACAGACTCTTCCACAGTTTCTAGTGCCCAATTCCAAGTATAGTTGGCACTTAGAAATTTTCCTCTTCCTCTTAATCATACTGGATGTTGTGAAGCATTACTATCGCGGTAAATATTTAGTCTGCTTCCATTTATCAAATTGGGTAATGTATCACCGGCTAAAGTAGCTAACTGGACTGTGCCACCATTAGTAACATGGATAACAGTGTATGGCCCAAGCCAATGCATTTTAAACTTCCCCGGAAACTTCATGAATTTAGTATCATACAGGAGGACTAGATCACCTACTTGGAAAGTCTTGCTCTTTCTATACTTGTTGGTGGAGGCCTGCGATGAAGCGATCCTCTTCCATACTAACCATGTGTAACAGCCTTTCTTCCAGTGTTGCATGATCTTCCATCCCTGTAAATGCAGCTATTCTCAAGCAAGGAATAATATACTCCATTGGAATTATTGCTTCCTAGCCATAAGCTAATCTGAAAGGTGTATGTCCAGTTAATTTCTTTCATGTTGTTCTGTATGCACATAATACAGATGGAATTCGTAGGTCCCAGTCATCATGGTTTACATTGCATATCTTGGTTAGCGCATTCTCGAGTACTTTATTGAATGCTTTAACAGTTCCATTCACTTGCGGATGATAAGGCATACTGCGCTGATGATGGATGTAAAAATCTTTGGTCAAAGCTTCAATAGTTTTGCTTAGAAAGTGAGTGCCTTGATCACTCATAAAAAATTTTGGGCATCCAAATCCTGTGTAAAGATGTTCTCAAAGATAAACTCGGCAGCTGTGGCTGCGATGTAGTTTTTTACTGGTTTTGCTTTTGCCCATCTGGTAAGGTAGTCAGTTGCAGTAATAATGTACCTTGCACCAGTTCTTTTCCCCGGTGGGTTGATAGGTCCCATGAAATCAATTGCTGATTTTTTGAATGCCTACAAGGTCAGTTGAGGATTCAATGGCATTTCATCTCTTCTTGATGGATTCCCTATCCTCTGACAAACATCGCATCTCTGGCAGTGTTCCTTCGAATCTCTATGGATTGTTGGCCGCCATAGTCTCCAATCTATGCAGTGAACCGCATTTCCCTCCCATTTCTTTTGGGACTCCTAATGTCATGTACTATGCCATGGGCAGTCCTCCTCTCACTGTGTGATTCATATTGATTTATCAGTTTTTCAAATTCCATAAGAGTGTCTTTGTTCTTTAACAACTTGATGCAGCTCTGTAGGAATTGCGCAACAAAAGTGGATGTATCTAGTGCAGCACGCGTCTGATCATATGCCAGTGGCATGTCTTCTATCTGAGGTACTTCACTGCGCAACATGATCCTTGGTGAAGTAGGTGGTGGTTGTTTGAACATGTCCCATGATTCTTCAAATACTTCTTTATTTTTCTGTAAGTTCAAGGGAGGTGCTTTCCCAGGAGCTTTTCTAATCCCTCCTGTTTCTCCAGGGGTCTTCTTATCATCAGTTGTTCCGGAAGTGGAGGCTTCTATGCTTTTGTCTCTTCCTGTATCAGTGCCACTTCGCGTTACTGCATTTTCACTTGGATCTATAGGTATGTTCTCTGCTTTCATCAACTGAATGTTAGGGTTTGATGTTTCTGTTCTTCTCCACTTTTGCATTTCTACCTCAAGCACAGGGAAGTCTTCAATCACATGATCAAATGATTTACAGTAGTTGCATGTGGTGCATGGATTAGTACATTCTCTAGATACATGACTTGGCTAGCCATAGTTATAGCAGATTACCTAGCCTCGACCTCTTCCCTGAGCTGGGCCAACATTTCTTCCTCTCCCATGGTATCCACCACCACGGCCTCTATATCCACCCTGATCATATTGGGTGTTCTCCTGTTTTGGCTTATTTTCTTCTTGAACACGGTACATTCCAGCACCTCGCATTGCTTCCATGTCTCTCTTTCTTTCATTCATCATCTCATAAGCGTGATAGTTGGACTCATCATGTCCAACTAACCTAAAGAAATTACAATATAGGTTTTTTGTGTTTTTACATATTTCTGTATTAGATAATAGTCCTTTGTCCAGTGTCCTCTAGTTCTACAAATTTCACACCAGGGTGCCTGGTTCTGATTCATATTCATTGGGTTTGGTGCACCACTGTTAAGATAATCTTGAAATAAGGGGCAATGTTCTCTAGTGTGGCCCTCTCCTTTTCATCTTGTGCACCAAACTTCATGTCTTTGTTCATGTCTCTATTCCTTTCCATTATTCATTCCTTACAATTCTAATGTCAAGGTAGCCAACTGGTTCTGGATCTGTAGCATCCCAGAACTACTTTCTCCAATTGGTGAAGCCTCCAGCTTCATCGCGATCTCTAATGCCTTATCCTGTGATACAAACTTCTGTTGCATCAATGGTTTTTTGATATGGGGCAACAACACAGCAATGAACCACTCTTGGTGCTATTGCGGAGCTATAACAAAGCTCACTTGGTCCAACAATGTTTTAAATTTTTGGTCGAATTCCCAGACCGATTCAGTATGTTTTTGTTTGATTTCTTTCAATTTTGTTATACATTGTGATTCTAATTCCAGCTTCTTGAATTCTACTAACATCATGGCTTTGATATCTGTTAGGGTTCGCAGCTGTGCTTGAGCGTACTTCATAAACCAGTGTAATGCTCTATCTCTAAAATTAGTGATGAGCTGTCCTCTCTTCACAACATCATCTTGAACTTTTTTTACACACCATACGACTTCACATATAAACCAATGTTGATTAGGGCCTTCTAGACCCGTTCCTTTGAATATCAGAAGCTTTATATCGTTATCAGTCATCCTCCTTCCGGATTGTGTATAGTTTTGGGATAGGTTCCTTGTGACAAAAGTAGATGTAGGTTGTTGGGTCGTGCTAGGGATAGTATTCTGTGGAATGGTCTGAATCCTAGTGCTCTGAGCACTCACTCTTGTGGTGTTACTAGTATTGGGGATCTGTGGGATGGGCTGCGTGATGCTCGCAGTGGGTGGCTCTAGATTGTTGGATTCAGAGGTGTAATACGCTAGATTGTGGTTGATAATTGCATGTTCTGATTATTAAGATCACATGGAATTTCGGTATCTATACGGTTTCTAGATCCTCTGGGATTCTTTTCGTTAGTAAGCTTATATCTCTTCCCACTTCTCAAAGTATGGTTTTCTTGGTCAGAATCAATGTATGTATCTTCTACCATGATAGATTCAGGATTCTTACTGCATTCTTAAAACACCTTTCTCAGCTAAAACCATTTTAATGTATAGATTGAGATTTTTCAGGAACTTACCTCTGAATCCTTCGAAAAAGTATGCTTCAGCTTGGCTATCGGATTTGAACGTGTCTACAATGAACTCGGTCACAAATCCCTCAAGTATGCTATCAACCCAGAAGTCGACTGATCAAGACAGTGGGTTGTTTATTGCTTTGAGCTGTGCAGTAAGCTCCGGAGACCACATTGTAGGTACTCCTCCTTGAGAAAAATTCTTTCTTTCTACTAGGTGCGATATCCACTCGTGCAACTCGTTTGGAAACGATACCCATAAAATCTCGTGGATGTCCCTCCACAAGTATCTATTCAACCACTCTACGTCAGATAGACGCGAGTGTTTGTTTTTTTTTCTTTGCAAAATCTCTTTTGATCTTATCACACCAAGACTAGATCTCTTTTTGTTCTGGATGCCAATTGTCTGACCCTAATGGAAACTTGTATTCTTGTTTTCACATTACTTTTCGAAACACACTATCGCATCACTGAGTCTTAGCATGAAAACGAAACCATTTTTTGGTCTCCAATCTCATCTAGAGGTTTTCCAATGTAGACCCAGGTACTTAACGATGCAAGATACCAACAAAATCCCTATTCACCAACCCTTTTGGCAACAAGTTGCGAGCAACCTGAGGTCTCACCCGAGGAAAAGTTGTGGGGGTGGTTGCGGAATCAAGTTTCCACAACCTGGTGATGCGAGTGCTTAAACTGATTGATGTGCAGCGCGGTAGAGAGCCTCCATGTTGCGGACAAGGGACTATGTGTAGTGTTATACTTTGCGTCTATTGGGCTGCGCAGTACTGACAGGCTACCGCGATGAGACAACACAATGGGTATATATTCTTCCTCTTTATCCTAATCAAAACCCATAAATCCTTCTTCCTAGATTCTCAGACTTAGCGGTATGATGGTAAGTTATCAATAGCCTATCTCGCAGCACTTATACTAGATCAGCGCATCAATCAGACCACGCATTCACTTCCAGACTTGATCCAACTAACCAATCTTATTTAACAGTCTTAATCATTCATCAACACTTAGACCAATTTCAAACATATGCAATGGAACGATTTATGGAATGCTGCGCACCCTAGTGCAATGCTTCAACTTCTTACTATTAACTCTATGATTATGTAGCAAATATAGACATTCAAAGGCTTATAGATGCTGAACATTAACATTCATCCATATATGAACTACTTAACATCCTATTCCCATCTCTTCCACGGCGAATACAAATAAAAGAAACAAATATCAAATAATTGTAACATCAAGCATTCATATTGAGCAATCAAACAATGGCAAAACACATAAATCAATCACATAACATGGTATTTAACGTGGTTCACCCCCCCTGGATGGAAGGCTATGTCCACAAGAACTATTGTCTTATTATCTTGTAGGGAAGGGTACAATAGTTCTTCCTCTGTGCACTCAGCTGCAGATGCTCTTCTCTCTCTCAAAATTAGGTCTCTGCACACTTAGCTGCAGAGCCTTTATAATAGCTTCAAACTTATAGACTCTAACAATATTTAATAATGATCTACAAAAATGAAGAGTAAGTAACCCTTTCCCTTACAAAATTGCCTTTCTTATAGATCAAGACTCGTAGGTCCTGTATTTACATCTCGAAGGCATAAACCCTTAGGTTTACAAAACTGTCACATGCACGCCAATAGGTTGCTCTCATCGAGCTATTCCTTCTTTCACAGCCTTTAGATGACTGGTTCAGTTGTAGTTCTCTATGTGTGTAGCAAGTCACCTTCCTCCTGATCCGCACCTACCCACCGCTTGGTAGTTATCGAGTATCTTTGCCAAAAATAGATCTCTGATGACCTAACTAGAACATGTGTTGTCTTCCATCCAACACTCTGATTAGCTGGATCTTCCGTTGATCGAACAAATCGCAGCACTGTTCTCCTCGTAGCACTGTCTTCGTAGTTCTTACAACACTGCACTGCGCGCAACTTCGCAGCATACCAAAAATTATGACAAAATTATTCCAACTTAACTGCACTCAGCTCCGCAGTCTCAAAATCCTTCCTGCTCAAAATGCCCCACTTGGGCCAAGCCCAATAAGTACAGCGGCAAGAGAACAAGAACTATAGATTCACCTTTCTGGGTGTGTCATGAACGAGGTATCTTAGTGGCCTTTCTTCTAGGATTGTCTACCCGGTGTCCCTCCCAGTAAGGGGATATCATTAGCCTTTGGGTCCATGTTTCGTATTGTCTAACTTGGATTTTATCACCTTGCAGAGGATACGTCTTGTTGGAACCATAATACCTTTTTAGTTAGGTGCTTCCATGCTCTCCTACCTCCCCTTGCATTAGTGAGTCCACCATTTTCATTTTTAGGATCCATTTGCTTGTTGGTATTTTAACCACATTTTTTTATTACTCCACTTACTATAGCATAGCTGTTAGAGTAAGTGTTTTGAGTTTGGTTGTTGGCCTGAGTGCCATTGTTCTTTGCACTCCCCTCCTGCACACATGGTTGCATTAGGGTTTTTGAGCTTTCCACTCACCACCACCCATTAGTTTTACTAGCGAACTATCACCATTGAGTCCCCGAGACGTTCTCGGCGCTTCCGGGTTGAACCCCCGCAGTACGTTTCACTTGACACCACTCATCATAGATGAAGAGCATTGTCACTTGACTCCACACATCATCAACATAGAACCCAGTCATCCGATTCTGACGCACCTCATTTCACATCTGACTCTGAGGCAAAATCCGAAAACCCTACATACACAACACCAACTAGCCCCATGGCTGGTATGAATTTTGACCCCTTCTTCACAGGGACTATTGGTGGAACATCAACCACCCTCGCCACCACAATGGCCACCACGGTAGCCACAACTACAACAACTCCCTTAGGTATGCCCAATATGGGACCCACGCCTACCCTAGGCATGCCCACAATGGGACCTACACCTACCATCCCCACCACTACTCAAATCCCAACAGCTACTGGACCCAATCCAAACCCATCTGCAACTCATGTTACACTTAGGGGCGCAAACCCCTCTCACACACCTTTGGTTGGAGGGCACATCCCTTTTACAGCTAATATTCCCTTTGGGGGCAGTGGCCCGATCAATAATGCTACCACTAGCACTTATTCCCTAGTGACCATGTCACACCCCTCTGCCAGTTTGCCATTTATGGCTAGTCTTAACCTACCAGACCTGGAAATATTAACAAAGGACCCCATTAGACATGATCCTACTTGGTCTCCCATGGCCACTAAAAAATCCCATTTGACATCCCTAAGTTTGAAGGGAAGGCTGGTGAAGACCCACAAAATCACACTATGTCCTTTCACCTATGGTGTTCCTCAAACTCCATAGTAGATGATTCTACTCACCTACGTCTGTTGCAAAGAAATTTCACTGGCTCAACAGCCAAATGGTATATCAAGTAGCCTCATGGGACACACCCTATGTTCACATCCCTTGCCTCGACTTTCCTACAGTTCTTTCACTACCCGTCTACTATGATGTAGGGGTGGAAATCCTACTATCTTGTAGACAAAACACGACTACCCATATCACAGATCATATCTATGAGTGGCGTAAGCGCCATAGTCTATGCAAGATCAAGCTAGATGATCGTATTTTTCTGGATTGGTTCCTCAAATCACTCCTCCTAGCCATTGCCAAGGATGTGGCTTCTGAACGACCCCAGTCGGAAGAAGAAGCCATTTTAAAAGCACAACAGTTTGACTTAATCTACACCTAGTCTGGCTATCTATACACCATCTTACCTGATGCTCCACGCGGCAATCCATCCTGGAACGACACACTAGGGGCATCCCATGCCGCTGACGACATCATTGGCCAGGTCATGTCACAAAACAAACCCTTGATCATGATGAGTACCAACAACACCCCAGACCTTTCAAGGGCTAGGGCTACATCTCATTCTGGAGCTACAACTTTGTATGCTCCAATGACACACACCCACCACACTCATGGACCCTCATGTCCACCACAGTGTTATGGACATGCACCCTCAGATTATTCACCTCCTACATATTATAACCAGTAAGCCAATCATACCCCAGTTCACTCACAAGCCCAATCGGCTTATTACCCTCAATAGGCAACACCTTCTTCCCCAACACTTCCAATAGCTCAAGGTTACCAACAACTAAAACAAGCACCGGGTCCACCTCCGAACCCTCCCGCTTACAATCCATCGTAGCCTGCTCCAGCACCTGCATGACCTCAAAACCCCCCTACTGCCCAAGGGCAAGTATATGCACAACAAAACCAATCCCAAAATTAGAACAACCAGCGTAATCAAGGAGGTCAACAGAACCGCAGAATAGGACGCAGTCGTGGAAACAATCAACCTCAAAACTAAGGCGGCCAGCCACCCAATCCTCCGAATAATAATAACGCTACTCCCACCAACCAAAACCTTGATCGTCCACTGAAACAGGGAAAAAATCTTAACTTAAGAACAAACCATCCATGTTCCTTTTGTTTGGTATATGACCACTACACACATAATTGCCCTCATTTGGAGAAAGCACGTCAACTTTGGACCGATAACGCCCAACGCCAAGGGCACGTTGCATAGCCAGCGCCAACTCCTCAACCAAAACCCATGATATTGAAGAATCCTTTACCCAACCAAGAAGTAGTAAACACCCGTCCAATGGATCCCCCACAAGGATCCGCTGCACCACAGCAGCAAATCACCTATGCTGCAACTGATTACTAGCATACAAATTTAGGCACTCACCATCTACTAATGATGTCATCAAATGATATCAACCTCCAAACTCACCGACACCAATACGGCTCAGCCCCTGAAACCACGTCTATTGATCCAGCCACAAACACCCTTCCAACTGATCAACCATTATGCATATCTAATATGCCAATGGATGGGGGTCCTAAAGCCCCTTGCTTCCCCTTAATACGAATCAACAACAATCCTAATGCTCGTGCAGCCTCAAATTATAATATTTTAGAAGACTTAGCCAAGTCCCCCATTGCTATGTCCACCCTGGAAGTTCTAAAAAATTGTCCTGCACGGAGGAAATTATTGTTATCCACCATTGGTGCCATAGACCCTAATGACTCACATATGATGGCATTCGACTTAGACCAAGACGAACCATTTTTTCCTTTGACATTAGCTTTTTAGGTTTATGTATCCATTCAAAACCTTGTTGTTCATCGATGCATCATCGATGAAGGTGCCTCCACCTGCATAATGTAAACATTTGTCTGGCATAAACTCAGATCCCCCACACTGCAGCCATCAACTACTGCATTACGAGCTTACGATGGTCGTTCAGCTCAACCGCAGGGCCTTTTGGCTTATGTGCCAGTCTAATTAGGTGGCAAAATGGTTCTCATAGACATAGAGGTCATCAATGCCCAGCTTGATTACAACCTCTTACTAGGATGAAGTTACATGTATGCCATGAAAGCTGTCACTTCATCCATCTTTCGCATCATGATGTTTCCCCATAAGGTATGTGTGGTCAAAATTAATCAATAGACATACTATGATCATAATGTCCCCACTACACATGAAAATTTTCTACCTATGATTGAACAAACCGTTCAGACCGCACCCGCATCGTTCGTCTCCACAGTCAGACCTGGGATATACTTAGATACTCCCATGACTTTCACGTTCCAATCCATTCCACCCTGTTTACGGATAATTGAAATATCTGATTTGTGCACCCTCTTGTAGGCACGTAACCAACAACCCCCTTTACTGCTGTAACCACGCTCAGTGCTGAGTCATGTAGGAGCTACACCCATCCACACTATCTCGTTTCTATTTCCTCCTTCAAGAGCAGTCAACACACCAGTTATGGCTATGCTTGTTAACACCCAAAAAGTGCTCACTGCCTCATCTACCCCATTACATGACTCATTTGTCCATATTTCCTACCATATTTACCTCTAGAACCTTAAAATCCCATTAAAAAGCCTCCAAAAGGCCAAAAAAGCCTCCAAAAGGCCAAAAAACCCCTTTTCCCCCTAAAATAATCCAAAATTCCTCCAAAATAGAAAAAACCCTCTAAAAAGGGAATACAAAATATAAAAAAAAGAGGAAAAATAGGGAAAAAGGAGGAAAAAAACCCTATACAGCTGACCTAAACCATATGGTTCCCAAAACCATGGGTTAGAACTCCACCACTAAAAACCTATAAATAGGTGATGGAGGCCCCTCATTTCAGATCCACAGTCAAATACACCCTTACTCTGCCAAAATCACTCTTGAAACCCTAGCTCACCCTTGAGTGCCCCTTTGGCCCATTTCCAACCCTTTGGAGAAAGAGAAAGGAGCAAAGCTGGAAGCTTGGAAGCAACCCTCCTGGACTACTGCAAGAGCTTCACCAACCTTCACATTGGAGGTATAATCAATACAAAAACCCTTTCTATTATATTTTCTGTTTTATGCACATGTTTAGAATAATTACCATTTTAATGTATTATCTTTCATTTAATGTTTTTCTGAACTGCTACTAAGGAGTCCCTTCTCCTTAGTAGGTGCTCATTTGCACAAGCTGGGGTGAAAACCCTAGCTACAGTTTTGGTGACTCCACTTGTGTTCCTTTGAATTTCTGGTTATAGTTTTAAATTTTCTGCAATATTTTCCTGTTTTTTCCTTTCGGCTATCTCTTTCGGCTGCCGTAAACCGCATCTTTCAGGCATTTACCTGCGATCCGACCGCAACTCTTAGATCGTTTCCGTCGACCTGCCGACGTATTCAAGTCTATTACCTGCTATCCAACCACGGCTATTATCCTGTTTGTTGCGATCCGACCGCGACTGTTAACCCTTTTCCCGCGTCTCGCTTGCGGCTTTCAGCCATTTTCCCGCAACCCGCCTGCATCTTTCGGGCTTTTTCCCGCTTGCAGCTTTCAGCCATTTTCCTGCAACCCGTCTGCGTCTTTCGGCCATTTTCCCACGTCCCTCCTGCAGCTTTCAGCCATTTTCCTGCAACCCGCCTGCGGCTTTCGACCTGTTTCCCACGGTTCGACTGCATCTTTCGGCCAAAATCTCGCAACCTATCCCCGACTATTGAGTTGTTTCCCGCAGTCCGACTGCCCAGATTTGCCATAGACCCGCGGTCTGTTTTCTTCACTTTTTTCACTGTTTTGAACCCAGCACTTTGTTGCAATATTTTCTGCACCTACACAGACATCTGTCCTACCTGTAGCCATACTTCCCTACAGCCTTTTATGCAGTATTATTTCTGTTCCATTTACAGAATATTTTTTTTAAATTTCAGCATTTTAATTGAAAAAGAGAAAATTTTGCATTTCAAAGTTTTAATTCTGTATTGTTCTTTTTAGTTATAAAGTTGCCCCCCTCGTGGCACTTTTACTTGGGTTCATCATCTCACATGCACACACTCCGTCACCTAATTCAAGTGAGCCCTAAAATACTACTTAACACAACCCACATTCTAACCCCACTTGGGGAACACATAAGAATTTTTGTAGTTAGGTAGGATCGGGGGGATAGGCATCCAAATAACACCCCTCAGTTGCTTACACTTGAGACATAGCTGTTGTCCATTAGGGAACCAAAATCCCCTAGTATTTTTTGGCACGGTCACAACCAGTTTATCAGAGGGCCTCTCCCCTAGGAGGGTTGAAGTTGCCAGACTGGTTCTGGAGGCCTGAGTGGAATACCGCATTCCATTCAGTAACCAAAGGCTACCTTTCACAGTTCTCAGGGTATCACCCGTATGGGGATACCACGGCGATAGAACCAAACGGCAGATTCACCTTTTCTGGACATGTCATGAACGGGGTATCTTAGTTGCCTTTTTTCTAGGATTGACTACCCGGTGTCCCTCCCGGTAGGGGGATATCTTTAGCCACTTGGCTCTACTATCCATATTGTCTGAATTGGATTTCATCACCTTGTAGAGGATATGTCTGGATGAGTCAGAATACTATTTAGCTAGGTGTTTGCATGATCCCTTACCTCCTTTTGGTCTAGCGAGTCCACTATATTTATTTTTTAGGAAACCTGCTGCTTGTTGGTATTCTAACCATTTTTGTTGATACTCCACTTATTGTAGCACAGCTGTTACAGTAAGTGTTTTGAGTTGTTTGTTGGCCTGAGTGCCATATTTTTTGAGCTCTCCTTCTGCACACTCGGTTGCATTAGGGTTTTTGAGTTGTTTTTCACTCAACACAACCCCCAGATATTTGACACCATCTGTCACCATTGAGTCCCTGAGACATTCTCGGTGCCTCCAGGGTGAGCCCCCACAGCACGGTTCACTTGATACCACCCATCATAGACATAGATGTTCATCACTTGATACCACTCATCATAGATCTCGAGCCTTGTCACTTGACTCCACTCGTCAACGGCATAGAACTCCGTCACCCGAGCTAGACGCCCCTTATTTTACCTCCAATTCTAAGGCAGAGTTCAAGAACCCCATTTACACTACACCAACCAGCCCCATGACTGGCGTGACTTCCACCCCTTTCTTTGTAGGGACCATTGGTGGAGCATCCACCACCACACCAGCTACCACCCCTGCTTTGGGTATGCCCTCGATGGGGCCCACATCTACCATTCCGATCAATGCACCCATTCCAGTAGCTGGCATACATATTCCCACTCCATCAATGACTCACACTACCCTTGGCAGTGCAGGACCATCCCATACCACTTTCATCCCTATCCCATCAGACACGACCCTGCGTGGCCTCACATTCCCACCAAGCTCCCCTCCGACATCCCTAAGTTTGAGGGAAAGGTAGGTGAGGACCCCCAAAACAATATTATGTCCTTCCATCTATGGTGTTCCTCCAACTCCATAGTGGACGACTCTGTCCGCCTCCGTCTGTTACAGCACACCCTCACTGGCTCTGCAGCTAAGTGGTACATCGAGCAGCCCCATGGGACCCATGCCACCTTTACTTCCCTTGCCTTGACTCTCCTGCAGTTCTTTTAGTTACCTATCCGCTATGACACGGGAGTTGAGATCCTACTATCTTGCAGATAGAACACGGCTACCCACATCACTGACCACATTCATGAGTGGCGTCGACGCCGCAGCCTCTGCAAAATCAATTTAGACGACCGTATCTTCTTAGATTGGTTCTCAAATCCCTCCTTCCTATCATTGCCAAGGATGTGGCATCTGAACGACCCTAGTCCAAAGAAGAGGCCATCCTCAAAGCCCAACAATTTGACCTCATTTATGCCTAGTCGGTTTATCTGTATTCCATCATACCCGACGCCCCTCGTGGTGATTCCTCCCAACATGATGTGACGGGCGCATCCCATGCCGCAGACGGCATCATTGGCCATGTTGCCTCGCATCCTCAACCCTTTTCTATAGCACGTCCTAGCCATGGCCCCGATCTTTCGCAGGCTACATCCCAATCCAGAGCAACCAATTCGTATGCTCCTATGGCACATCATCACCATTCCCACGGACCCTCATGTCCACCTCAGTGCTTTGGTCATGCGTCCCCCACTTACGCCCCCCCGGTCGCACCTCAGCCATATTACCACCCACGGGATGCACCAGCTCCTATCTCCACTCAAGCCCAACATGCTTATTACCCACCACAGGCAGCCCCTACAGCAAACCCACAAACCATTTTGTAGACGTATCAGCAACCCCCACAAGGTTCAGCACCTACGCAGCCTCCACTTGCTTATTATCCACCGAAGCCTGCTCCCACACCTGCACAACCTCAAAACCCACCTGCTGCCCAAGGGCAAGTATACGCCCAATAGAATTTGCAGTAGAACCAAAACAACCAGCGCCAACAGGGCCAGCAAAACCGTGGCAAAGGCCGTAACCGTGGGAACAACCCCCCTCCAGACCAAGCCGATCAACCTCCCAATCCCCCAAACAACAATAACACGACCCCTGCCAACCAGAACCCTGATCGGCCACCCAAGCAGGCCAAAAATCCTAATTTGTGAACAAACCATCCTTGTTCTATTTGCGGGGTCTATGGCCACTACACACACGCTTGCCCACATTTGGAGCAAGCTCAAAAACTCTGGACTGATGATGCCCATCACCAAGGGCACGCGACTCCTCAAGCGCCACCGAACCCCCCACCCCCTCAGCATCAACCTTTGGTGCTACAAAATCCCTTACCAACCCAAGGCGTAGTGAACACCCAGCCGTTGGCTCCCCCTCAAGGCAATACGCCACCACAACAACAGATCACTTATGACGCTCCTGATCAACCCATATTAGACTCAGGTACCCACCACTTGTTAATGATTTCATCCACTGATGTTCATCTCCAAACCCATCGGAACCAATATGGCTCCACCCTTGAAGCCTCTCCCCCAGCTCCACTCGATGGCGCCTCTAAAGCACCTCGCTTCCCACTTCGTCGCATTAACAATAATCCCAATGCTCGCGCTGCGTCAAATTACAGCATTGTAGATGACTTAGCCCAATCTCCCGCAGCCATGTCTGCGTTAGAAGTCTTAAAAAACTGTCCTTCACAGTGCAAGACTTTGCTCTCCGCCATTGGCGCTATTGACCCAAATGATTCACAACTGATGGCCTTCGATTTGGACCAGTCCGAACCATGCCTGCCTTCCACTTTAGCATTCCAAGTTTCTTTTTCCATTCGGAATCTTGTCATCCATCGGTGCATAATCGATGAAGGTGCCTCTGCATGCGTTATGTCCACATTCGTTTGGTAGAAGTTGGGATCCCCTACTCTCCATCAGTCCACCATTGCGTTGCGAGCCTACGATGGCCATTCGGCTCAACCCCAAGGTCTCTTAGCTAATGTCCTCGTCCAGTTGGCTGGTAAAACCGTGCTCATTGACATAGAGGTCATCAATGCCCAACTTGATTATAACCTCTTACTTGGCCGCAGCTACATGTATGCCATGTGGGCGGTTGCCTCATCCATTTTTCGTACCATGATGTTCCCCCATGACAGACGCATGGTCAAGGTTGACCAACTCACCTATTACGATCCCAATGCCCCCGCTACACCTGAAAATGTTCTCCCCATGGTTGAACAACCTGTTGGGGGTGCAACTACCTCGTTTGTTTCCTCCATGGGACCCAGAGTTTACTCAGATACGTCGATGACCTCAACATTTCAGTCCATTCCTCCCCCGTCACCTGCGCCTGAAGTATCTGACCTATGTACCCTCTCCCACAATACACAAACACCCACCAATCAACCACCCTTGTTACCCAAACCACCATTGGTACCTAGTCACATTGGTGTTACACCCACCGACACAATCCCCTTCCTATTCCCTCCCTCGGGAGTAGTAAGCACCCCGGTTATGGCTACTCTCAGCCTCCCCGGGTTAACCTTAGGATTACCCGTGTGGTATATTTCACCTCCCATTCCCCCATCGACACCAAATGTCATCCTACAACCGGTGCAACCCATTTCCACTACTAGTAAACCACCTCTTGGTGTCACTACCCCTTCATCATCTACGAATCCCCCTCCTCTTATCAAGTCCACTAGGGGCAGAGGCCCACAACCATACGCTGCTGTACCCTCGCCCAAAACCACCCTCGCCCAAAACCATTCAACCCCCCCCCCCCCCCCCCGGGTGTTTCGTGCTCCCCCCAAATGCTCATTGTGTGATGAGTTAGGCCATCCGACTCATCAATGTCCACAATTACCTGCATTACAGGAACACATGCAAATGCTTGACGACGACCCCAACATCCCGGTGGTTGAACTCAATCCGACCCCTAAGCCTCGTGATAAATCACTGCGTACCAACCACCCTTGTGCAATATGAGGTATTTACGGCCATTACTCACATCACTGTCTTGATCTCCCAGATTACAGAGCAGCTCTCTACGAGATGAATAATTTGGACCTCGAGACGACACCCCCCACAATTGAGGGGATCCACCCCCCGGTCTCATCCCCATCCGGAGAGATTAACACCATTTACATGATCTATTCGACTACCACTCCCTCGTCAACCGATTTGACAACTCAACGTTTCCGCAGTGATGAGGAGATTCTTAAGGCTCTCACTGCCCCGGATTATCCCTAGGATGACATGCACCATCATTCCTATTTCCTCCCAGAGGACTTCTCCTCTACCACAGCTACCCAATTCGCGGTTGAGTCTAAATATTTCCTTCCCACCAAAGTCGACTGGTTTAAGGATCCTATTCCTGCTCCTGATGCCTTTGAGGAAGGTAACATGGCCAACATCTCACTCGTCATCCACATCGATATCTCTGACCCACCTGGTGCTCTTGAAATCATTACCTTAGGAGCCTCCTGCAGTGAGCATGAGATTGGAGAGTACAAAAACTTTTCCAAGAGTTCCACGATGTCTTTGCCTGGTCCTATATTGAAATACCTGGTCTTGCCCCCACTATCATAGAGCACCACAATGACACCTTTGAGTTAGGGGGCATAATAGATTACCTCGACCCTGGGATAAGGGGCATGATCAACCATTTTGAACTTTCCCCATCACATCTATCTCAGCGTTTCAATCATCCCATTGTTCAAACCAACACATATGTGATCCACAATCACAAACCCCATGCGCATAGCATGGGGGCAGGTCATTAACCCTGCTCACTTTTTCACATTTGTGATCTCAACCATTTTTGATTTCACGTATCACTTGTAGATTTGATTTGATTTGATACACCTAGTATCCTTCCCCCGAGGGTAATCACTTCTCCCCACCACTGCATCCTTGGCTTGGTGGGCTCACCTTTATTTGCAATCCTTTTTTACCCTAGTTATTTCATTTGACCATTCCGGAGTCCTTATGCCTCCGTTTTTCGCACCATTTGCACCGACATATTCATATTTCCGTGCCCATGATGATGCTTGAGATCATTTCTCGCTCTCACCAAAAACTTTTTTAGCATTTTTTTTAGACACCACTAGTCACCGCAGTTTGTGTGCCACTTCGAATGCTCTCCGTTTTTGATATATTTCATATCATCGGATTCATTTTTCCGAGCCCGTGATGATGCTTGAGATCATTTCTCACTCTCACCCCCAGATTTTTTGGGTATTTTTCCAAAACGCCCCCCGTCACCTTGGTTTGCATGCCACATCGGCTGTTCTCCGTTTTCGACACTTTTTATATCGCCGAATTCCTTTTTTCGAGCTCGTGATGACGCTTGAGATCATTTCTCACCCTAAACCAGGTACAATTTCACCATTGTGTCCTGACACCTTGCTGCCTCGGTTTGCGCACCACATCGACCGCCATCGAATTGTTCCACATTTTTACATGATCCATTCACTCCTGTCATACTGCAATTATTTCATTATTTTTCCACCATTCATTATCCTGCAAGGAGGCCCCCCAGTGTTCCCCCCTACCCTCGTTCTTGGTCATCATCAATGTTCCTTGATTGAACACTTCCTCCTTGCCTGGCCATTCATATTGTTCGGTATCATTTTATCCCTTTTTCAGGCTGAACAAATCCTTTACAAAAAAGGCACTTAGGGAGTTTCTGTTAAGCTCTTTTCTGACTCCTAAAATAATGAAAAAATCACCAAGCAATCTTGCTTCCTTTCATGCTCGTTAAAGTACCTGAAAGGGTGTCTATCTGGTATAAGTTTAACCCTTTTCCAGACCTGGTAGACTAATTACAAAAAAGGAATACTCTAGTCACACAGGCTAGAAGAGTTCTTCATTGCATCCTTTTATGCTTCTTCGGGCCTTGGAGACTAACACACAAAAAAGAAACCCCCTGGAGTCTTATTATCGCTTCGCGACTCTCTAAAATTTAAAGCAACCACGAGCATGAACTGTCTTGGGCTTGTACAAATCCACACGATAGTACCATTTCATTATTTCAGAGTCTTCTTATTGCTTTCAGACTCCTTAAAATTGAAAGAAATCACGACATGAACTGTCATGGGATCGTATAAATCCACACGACAGTACCATTTTACACGCACTCCTTCTAGTTCCTTAACCCATGAAGAAGTCCCCCCGTGCCTCTTGGCACTATGATCGATCATCTCGGTAGCACCCCCAATCCAGTCGCCTTTGTTCAGAGTAGTCTGCAGTCTCCTGCCATTTTACACCAACTTGAGTATCACTCACCCCAGCCACTATCCTTGATCCATTACAGCTATGATCCCTTTCCCACCAATCAGTTTCATATGCTGCCCGATCATTCCTGCCATCATACTTTGAACAAAGGAAGTTTGAGTCCACCCACTCTACTTTCCCAGTTATCCCGCACAGTCTGACAGTCCTACCATCAGTACTCTCACACTTCGGATCTTCACCTCATGCTCCTATCAAGAAAACATCATTGCCTTGCTAGTTGCAGGTCTCCCTCTATCAACAACAACCCCTCTATTCCAGAGGATAGACCCAGAGGTCCCTGCGCCTTGGACCCATCACCATCTGTGGTGAGTGCCTATGGACCATTTTGAGAGGAGTCATCATTGCCTCTCCGAGTGGTTGTTTCTCACATGCTCAACTTCAACACCTTGATCGCATCGTTGAGAATCGCACAGGGTTTATATCCCTTCAAGTATTGGTCGAAGACCCCAGATTTCCACTGACTCTAGCCCATTGGTGAGTCACTTCGGAACGCCCAGTTATATGTTCTCGTGGATGTCTGGGTTGCGTTGGCGATTGTATTTGGAAGCCATCCAGTTATATGCTTCCTTGAGTACCCAGTTCCATTCCAATCCAGTGTACCATTGAGGATATGACTCCTTGTCACTATGCTCTAGCAGCTCATCAGTTCCTCTGGTACCCCACTCAGTAGCACTGTTGTTATTCCAGTGTATCAGTTCTTCAGCTCAGACATGGTCAACCCAGTATTATGTCCCAAATTTGTGTCCCCTCTGGACCCTTATGATGTACATAGTGGTTCTCTATGTATTCTACAGGTCTCTTTTTTTCGGGCCTCACAGTTATTTTTATGTATCTTGATACGGGCATGGGTATGCCTGCCTCGTCCATATATTGAGATTCTTCCTCATTCATTATTTGAGGCCATGTATATTTCAGGTCCCCATATTTTGGACCCCATTGTTATTGTTGTTCTCTATCTTGATACGAGCATGGAAATTCCCACCTCGTCCATATGTTCAGATTATTCCTCATCCATTATTGAGGTCATGTACTTTTAGTTTTTGCAGTTTGTTCGGGACCGTTGTTTCGGGATCTAGTTTTTTTCTTCTCTTCTCCACACCCCAGGAAAACCATACAAGACTTATGATGTCTATCGGCCATACAATGAGCTCCTGCCCTCACACATCAGGGGGCAATCTGTTAGCACCCAAAAAGTGCTCACTACCTCATCTACCCCATTACATGACGCATTTGTCCATATTTCCTACCATATTTACCTCCAAAACCTTAAAATCCCATTTATAAGCCTCCAAAAGACCACAAAACCATTAAAAAAGCCTCCAAGAGGCCAAAAAAACCCCCTTTTCCCCCCAAAATAATCCAAAATTCCTCCAAAATAGCAAAAACCCTCTAAAAAGGGAATAAAAAATATAAAAAAAGAGGAAAAAGAGGGAAAAGAGAGGAAAAAACCCTATACAGCTGACCTAAACCATATGTTTCCCAAAACCATGGGCCAGCACTCCACCACTAAAAACCTATAAATAGGTGATGGAGGCCCCTGATTTCAGATCCACAGTCAAATACACCCTTACTCTGCCAAAATCACTCTTGAAACCCTAGCTCACCCTTGAGTGCCCATTTGGCCCATTTCCAACCCTTTGGAGAAAGAGAAAGGAGCAAAGCTGGAGTTTGGAGCAACCCTCTTGGACTATTGCAAGAACTTCACCAACCTTTACACCTGAGGTAAAATTTTAATACAAAAAGAAAGATCTCCACCATATTTCCATGTTTTGTTATGTTTGTTAATGCTCATGTTAGTTTAGAATTTGTATTGTTTTATTACTTTAATTTACTATTTATTGAACTACTACTAAGGAGTCCATTCTCCTTAGTACGTGCTCATTTGCACAAGCTAGGATGAAAACCCTAGCTACAACGCTCAATCTTCGAGGGTTAGCATTAGGACTACTTGCGCGGTACCTGCCTACCCCAACCCCTCCCCCGACACCGAATGTCATTTTACAATTGGTACAACCCATCAATACCTCTAACCGTCCACCCCCTTGTGTAGTGAACATCCAAAACCAACCACCTCAAATAGTGGCCAATGCATCAACATCTAGTAATGCTTCCCCTCCATTCCGCTACACTGGGGGTAGAGGCCATGCTACCCATCAATGTCCATAATTACCAGCACTTCAAGACCACATGCAAATGTTGGATGACGACGCTAGCATCCCAGTTTTCAAACTTGAACTGCCCCCTCAGCCTCGTGATAAATCGTTGCATACCAAACACCCTTGTGCGATATGCGGCATTTATGGCCATTACTCACATCACTGCCCTGATCTCCCAGATTATAGAGCATCTCTATATGAATTGAATAATGCCAACCTAGAGATATCCCCCCCTCTCATTGAAGAAATTCATCCCCAACCATCTTTCTCCTCGGAATATATTAACACAATTTACGTGGTTTTCAATGGAGACCCCTTTGTCTGGTCGACCCCTTCAATTGATCCCTCCAACCCACATATTCAACCTTTTCAAATCGACGAGGAAACCACATGTCAACAACATGGGGCAGGCCCAAAACCTTTCCTACTCATCATCATCGTCATTGTCGTTGGAGATACCTGGGAAATCCACCCCACAAGGGGAATCCCCCATCATGATATCATCACTTCAATATGCCACCACAACCCACAGCCTCATGGGACACCCCCCTGCCAATAGTTGCTCAATGCCCTATTGATCCCTCTCTGAGACAACATCTGCACTACATTTACACCTCTAAGTTTAGGGGCATAATAGATTAACTTGACCCTAGGATAGGGGGCATGACCAATCATTTTGAACCTTCCCCATCACATCTATCTTAGTATTTCAATGATCCCATTGTTCAAACCAACACATATGTGATCCACAATCACAAACCCCATGCACATAACATGGGGGCAGGTCATTAACCCTGCTCACTTTTTCACATTCATGATCTCAACCATTTTTTAGGTCATGTATAACTTGTATATTTTATTTGATTTGATACGCCTAGTATTTCTCCCCCGCGGGTCATCATTTCTCCCCACCATTGCATCTTTGGCTTGGTGGGCTCAACTTTATTTATAGCCATTTTTTAACCTCGTTTTTTCCTTTGACCATTCTAGAGTCATTTGACCTCGATTTTTTGCACCCTTTGCACTGCCGAATTTAGATATCCATGTCCATGATGATGCTTGAGATCATTTCTCTCTCTTACTAAAAAAAATTAGGGCATTTTTTCACATGCCCCTCACCACCTTGATTTTTGTGCCACATCGGTCATTGTCCATTTTTTACGTTCTTTATATCGCCGGATTCAGTTTTCCATGCTTGCGATAATGCTTTTGATCATTTCTTGCTCTCACCACCATATTTTTTGGGTATTTTTTACACACCCCTCATTGCCTCGATTTGTGTGCCACATCAACCATTTTCAGTTTTTGACGTTCTTTATGTCACCAGATTCAGTTTTTCGTGCTCGTGATGATGCTTGAGATCATTTCTCTCTTTCACCAAAAACAATTTTGACATTATGTCCACACACCTTGCCACCTCGATTTGTGTGCAACATCGACCGCTGTCATATTTTACAAATTTGTGCATCACAACTTATACATGAGCCCTTCATTCCATCCATATTGTAATTATGGCATTGTTTTTCTATCATTCATTAACCCTCAAGGAGGCCCCATCAGTGTTCCCCCCCTATCACTATGCTTGATCCCCATACTCGTCCCTTGATTGAACACTTTCTCCTTGCCTCACCATTACTTTTGTTCGGTATAATTTTATACCTTTTTCAGGCCAATCAATTCCTTTATGAAAAAGGCACTTAGGGATTTTCTGTTAAGCTCTTTTCTGACTCCTAAAACATTAAAAATATCGCCAAGCAATCTTGCTTCCTTTCATGCTCGTTAAATGTATTTGATCAGGCGTCTACCTGGTATAATTTTACCCTTTTCTTGGCCTTGTAGACTAATTACGAAAAATGAATACTTTAGTCACATCGACTAGAAGAGTTCTTCATTGCATCCTTTTATGCTTTTTATGGGCCTTGGAGACTAACACATGAAAAAGAACCCCCTTGGAGTCTACTTATTGCTTTTAGACTCTCTAAAATTGAAAGCAACCACGAGAATGAATTGTCCTGGGCTCATACAAATCCACATGATAGTACCATTGTTGAGCACACTTTCATCCCTTCTTTGAGCTCCTTAATCCATGAAGAAGGTACCAACGATGCCTCTTGGCACCACAACAAAGCATATATAATCACACTATCATGGCAGCTTCCCCAATTTGGTCGCCTTTGTTCAGAGTATTCTGTGATATGCCACCTTGAGAGTTTCCTGATACCATACATTAGTTTTCCCTACTCAGCCACTCCCATTACATACCCCTGATCCCTTAAGATATGATCCCTATACCTAAATTCAGTTTCATACGCTCTCAGGTCATCCATGTCATCATGCTCTGAACAAAGGAGGTTTGAATCCCCCCCACTCTATGGCCCCAGTTATTCCCCTTCCCCACAGAATGTCAGTCCCACTATCAGTACTATCACACTTTGGTTGTACACCTCGCGCTCCTATCAAGGAAACATCATTGCCTTGATAGTTGCAGGTCTCCCTCTATCAACGACAACCTATCTATTCCAGAGGATAGACCCAGAGGTTTTTGTGCCTTGGACTCATCACCATTAGTGGTGAGTGCCTGCAAATCATTTCAAAAGGAGTCCTTAGTGCCTCTCCAAATTATTGTTTCTCACATGCTCGATGTCAACACCTTGATCGCATTGTTGAGATTCGTACAGGGTATCGGTCCTTTCAGTTATTTGTCAAAGACCCCAGATGTCACCGGACTCTAGCACATTAATGAGTCCACTTTCAGAACAACCAGTTACATGTTCCTATGGATATTTGGGCTACGCTTGGGGAAAGTATTCAGAAATACCCCAGTTTTATACTCCCTCGAGTATATAGTTCCATATACTCTTCAAATGTTGACTCACATTTATTGAGTCCCTACAGTTGTTGGATACCTTCATATTCAATAGTTCATCAACCCTTCTGACACCTCATTCAGAACGGTTGTTACTCTTTTCCAGTGTATCAATTCTTCATATCAATCATGGTATGACCATGAGTATGTCCCAACATTGTGTCCCATCTGGACCATTATGATGTACATAACAGGTTTATATGTATTGTTCAGGTCCCCCTTTTTTGGGCCTCATTGTTATTTATATGTCTTGACACGAGCATGGGTATGCCCGCCTCATCCATTATCATAGATTATTCTTCATTCATTTTGAGGACATGTATTTTTAGTTTGTGTAGTTTGCATGGGCCCGGTGTTCCAGTCTCCAATCGGTCTCTTCTCTCCTCCAAGCCCTAGGAAAAAGACAAAAGAAATATGATGTCTATCGACCATACAATGAGCTCCTTCCCTCACACATCAGGGGGCAATCTGTTGACACCCAAAAAAATGCACACTAGCTTATTTCCCTATTCACATGATCCATTTGTCCACTTTTCCTACCATTTATGCCTCTAAAACCTTCAAAAGGTCACCAAAAAGACCAAAATCCATCTTTTTCTCCTCAAAATATTTAATTTTCCTCAAAAAATACAAAAACCCTAAAAAAGGGTCCAAAATTCCCAAAAATCAATTAAAAGGGAATCAAATTCAAAATATATTCAAAAAAGAAAAAAAGAGGGAAAAAGAGGAAAAGAAAAACCTAAACCATTTTTCACTAATACCATTGGTTTCCTTAAACTATGGTTGTATATTCCATCACCAAAAAGCTATAAAAAGGTGATAGAGGCTCCTCACTATTCATCCACATTCATCCTATCCTTATGCTGCCAAATTCTTTCTTGAGAGCCCTAGCCTCCTTTTTGAGTTTGAAGATCCCCATTAGCATCTTGGAGAATAAGAGATCATTGAAGCTTCGGAGCACCTCACCATTGCAGCTGCTCAAGCTCAACCATCCTCACCCTTTGAGGTAATAGAAAATATTAAATTTTTTATTTGTTTCTCTCATGGATCTATTTTGTTTACTGTTTTTAATCTAGAGTTATTTTCTTGCATATGTTAGATCAAGATTTACTTTTTACATTTATTTAATTTTACTGTTTAATCTAAACTGCTACTACAAGTTAGTAGGTGCAAATTAGCACATGCTTGGGTGAAAACCCAAGCAACAATACAATCCTTTGAAATAATATGCCCAAGGAGCTTTGCTTCTTCTAATGCAAAATTTGACTTTTTGGGGTTAAGAGAAATACCATATTTCCTTCATTTGATGAAGACCTCCAAATGCTTAAGGTGCTCCCTATCAGACCTGGAGTAAACTGTTATATCATCCATATACACCACCACAAACTTGTCTTTCTCTTCTGCAAAGGCAATATCCATCGCACGTTGGAATGTGGCTCCTGCATTCATCATCCCAAAGGGCATCTTGGCATACATGAATGTTCCCCGGGGAGTAGTGAAGGCAATATTTTCTTGGTCTTTTGGGCACACTTTAACCTGATTATACCCTAAGAATCCATCCATGGTGGAGATCCTTTCTGCTCCTGCCACCTTCTGCAGAATATTCTCCATTTTTGGCAATGGGTAGTTATCTTTCAATGACACCTTGTTAAGATTCCTGAAGTCTATACACATCCTGATTTCACCATTCTTTTTTTTTATAGGTACCATATTAGCTATCCACTTTGAAAATCTCAGGGTGACAATGATCTTGGCATTGAACAACTTTCTGATTTCCTTCTCTATTACAGACAACGATTTTGGATTTATTCTTCTCAGCTTCTGCCTGAAAGGCTTCTCCCTAGGCTTGATTGGAATTGAATGTTGTATGATGGAAGTATCATATTCCTTTAGGTCCTCGTAGCTCCAAGCAAACACATCAGCATATTTTTTCATCAATTTCACATATTTGTCTCTTTCTTTAGCAGGCAACTTTTCGGACAGTTTTACAATTTGGGGTATCTCCTCTGTGCCTATGTTTTGGTCTTCTGTTAGCACTCGGATTTTCCTTGGGCTGTATCAAAGAAACCCGAGGTAACCTATTTCAAACCAATCTTTAGACTGAAAGTTGGCCTCCTTCAGCCAGAGAGGGCTCTCTCGGCAAATCTGCCATCCAATGTCACCACGACAGCAGTTTGACAATGAAACTCAAGGGCCAATTTGTAAAATAAATAAAAACTGAAGGATTTTTAATGAAGTGGTTAGATAAACAGGAAATAAGATATTATTGGGAAATGGAGTCGAGAAACAGAAAAATATGGACTAGCAGTTAAACAAATATTTTCATACAAAGGCAAGATAGCTGTCTTGTTACAGTCAATAAGATTTTTGTAGGTGATAGGGAAAGAAATAAAGACATTCCATTAACAACGGGCATCGATTTTCAGATGAATCCATTGTTAATTTTAGAGAAATAAATGGATACTCAGACGCGAATAAATCGAGGCACAGAACATGAATCTCAATCTATATGAACGTTCATCTAAGCATAGAAGAAAATGACATAATGAAAGGCATAACGAAGAAAGTAAACTTGCACGATTAGAGAAAGGGAAAAGGTACAGACTGCAATTTTTAAACAACACATGAATCTTTGATGAAAAATCTGCTCAGTTCTGACATCTTTATTAACTTCTGGAATAAACCTCAAAAACCCAGAACGGGAATCCTTTTTCTCTGAAAAATCCCCCCCTCCTTACATGTTTTTTACATATCAAAATATAGAAAGACGGCCTATACCTAATCGTAAATTCAAAACCTAACTGAAACTCTAAAAATAGAAACAGTTACAACTTATTTTTTTATTTTAGGAAGTAAATTTGCTAAAAAATAGGCTTCAAAGACCTGGATGTATATCTCAAATGGAGATACCTGTGTACATTTTGAGAGAGGTTTTTGTAACTGGGCATGTGCTGAAGAAAAGCCTCTTTCAGTTTCTGAAAATTCATCTTCATTTGGAAGAAACATCTCTTTGAAGTTAATGACTAAAACAGTAAATTGAAATTCTGGAAAATTGCCCCGTGAAGATGACTTCGATTCTCTTAAACCATAACACCTGTGTAAAAACTGAGAGAGGTTTTTGAATATTGGCCCGTGCTGAAGAAAAACCTCTCTCCGTTTCCTAAAATTCCTCTCGGTTTTGACAGAAACAGCTTCTAGAAAATGGTGACTAAAACAGGCATTTTCTAAAAAACGTGTTATACTTATCCCATTTGATTTTCTCTATGGGATATATCCCACATTGGTTGAGCAATAAATAATTGTGGTGTTTATATACCCCACCGCGCACAACTCTTAATAACACATAGCACGTGCTATTGGGCGCTTTACCTTCGAGGATGGCGGTTCCGCGTGGGTGGAAGGTGGTTTATAATACCACCGTCGTGTTCACGCGGATGAACAATAACGTGCCACGTGCTCCCGTGGTATTTCGTCCGCGACCACTTACAATACATTGCGATCATTCCTTTTGGTGACGCGGGATCTCGCGATGACCGTTGATCCTTGCGTGTAACATATCCGCCGTCGGATCTTCGCTGGAGTTTAACCCTTTTAATATTTATCATCGGACTATACAAATATGGGTTTTTCCTCTATGTTTTTTGTATTTTATGTATTTTAAACCTTTTTTTGTGGTAATTTCTTCTTCTTTTGGACATTTTAGCAAAAATTTCTAGGATTTAGGTCCTCTCAGATAAGGTGTCAACAACTGGCTCCAACTGGGGATGCTATCCTCCCAGTGAGGTAGCAAAGAACACCGTAGACCATGTGCCTGACCATTGGGCGGCTCCCAATCCTGAAAACTGCAACCTGTAACCTGTAACCAGTCCTCCATCCAAAATTGTAACCGAAAATCTTTTAACTATAGAAAACTGAAAACTCACATGCTGAAACTGAACTGAAGACCATACTGTACATATGAAGACTGCTTGCCTGGCAAACTTATTTCTCCTACCTACCCTACTTTTAGAATATCAAAGACTTTCCATCAATCAAGTAATTCGGAAACACCAGTGAAGCCAATCCATTAGGTTTCCAAACAATCTAACTCCTTTGCCATGTTCAAAATAAGCCAATAACATAAAATATGACAGTATAGGCAACCACTGATAATCTTTATTCTCAAAATAAAAACCTAGCTGCAAATTGAAACTGAGAAATCTCCCCATATACTCAGCTATAGGATCAAAGAATATCGATTTTATTTGAATTTGAAGTACCTTCGGATTTTCTGCAATTTGACAGGAGAGCTGAAATGTTCTTTCTTCCTTAACTTTCTTTTCCAGAAATGAATGATTAACCTCATACTCTAAAGCATCTTCAAATAGTGAACACTCTGCAAGATTATTAAATATGACAGCTCTATCTTGTTGATGAAAGAACAGGGTGTCTAAAACCTGATTTTCTTGTGGAGAATCATCATCACTAATGGATTCCTTCAAAAGATCCTCATGACTGTCACCATTTAATTTCAGATTCATATGCCCAAAAATGGAAGAAGTTTCACTTACATATCCCGGACTATGTGAAGACCGCAAATCTGTATAAGCAGGGGTCGTAGCATGACTCTGCAGGAGCCGATCTATTTCTTCTTCTGTTAAAAGAGGAGGTGGTTTGTGCATTTTATGAATCAAACAACTATCATTTTCCTTCTCTTCTGCAGATTGATGCTGAATGCATTCTTCATTTGTATACGAAGGAGCTGATGATTCAACCTTTGTTTTCAAAGAGGAATCACGGGAAACTACTATCAATTCTTTATTGATCTCATCTATAGCAAACTCCTCTCGATCATCATGGCCATGGACTTGCGAAGAAAAATGATAAAATATTTCTGATAAGTCTTCATCATTCATACCTTCCAAATCTTCATCAATACTTCCGAGGTACTGTATGAAACCTTCAAATTGATCACAACAATCTTCCACTAAAGACAAAGCTGGAAAATCTACTGCATAATGCTCATAAAATGCTATGTGAAAATCTTTTAAAGAAAACAAGATACCAGGTCTTAAACTTTCATACCAATCCCTTGCTTTTCCTTCTAAAGAAGCCATGAACATCTTCATAAGACAATCCTCATGAAACCTAATCTTCAGCTTGTGCACATGTATGTGAAATCTCATTAAATGTAGAGCAGCATTATCATTATTTTCATCTCTGAATTTAGGCAAATAAGACTGCCAATCAATTTTAGGAATTTGATTCGGAAAACCAGGAATATGAGACCTGCTCATAGGAGCATACCTTCTTAATAATGAGGCCATCTCGAAATGTTGGAACTGTAAATTCTGATTTGAAAACTGAGGAGACTTAGCCTGTGAACCAATGCAAAACTGGATTTCTTTAATGTGGAGTCACCATGAAATTTCTGAAAACTGGATTCTTTGAAGATGGAGTCGCCAGGTGAAAGATGCACAGCCTGTTTGATATCTGACCGTTGTTCACCATCAACAATCAAATCTGCAACTTTGTCGTTCATACCCAGGGAAAATAAAACCTTCGGTCCCCGGCAACGGCGCCAAAATGTTAGCACTCGGATTTTCCTTGGGCTGTATCAAAGAAACCCGAGGTAACCTATTTCAAACCAATCTTTAGACTGAAAGTTGGCCTCCTTCAGCCAGAGAGGGCTCTCTCGGCAAATCTGCCATCCAATGTCACCACGACAGCAGTTTGACAATGAAACTCAAGGGCCAATTTGTAAAATAAATAAAAACTGAAGGATTTTTAATGAAGTGGTTAGATAAACAGGAAATAAGATATTATTGGGCAATGGAGTCGAGAAACAGAAAAATATGGAGCAGCAGTTAAACAAATATTTTCATACAAAGGCAAGATAGCTGTCTTGTTACAGTCAATAAGATTTTTGCAGGTGATAGGGAAAGAAATAAAGACATTCCATTAACAACGGGCATTGATTTTCAGATGAATCCATTGTTAATTTTAGAGAAATAAATGGATACTCAGACGCGAATAAATCGAGGCACAGAACATGAATCTCAATCTATATGAACGTTCATCTAAGCATAGAAGAAAATGACATAATGAAAGGCATAACGAAGAAAGTAAACTTGCACGATTAGAGAAAGGGAAAAGGTACAGACTGCAATTTTTAAACAACACATGAATCTTTGATGAAAAATCTGCTCAGTTCTGAGATCTTTATTAACTTCTGGAATAAACCTCAAAAACCCAGAACGGGAATCTTTTTTCTCTGAAAAATCCCCCCCTCCTTACATGTTTTTTACATATCAATATATAGAAAGAGGGCCTATACCTAATCGTAAATTCAAAACCTAACTGAAACTCTAAAAATAGAAACAGTTACAACTTATTTTTTTATTTTAGGAAGTAAATTTGCTGAAAAATAGGCTTCAAAGACCTGGCTGTATATCTCAAACGGAGATACCTGTGTACATTTTGAGAGAGGTTTTTGTAACTGGGCATGTGCTGAAGAAAAGCCTCTTTCAGTTTCTGAAAATTCATCTTCATTTGGAAGAAACAACTCTTTGAAGTTAATGACTAAAACAGTAAACTGAAATTCTGGAAAATTGCCCCGTGAAGATGACTTCGATTCTCTTAAACCATAACACCTGTGTAAAAACTGAGAGAGGTTTTTGAATATTGGCCCGTGCTGAAGAAAAACCTCTCTCCGTTTCCTAAAATTCCTCTCGGTTTGGCGGAAACAGCTTCTAGAAAATGGTGACTAAAACAGGCATTTTCTAAAAAACGTGTTATACTTATCCCATTTGATTTTCTCTACGGGATATATCCCACATTGGTTGAGCAAGAAATAATTGTGGTGTTTATATACCCCACCGCGCACAACTCTTAATAACACATAGCATGTGCTATTGGGCGCTTTACCTTCGAGGATGGCGGTTCCGCGTGGGTGGAAGGTGGTTTATAATACCACCGTCGTGTTCACGCGGATGAACAATAACGTGCCACGTGCTCCCGTGGTATTTCGTCCGCGACCACTTACAATACATTGCGATCATTCCTTTTGGTGACGCAGGATCTCGCGATGACCGTTGATCCTTGCGTGTAACATCTCCGCCGTCGGATCTTCGCTGGAGTTTAACCCTTTTAATATTTATCATCGGACTATACAAATATGGGTTTTTCCTCTATGTTTTTTGTATTTTATGTATTTTAAACCTTTTTTTGTGGTAATTTCTTCTTCTTTTGGACATTTTAGCAAAACTTTCTAGGATTTAGGTCCTCTCAGATAAGGTGTCAACATCTTCCACAACATCATTTGCAGGTTCGAATTTAGGATTTTTAGCTACGTCATTCTAGTCGAACAACTTCTCCAGGGGTATCAGGTCTTTAGGGATAAAGTTACTCTTCAGCTGAATAATATCGTTTCCCCCTAACATACCTTTCCATCCTTTGCCTACAGCCCTTTCATCTTCCACCTGCTCTTCACCCAGGAATCCCTCTAGGTTTTCATTTTCTGTTTCAACCTGAACATTTGTGAATTCATCAGATAATTCTAAAAACCTTTTAATATGCATGTCATCATCAAATAGCTTCCATATTTGGAATTGTCTGGAATTGATGGCCTGCTCACTATCTCTACTTCATACTTTGTTTGGGAATAGATAGGGGTCTTGAAACCCCCAGCAGTAGTGGCCAAGGAGTCTGCCACTTGATTCTCAATCTTGGGTATTACCCTAATCTTGTGTTCTGAGAAATAGTTACCCAACATATCCCATACTTCATTCCTATAAGCTCACATCCTGGGATGCTTTGTCTAGTAGCTATCATTTACTTGGTTTATCACCAACTCTGAATCTCCAAATACCTGTATCTTATTTTCTCCCATGTCTTTCAAGGCCTGCAAACCCAGCAATAGGGCCTCATACTCTGCTACATTGTTAGTGCACTCAAAGGTCAATTTATATGATAAGGCTTTAAATTCAATGTCATGAGGGATGATCCAGGCCCCTGCACTAGCACCATTTTTGCTCAAAGACCCGTCAAAATACATTGACCACAAACCTTCTTCATTCTGCTTCTTTTCCAAGGCCTCTTGTCTTGCTGCAAATTCCTTATCTTCCTCCACTTCCATCTGTATAGGAATCTTAGGATCAATTTGTGGTCCATCATTAAAAAATATGGAGGATCCCAAGTCTGTATCAACAACATATATGGGATGCTTCTCAGGTTTGTCCTGGCTGCTAACCATGTAGGCCAATCTCTTCTCTCTGTATAATCTCCTATTTCCTCCAAGCAAAGGTATGGTGGCATATGACCAATCTAGCTACATGTTCCCTCTTAATTTTGATGCCCGAGACCTTGACAACAACATACCAAATTTTGCAGGGATGTCAGCTACCACCACATCCATAACAATAGTCTTGGATGGAAGTTGTGTGAGGGTCACTACCATGTCCTTTATCAATCCCAAACACTTGAATTTTTTAGAATCAAAAGAATAAAGGTCTCTATAGGGCCTTCTAACCTCTAAACCCAAGCTATCTACCACTGTTTTAGGCATTAGATTATGAGATGCACCAGAGTCTATTATTGCATTATGCAAGATCATGTCATGGACATTCAGGCTTAAATAAAAAGGGGGAACATCTTCATCATCTATATCTTCTAGTTTGGGTCCAAAAACAATGGTGGGGACATCATCTGTTACCTCCAAGATATCTTGCTGGCAATCACCTTGACCTTTGACCATTTTAGTGATTTCTTCCCTATATTCAATATTCTTCAACAATTCATTAAAAGGTATGGAGATTTTGACCATAGACAATTCAAAATTCAAACTGAAAGATGGAACTAGTTTACCAATGTCAATAGGCTCTGACTGTCTAGTCTCCTTTTACTACTGTTCTTTATTTGTTGGGTTCCTATGTGCAGCAACTTCCTGCTATTTTTCTTTTGGTTTCTCTAGGCTCTTTTGTACAACAGCTTCCTGGTTTTTTTCCTTTGGTTTTTTTGGGTTTTGCTGAGCAGCGGAAGACTGGTTTTGATTAGTCTTTCCTTTGTTTATTGTCACATCCTGATTTCTCAACTTTAGCTTCCTCTGAAAGTCATCTGCTGCATTCTGATAGCCCATTTGATATTGCTCTGAGTCTAGCTCTGGAATGGAACTAGTACTCTCTTTGGTGAAGAAATCATGCTCTCTTTCACCATATATACCTCATGGTTAAGGTTATCAAACTGATGAATCTGCTCACTCATTGGGTCTTCTTGTCCCTCTTCATCCACCAAAGTTTTCGGGAAGGGGGGTCTTATTTGCTGGTCATCAGGGTTTCTTTGGTTTCTCTGAGGAAATGGCCTTCTGAAGTTAGAATTCCCCACTTGGTTTTCAGGATGCTCTCTATTAGGAGGTTTATTATCTAGGGCCAACCTATCCATCAACTTCTCCATGGTCTTCATCATCATTTCAAACTTCACATCATTGGCAGAGGAGGAAGTGGAAGCAGGGGTCTAGATTTCTATCCTCTTCTTTTCTATTCCTATTTTACCTTTCAACTTCCATGAAGCCATCATGTTTGCTTCTACCTACAGGGCATCCTTAAACATAGCTGGTAAGGTAGGTGACTTCCTCTCCCTCAGCATACATGAGAAATCTCCGTCAAAATCATCTACATAATGAAGCTTAGCAGCTCCTATCAGGGGTTTGATATTAGCTGGGATTGAGTTGTAGACCCTCATGAATCTGTTGGAAAACTCATGCATAGACTCAAAATTTCCTTTCTTTAGGTGGTTGTATTGGGACAATACTTGTGAGGGGCTCTTCACTGCTTCCTACCTATCTAAGAACAGTGTTTGAAAAGCTACAAATGTAGGGATAGATGCATCTGGTAGATCTCTGAACCATCTTTCAGCTTCTCCAGATAAACTTTGTGCAAACAACCTCATTTTCACATCATCATGGTATACTTACTCTAGGTCAATAAAATATTCAAACCTATCCATGTGTTTCCTTGCTGTAAAGTTCCCATCCCCATCATACAAGGAAATTCTCTAGGAATAATTTTGAGGAAGGTCATACAAGACGGCTGGTAGATCTAAGGGTGCAAATATGGCTGCCATTGGCCTAGGTGGATTTTGGGCTATGGGAGGGATATTCTGAAGGATATTCTGAGGAGCATTTTGAGCCAAGTTTGTAGTATACAATTGAGAGGTTAGGGAATGTGGGTCTCTTTTTCCAAATTTTACAATATTCTGCAAATTATGCCACATAGGATCTAGCAAATATGACTCAAAATTATTTGGATTCACTTTAGTTAGATCTAGATTTGATTCTGACTTTGAATTTAATAAAGGCCTCCCAATGTCTACTTCTAGATTTAATTCATGCAAATCACACAAATCTGTTTTAGATACAGATCCTTTAACATCAGAAGTGCTAAGCTTATCCTTTTCACTTCTATGTCTAAGGAGAATTTCCGGGTTTTACACACTTAGAAAAAGTTCAGAAATGGGGTTACCTCTTGTATGGATCCTTCTAGGGGCCAGGGTTCTTTCTGAAAATTCTTTGGAAATGGATGTGGGACCGTCGATCTTCCTAGTGGAGTCTCCTTTAAATGAGAATTCTGATGAGTGGAGTCGCAAGGGAAAATACAACCTTCTTTAAATCCACAAACCTCTGTTTTCCCACATAAATTCCTTCCTTCTATGAAAACTGAAATTCTTTGTCATTTCTCCCAGGGATAATGCAACATTCATCCCCGGAAATGGCACCAATTATGTTAGCACCCAATTTGACCCTAAGGTTGTGGAAAGGTCTCCTTGAGGTAACACACAGAACCACTTGAGGAGATATAAGCCAACTTCTTACTCTCCAGAGAGGGATCTCTCACAAATTGGTTTAACAGGGCCAGATATGTGAATGAAACTAAGGTGAAATTATTGTTTGGTTGAAATCGAGATGGACATCCATTGGGAAATGGAGTTAGAATAGACAAATGTGATTATCATGACAATGCTTTGCAAATAAAACCCACGCAGAGGCAAGATAGATACCAGCTCACAGTCAAAGAGCTTTCGTTTAGTGATTAAGAAGAATAGATGAACAATCCATTGATACAGAGCATATAGTAATGAATTCTATATCAAATTTAGCAGAAAATGGTGGTGGATGCTCAAAATGAAAGGAACAGAGCATAACAACAATGAATTCTATTCCAATACAACACTTATCCAAGCATGAAAAATCATAACAAGATGATTTAAACAATGAAGGAAAACATTCACATGAGAAGAGAAGTAAACAAACTATGAGACCAACAACACATGAATCTATGATAGAAAAACTTGCTCGGCCTTGCTAGATTTTATTAAAATATGTATGAGAATGCTTAACAAAAACAACTCATGAGTCCAACAAATGTTTCCAACCCTTTTTCATTCTATTACATTGATTTTATAGATCTTCTCAGCCCTCAGGCTCAAACTGCTTCAACATAAAATTGTTATACTACGAGTGACACCTATTGAAAACAAGCATGCCACTCCCAGGACTTAGTTACAAAAGATAACAGAGAAGGTAAAAACCAGGCTTAATTTTTCCTTTTATAATTTACTCGACGCATTACACTATGACAACAGACTCGTAGCAAAATTGAATAAGATGCCTATGTGACTATTTTCTCCAGCTGGTAGCCTTCACGATCTTTGAATCTTTCATGCATGTAGCTTTAGCTTAGCTTTGCCATATTTCTCAATGAGCTTCCATTGTTCGGTGGTTGGAAGATTTGACGTGGCTAGCTCTTTAAGAAACACCCTCATCTCTGTGTGATCTTTATAAGAATAAATATGGAGGTGTGCACTTGCTTCTCTAAACATCATACCCACCTCAAAGTCCTTCACTAACTTGTCTACCACTGTCTGCCCAAACAACAACTGGTCCATGCCTGCGAAATCTGTATAATCTAGCTTACGCCCTGTCAATTTGTTCTGATATTCCTCCTAGGTGATCATAGTGGTATCTTCTTCCCAGAAAAGAGGCAACCCTTTCTTAAATAAGGGATCAAACATATCCCTGAGACCTTTCATCTGTTGTGTCATAATGTCAATTCCAGACTCAATAGCCTTCACCTGTTGATGCTTAAGCATCACTTTCTTCGCTCAGATGATAATGGACAACCTGTATTTTATGCCAGTTGTCTTGTCTAATTCCCAAGATAGGCCATTTAGGAACTCCACAGCATTCTCAGCATGCTCTGCAGGTTTCTTGTTCAATTTCTCATTAGCAGCTACCATACCATGCTTTGCCAACTTTATCACAGCTTCTTTGTCCAAGATAAAATTGAGGAAGGGCCTCAATTTGTTTTCCTCGGTGATGATGTTTCCCCAAATAACTTGCTTGGCCTCTTGAAGTGAAGTCTGTCCTGTAGCCTTCCTTGTCAGTTCATCACATTCAGCCTCCATCTCCTGGTACTTGGTTTCCCAAGCCTCCTTTTCCTTTTCTGCATTAGACAACAGAGTTTTTAGATTCTCATTCTACTTTTTTAATCTTGTCACGCCCATGTCCTCCAGACTAGCTTAGGCTATGGCTCCTACAAGGGAGAAATCTCCAGCTTCTATGGAAGGTATTTCCATAGTATCCATTTCCTGAATCTTATCCTGCTCTTCCATTTCCTGATTCTTATCCTGCTCCTTCGCCTTCAACTTCTTCTCAAGCTCCTCAACTTGGGCTTTCAAGACCTTCTCACTTGCAACAATAATGGACATATATATCTGCCACTTCTTTTCCTTCTCTTCAAATCTCAGTAACCTAGCCTCGTAGTCAGTTAGCTTCCCTTGGAGCTCTTCTCTCTTTTCTTCCATCTCAGCTAGCTCATATGCCTCCACCAATTGCGTGGAGGGAATTTTCAACTTCTGCTTCATTTGCTGGATGAGATTGTCCTTCTCATCCAACAACTTCTGTATGCTGACTCTTTTGTCTTCTTGGGTCTCAGTGGCTAACAATGCAGTTTGGTGCTTTTTTACTTGTGCTTTCAGGGACTTAGTTTCTATCTTTTCTATTCTAAGATGATTCTGGACCTTGTCTTTATTGGCCTACTCTTTATATAGATCCAGGGCAACTTTCAATAATTTGTTGTAAATGACTTCGCCAGTCTCTTTGTGCAAATTGATCACTTCTGGCACAGGGATGTCTTCCAGATTTACTTTCAACTCGGTGGCCTTATTCTTGGTGGCCAAGGCAAGACTCAGGGTTTTTTGGACAAGGCTCCTACTTCCCACTAAGGATACATCTTTCTTTGAAATCTCTCTCACATATGCATATAACTTAGCCTCCCCTGAGATTGTTTCTGGACTCTCCTCATATTCCTCTAATAAATCAGCCCTGCTTTTGATGGGTGTTGCAAGATCAGTGGATAGCTGGTTGAATTTATATTATTTCACTTCAAAAACAGGTACCTGGACCTTCACATGTTTCTTCTTTTTGGCCTGCTCTACAGGCACTGCTACTAATTGTTGCTCAAGCTTCTCGACTTTCTTCCTCTTAGGGGCCCTTTCTGCATCGTTATCCACATCCATGGGCTCACTTCCCTCCAGCTTGTTGGATTTCTCTGAACTAATGGTGAGGGGTACAGCTATTGACACTGATGGGAGCAGGATAAGAGAACCAGGCACTAATGATGTGTTTCCTTGTGCCAAAGAGGGGGAGCCCTCGGGTGTGTCTATCTCCATCTGGCCTTTGTTAGGATACTCTAACCAATTTTCCATTTCAGCCAGGCCTGTAAGTTCAAAATGCTCATAACCCTTCCTGCTACTCTCCTTCCTCCTTTCTAAAATGATGTGATGAGGGTCATAATTCATGGCTACTTTGGATTGGAATCCCATGTCACTCATCATCTACTCAATGCATGGGAGGGAAGCCTTTCTCTTGACAATGAAAGGGTCTATTGTCCATGGGAAACTAATGTCCGAGGACTTTTTGTCGTCTAAGAAATGCTCACATTCCACCTTTAATTTCTGTCTTATGATATCCAAGGTAAATATCATGGGGGTTAGGAAAACAGGAAACACATAAGGTGCATGGGAATAGCCATAGAATTTGATTACAGTGCCATGTGTTTAGCAAGAACCAATCTCCAACTTTTTTCCCCATGGAGGGCTGCAACAAGTCTTTCATTTCTGGCAGCACCCTAGGCAACCTCTTCTGGAAGAAATGAAGTAGACCTATGACATAAGGTCATTCATGAATGCTTTATAATTTGAATACATTTCTTTGGTAATTTGTATCTCTGCCACCTGTAAGTTCTCTTCATGTGATACCAGGAACATCTTCAATAAGTATGATTGGAATTTGAAAGTCCTTATTTTGGGAACTCTACTAGCTGAGAGTGGATTGTTTCAGCCAAGGCTTCATCAAACTTGAGACATGCACACTGGTGTTACATCGTAATCTTCCACCTTGTGAGCATCAAGATTCTTTGGCCTGTAGGATCCATTTCAGTGACTCAGATCCACTCATATCCTTTAGAGATACTATTTTTCCCTATTTTTGTTCCTACTCGCATGTTGCATCATTATAGCATGCTATGAATATTTTGATTCATAGTAGATCCTGGAGCTATGGAGAACCTCACAAAATCGAATAATTTGCAATAACTAGCAAAATAGCTTGAAAAGAAGAAACATTTACACACAATGTGAACTGAAACTTGGCATTATCAGTCTGTATAACATGTGAAAATGTTTAGAACAAGTTATTATGACATCATGGAGAAATTCGAGAGCATTAGATAGCTCAAGATGAGTGTACAAGCAAAATTGCCAAAATTGGCCTCAATCCCCCCTAGGTGGGTCCAACTCAATCCTAATCATCCCAAATAGTCACGAATTCTGGTGTGAAGGTGGTTGAAGCATGCTGGGTCATAAATGAGGCCAAGGCATGTGTGGGTGAGCAAATAGAGGTGTGTGGGAGGTCCAAGGAAGCAATAAATGCTCCAAATCTAGCCAAAAATGGGCAAAATCCACCCAAGCACTCCTAGTCAACAGTGATTCCCCAATTCAAGGAAGGAGAGCGCTCCTGTATTTAATGAGGGTGCACTTGTGGACAAAATAGGATTTTGGGTGAGCTGGTTTGTTTAGAACAGGTGTGAACACTCTCAAAAGTGGATATTTGACCAACTAAAGTCACCTAGTCCAAACTATGGTGTAATAATGCACATGTGGCACTAAAATTGACTAAGGTTATGGACTATGGTACTAAGTATGGATTAATGTTCTAACACCCCCCCATAACCAAAACTTAGTACATCTCATGAAATTAAACTGGGAGGCCTAGCAACAAAGGCTCAAGTCACCTCATTACAAACATAAATTTTATTTGTCCATGTAAATTGATGACAAAAAGTAAAAACACATGGGATAAAAACTTCCCTCTAAAATGGACATGGGGCTGAACCTGCAATAAAATTGCAGCAATCACCATCCATCACTCACTCCAACCAAAGCTCTCAAGTGAGTGAAGGTCTTTTCAGTAAAACACTTGGTGAAAATATCAGCAGTTTGCCCGGTGGATGGGCAATACTGCAAGGAAATCACTTTGTCATGCACCAAGCCCCGAATGTAGTGCACATGGATTTCAATGTGCTTTGTTCTCTACCTCTATACTGTATTAGTATATATCTTGATGGCACTTTGATTATCCAACCAAATGTTGGTTGGAGAATCAATAGCAACACCAAACTCCCAAAGAATACCTTGCAACCAAACACACTGTGTGGTTGCGTTCACTACTGCCCTGTACTCGGCCTCTGCTGATGAAAGTAAAATAGTGTGTTGTTTCTTACTTGAACAGCAAATGGGACCTTCATCAAACATGAAAATAAAACCTGAAGTGGACTTTCTATAAATGGGATCTCCAGCCCAATCAGAATCAGAAAATCCAGCTAGTTGTAGTGAAGAACCAATTCCATAGTGTACCCCAAAGCTCTTTGTTCCTTGGACATATTGAAGGATACTTTTGGCTGCCTTCCAATGGATCTCATGTGGTGGCTGCATATATCTTGCTACATCACTTACATCATAAGACAAATCAGGTCTTCTATGTGTAAGGTACAACAAACTTCCAACTAGCTTCCTGTAGAGTGTGCAATCCACCAATGGAGAGTCTTCAAATTCACCTAGTTTTATGCCTAAAAGGAATGGGCACTTGGCTGACTTACATTCAGCAATTTTAAACTTCAATAAAAGGTCTGAAGCATACTTATATTGACTCAGCAATATACCTCTCTCAGATTGCTCAATTTCCAAACCCAAAAATTGCCTTAGCAATCCTAGGTCGCTCTTGGCAAATTCAATGTGCAAAGATGCTTTGATTGAGCCAATTTGTTTGTTGCAGCTCCCTATAATTAAAATATCAACAAAAAATAGTACAATTACCTGAAAATTATCATCACATTGCTGCAAATAAACATTTGGATCAGACTTGCATTGAAAGAAACCAATTGAGAGCAAAAAAGCATCCATTTTGGTATACCAAGCCTCGAGGGCTTGCTTGAGTCCATAGAGTGACTTCTTCAACCTGCAAACAAGTGAGGGATCCTCTTGGAAACCTTAAGGTTGCTGCATATATATCTCTTCCTATAGCTCACCATGTAAGAATGCACTTTTAACATCCATATGGTGAACTTCCCAACCCTTACTAGCTACCATGGTTAGAGCTAGTCTAATTGAGTCCATCTTTGCAACCGGTGCAAAGGTCTATGTATAATCCACACCATGGATTTGTAAGTAGCCCTTAGCCACTAACCTATCCTTATACTTCATATCATAACCATAAGCAACAGGTTTGCTTCGAAAAATCCACTTACATTGCACAAGTTTTCTCTTGGGAGGAAGAGGTACCAAATCCCATGTTTTGTTCTCTTGGAGAGATTGGAATTCTTCTTGCATTGCTGTTCTCCACCTTGGATCATGATGAGCTTCCTAATATGATGTTGGATCAGATCCAATAAACATATAACAGTGATCATCAAGTTCACTTTCATTTGCAAAGGAAGCATTGATTGCTTGAGATCTAGTCTTCCTAGGCTGTTGGGGATTGCCTGCCAATTCACCTGCAGCTTGTATGTTTTTTTCAGCCCAATTGGGCATTGATGGTGACTCATGTATAGAAATGTCATATTCAGCCATGTCATCTTTAGCAATATCAAAAAAATCATAACTTGAATCATCACTTATTTCATTAAGGTGTGGAGGAGAAGAGCATTCCCCCGGTGCAAGCTCAAAATCAGGAATTGGTTCTTCTTCGAATTGCACACTTCTCTCAATGAAAGTTTTGAGTGTGGATGTGTCAAAGAGCTTGTAAACCTTTGTGTCTTCACCATATCCAACCATGATACATTCTCTTCTATGTGGCTCCAAAGCCTTCCTCTTTTCTGATGGATTTCGAGCCCATGCTCTAGATCCAAAAATTCTGAAATTTGACACATTTGGTTTTTGGCCAAACCATGCCTCATAGGGGGTTTTACCTTTGACTGATTTGTCAAAGGCTCTGTTCTGAATATGAGCAGCACAATTGATGGCTTCAGCCCATATCTTAGGGCTTAGATCCCTAGCTTCAATCATGCAAGTGGCCATCTCTTTGAGAGTTCTATTTTTCCTCTCTGCCACACCATTTTGCTGAGGTGTGTAGGGGATTGAATGTTGCATTTGGATGCCACATTCCTCACAAAGATGATGAATGTTATTATTCACATACTACTTTCCATTATCAATCCTAAGGATTTTTATATTATGACCACTATGATTCTCCACTAAGGCCTTCCAAATCTTCAATTTCTCAAACACTTCTGATTTCAATTTAAGGAAGTATACCTAGCAGAATCGAGAGTAGTCATCTATGAATGTGAGTACATACCTTGATCCACCATATGATGGAGTGGGAAGAGGACCAATGAGGTTTGAATGTACTAATCCAAGTGGTTGAGTGGCTCTCCTTGCCATTCCCTTCTCATAGCTGTGCTCTGGATGCTTTCCAACTACACAACCAATGCGTGCACCATTTGAAGATTTGATTTCAAGAAGCCTTTCTACCATCTCATCCTTGTGCAATGTCTGGAGATATTTGTAGTTCATGTAGCCAAACCTTTCATGCCACATCTTGGAGGTCTTGTTGGCATGAGAGACAAGAGCATGGTCACTAGAATTTGGAATGAAATTGGAGAATTTGTACATTCTCTCTTCATGATCAGCAAACCCCACTACCACAACTTGATTTGAAGAAATTTCTGAGATTTCTACCAAATATGGAGTAAATGTTACTCTCTTGGCTTCTCCTGTATGGGTCATTTGATAAACTGATACCAAATTTGCATCCAATGAGGGTACATAGAGCACAACAGTGAAATAGCCATGCTCCAAGTCAATCCTACCGATTCCCTTGGTCTGGATTTCTGAATCATCTCCCATTCGAACTGTTGGGCCACCATTCGAATCCATAGAAGAGAAGAGCTCTCTGGATGAAACCATATGCCTAGAAGCTCCTGAATCAATAATAAAGGATGAGGTATTTGAAATACCTGCTACCAAAGCATGACACTTCTCCTTATTGTCAGGATTTGAGGTGCTTTCTTTCTTCCTTGTGCCCTCAGGGATTGGGATGTTGTTCTTCTCCAGCAGCTGCGCCATTGAGTCAATGGTTTTCTTCATACATGAGCTCTTTGGATGCCATCCATTATGAAAATAGGTGCATTTGGTCTTTTCCTTTCCCTTCTTGTCCTTCTCCTTTGAAGGATTCGAACCTCCATCTGCAAGCTTGGTTTTATCAAACTTCCTCTTCTCTAGCTGCTTCGAACTCTTTGCTTTCTGCTCGCCTTTGGTAGCATTCAAAACACCCATTGCCAGTGCTTGGTCCTTCGATTTTATAGTACCCATATGAACTTTGTCTTGCTCTTCAGTGAGACACTCCATGAAGTTTGCTAGAGATGGCATTTGCCAATTTCGAAGGGTCATCTTGGTTGAGTGGAATGTGCTAACAAATAGAGAGAACTCTGGCCCTATCTTTGATAGTATTGATAGAATTAGTTGTTCTTCCTTCTTAACAATACCACATTGCTGCAACTGAAGTACCAATGACTTGAATTTGGTGAAGAATTCTTGGATTGTTTCAAAGTGAGCTGGGCTCAAGCTCATGAGCTCGTTCTCAAGTTGGTGGCCTCTTAGTTCATCAGTCTTCCCAAAGAGTGATTCAAGCTTCACCCATACTTCATTGGGAGTTGTTAGACTATCAGTGTGAAACAAGAGTTCCCTTGAAATGCTCAGGCACAACATACCATATGCTTCATCAAGTCGATTGTAATACTTGGCTTTCTCTACAGCTGAGTTTGGTTCTACCTCTGTGCCGATGTTTACTTTGTAGAGGCATTTCGATCTCAGTTTGGTAACCATCCCAGCCTTCAAATCAAAAAAATTGAAGGGAGTGAGCAACATTTGGTTAGCTTCCATGACGGCTGCATTGGTGAGAAAACTGCTGAAACGCCTGCAAAAAACACTCGATTTTTATCCAGAAATCCTCACTAAAATGCAGTTCAAATGATTAAGGAATGATCTTCCACTCACTAACTCCACAAGGCTCTAATACCATGTGAGTATTTTGATTCACAGTAGATCCTGGAGATTTGGAGAACCTCACAAAATCGAATAATTTGCAATAACTAGCAAAATAGCTTGAAAAGAAGAAAAATTTACACACAATGTGAACTGAAACTTGGCATTATCAGTCTATATAACATGTGAACATGTTTATAATAGGTTATTATGACATCATGGAGAAATTTGAGAGCATTAGATAGCTCAAGATGAGTTTACAAGCGAAATTGCCAAAACTGGCCTCAATCCCCCCTAGGTGGGTCCAGCTCAATGCTAATCATACCAAACAGTCACGAATTCTGGTGTGAAGGTGACTGAAGCATACTGGGTCATAAATGAGGCTAAGGCATGTGTGGGTGAGCAAATAGAGGTGTGTGGGAGGTCCAAGGAAGCAATAAATGCTACAAATCTATCAAAAAATGGGCAAAATCCACCCAAGCGCTCCTAGTCAATAGTGATTCCCCAATTCAAGGAAGGAGAGTGCTTTTGCATTTAATGAGGGTGCACTTGTGGACAAAACAGGAGTTTGGGTGAGCTGGTTTGCTTAGAATAGGTGTGAACACTCTCAAAAGTGGATATTTGACCAACTAAAGTCACCTAGTCCAAACTATGGTGTAATAATGCACATGTGGCACTAAAATTGACTAAGGTTATGGACTATGGTACTAAGTATGGATTACTATTCTAACACATGCGTACCCGTGAGTTGCATCACTATAGCCGACGGGTATCAAGTAAATTGGTAAAAATCACAATTTATTACTTTTTAATCCCAAAAAGTGGTCATCGGGTGACCTTTGGCTCTCCATATGCCCGAGTAACGCCTATATGTGTCTTTAACCTACCTTTGAGAGGAATATATACTGAGCACATATGGCTTATGGATGGGAGGAAGAAGAGAATAGCAAGAGAACTCTAGTGGATTTTTGCCCTATCTTGAGTCAGCACTCATTGATCCTTGTAGTTGTGAACCATTTATGTTCACCTTCCAAACTCCTATCTATTTTGAGTTTGTCATTCATGGAGGATTGAAGTGGTGGAGGCACAAGTGGATTGATCTAGATCTTGGTTTAGATTGGTTGTCGGCAAGAGGTCGTATCACTTTGTACTTCTTCTTGTTAATTAATAGAAATACTCATATTCTCATCCATCATGTTGTAAATGTTGTTTATTATACATTGGGTTATGTTTGCTTGTGATATTATGGACCATTGTTATTGATAATGTTAACATCATTTATATATTATATGTACTTGTTGGATATTGGCTGTCAAGACTAATTTGCAGATTTCAAGTGCATGGATTGAAAGCTCCAACGGGGATCTTCATCAAACGTTTGGATCGAGGTTGGTTACATTTCTCCATTATCTTAACATTATTATTTATAATAGCATTGTTCTAAGAATTGAGTTGATGTCTGGTAGTCATCTGTCTGTTGTGGTATTCCCAAGCCATAGTGATTTTTCTCCAATATAGAAATGGCGACTCCATTGGGGAAAACATCCATGTTTGGGAAATTTTTTGAGCATTAGTCCATAATTAGAGTTGTTGTTTATTGAAGCTCTGTGTCATTGATTGGCCGTTAAGATACACCATAGAAAACTTTCTTTTTATGAGCCCTTGGACTCTTTATTTGCCCATTTTCCTTTCCTCACCCGTGGGCTAGCTTAGCTCAGCTCGCATATACCCGCCTCTGTTTACTCTACTGCTTGCGGGTACCCACAGGTATTCCTTCGACAGTAGCATACAACTTCAAATTTTGTTGGTTTATGGCTATTGGTTGTTGTTGGGTTGGCTTTGGTTGTTCCTAAGTCTTTGTTTGCCTCTTTCTTGACTGTTTCATGCCTTGGTTATGACCAGAACTCTTCGTTTCTCTTGGTTGAGACTTCTTGGTTTTTTACCAATCTTTGGATTTAGCCTCTTGGTTTTTTCCTTTTGAGCTCTTTCCTTTGGCCGAGTCTTGCTGTTTACGATCTGCTGGGTTGTCTTAGTGATCTTCTCAGCACTTCAGTGACTGAATAGTAAGATTTTGGTTACATTTTTTCATTCCATCTATATTGAAAAAATACAAAAATATACATTTAGTTTTTTGCATTTTCCTTCTTGTTTATAAGCAAAAATAAAAAAATATTTTACTTTCATGTACTGCATCTTGCATTAAGTGCTTGTTGCCTTCATTTAGGTTCCGCTTGTGCATCGAAAAGATAAAAGGTTGCATCTTTATTTTGGAATTGTTGGCTGATTTTGCATATTAGTGACATTGTTTTATTGGATAGAAGAGTCTAGGGTTGGATGATTTTGCATACTATTGAGTCTACACATCACTAGTTTCACGATCATATCCCTTGAGTAACCACAACCACTAAAATTAACACTTAATCTTAAAATTGATTAGACTGATTTTATTTATAGGGTACACCAACTAGCATAGGTTTAGAGTCTTCGAATAGATCATTGTGAGTTAACAATCCAAGACTAATAGACGAAACATTAGGTGTCTGACTAGGGAGTGGAGGAATCCATGGTATAGATCGGTGTTCTCAGGAAGCTCTACTCAATCCAGAGCTAAGCACGAGGTCATGGGAGATTGGTTGAGGAGATATCCCTTTGATACCGACTAAATGTGGGAGATATATCTAGGATTTGTTCATATCTGCGGGTAACGGAGTTTCGTCCTCTTGTGCTTCGGGCTTAGCTACCCTGCCTATACAACGGATCCCACCTGCGATTGTCCCCCTGAGCATTGGTTATATTGTGGTGACCATAGTTTCCTTACCTAGGTATTGCACAGGGTACTTGCAGTGGTTATACTATTTGTGTCCTGAGTCAGACAGGGATTGGACAGCACACTTGTGTTTGTGCAGTGGACTTGACCCTGTACAAGTAGTGAAGCCTGGGTGTCTCTATAACTGATTCTGTTATCTCCAGCTATAGTTTGGGAGTCTCAAGCCTCTCCTAGGCGAGACATATTGGGTCTAGTGTCGGGAGCTCATTTAGCCACTCTGTTTGTCTGCTCTTGGTTGTAGTTTCTCTAGGTGTGTGCTTTTGATTTACTGTTTTTGATCGATAGTTGGCCATTAGGGGACGTTTTGATTATATTTTCTCTCTGGAGATATTGTGGCAAGGAGCCCTACTCTCCGTCGGTCCCATCGGCTGGTTGGTTTAAAGCCAGCCGAGATTTCACGCCGTACTGCCAGAGGACACCAGAGAGCTCCCTCTAAGTCTTCGGATTCTTACGAGACTTACGTCCAAGACATTATGACTGCTCCACATTCCGATTTCGAGGAAAAACCTTCAGTTCCTTCAGGATAAGTTGAACACACTTTCGATCCCCATACTCCTCATGAGAAGTGGGGAGGTGATCCACTTGAGACTCAACCTGGTTCTATTTGGCCTAATCCACTTGAATGAGATCCGTTCGATCCTTCAAATCCGGATAATTATCTTTACGGAATGCCCAACTTACCCGAGTATGAAGAACAGGACGATCCTTTCGTTCCTTCGTTTCCACGCAGTTATAGATATGGAATGCCTAAGTTACATGATGACACTGGCCCTATGATCAACCCAACCGCACTCTCTTTTGGTATGCCTAGCCAAGTACTGTAGAACCTTCCGCTATGTTTGGTAGTCACGCTGGCACCAGTCATGGTGTTAGCCATACTATACCCACTAGGGGTACTACCCTCGCTAGGGGCACTACATTGTCCACCCACACACATAGTATGGGGACTGGTCATGTTCCTCCAAATAATGCTAATATTGGAAGACAAACACCTCCTAGGATTGCCCAACCTAATAGGAATGTTGTTTGAAACATGACTCGCCATCCACCACCTAATACACATGCCACTACTCGTAAACCCAGGACTACTTTTACGGATGTTAATGCTCCTCCCAACCACGGGGGTGGACATATACCACACACTTTTGTGTCCACTGCCACCACTAGTAATGCTAATGTAGGGGGTGGGAATATCTCCTATCCACATGGACATCATGCCACCATCCCTGCTACTAGTCACACCAATGTTGGGGATCGGAATAATTCTCATGCTTTTGGTCACCACACGACTTCTCAAGCTAATCCTAATGCTGGGGGTGGGAACATACCATACCATTACGGTCATTACAACACGGTTCCTGCTACTAATAATACATACATTCCCCATACTCATGGTGGAAACCCTTACTACAACACAGTCGGTGCTGGCCACCAGTACAACCCAACACCCCAATATGGTGCCCAAAACACGCATATACCTGCTTACTCTCAAATGGGTCAGGCAGGAGGAGGTTATCAATCCTATGGCCACGGGAAAGCTTATAGTCCGCCAGGTCCTCATTATCAGCAGTTTAATCCTCATGGTCAAGCTTTTGGTCCATCTTATAACACGGTTCCGTTTAATCAACCTTTTATGGGAGCTTATAATCAAGCTTTCCAGCCTCATCTCCCATTCCTTGCACGCATGAATCTCCCGGATCTTTCGAAGCTCACGAATGATCCGATGTGTCACGAGCCTACTTGGCCCTCGATCCCTACCAAGCTCCCTTCGGACATTCCGAAGTTTGAGGGGAAAGGTGGTGAGGACCCGGGAGATCATGTCACGACATTTCACCTTTGGTGCTCCTCCAACTCTTTGAATCATGATTCCATTAGATTATGACTATTTCAATGCACCCTCAAGGGGGCATCTGCGAAGTGGTATGTCGAGTTGCCTAGGAACACCTATAAGGGATTCAATGAGATTGCTTTGGTTTTCTTAGACCATTTCTAGTTTCTCGTTCGTTATGATACTGGAACTGAGTTGTTGTCCACCTTCTGTCAGAATAAGGCCACACATATTTCTAACCACGTTCAAGAGTGGCGTCGGTGGAAGAGATTAGTGAAATCCAACATTCCTCCATAGTTCCTATTGAAATGGTTCCTCAAGTCTCTACTACCATAAATTGCTACGGATGTTTCAATGTCCGGCATTGTGACTGAGGAACAAGCCATCTTGAAAGTCCAAGAGTTAGATCTACTTTATTCTCAGTCTGGCATTTTGTATGACATTATTCCTGATGCACCGAGAACAAGACATGAGCCTATGTCAGTTCCTAGACCACATGCCGATGGCATCGTGGGGTCCGCATGCACTTGCCCTATAGACTTGGTAGCTAATCAAATGCAAAATTTGTCGCTAAACCAGTCTACTCCTGGATAGGTTCACACCTTGTCCACTTCCACTCGGTCGTCTGATGTACACAATGTGCAATCAAAGAAACCGTCGGGTAACCAGCAACCTGGTGGTAAGAAAAAGGGGAGAAATAATCATAAGGTTGGAAAAAATGGAAGTATTAATAATAGCAATCGTAGTACTCCTCGTAAAGAGAGTTCCAAACCTCCTCAGGAAGGTCGTAATGTTGGCGAGGATCGTAAACCTAGGCGTAAGGTGAAAGTCCCTTGCAAGCTTTGTGGGGAGGATCATCTTACTCACTTATGTCCTCGAATTGAAGAAGCATCAAAGCATTTGGCACAGAGCCCAGCTGTGATGAAGGATCCCCTTCCTCATCATCAAAACATGGCTTCGCATGCTCCCACCACTGGTTATGGTACTAATGAAATGGCAACGTCTTCTTCCAATACTAGTGTTTATGGATGTGTGAATATGGTTCAGTCAGAGGTTTGTGTTGCTACTCATCAGCGCGATTATGGTGCACCACAACCTAATTTGGGGAGTGAACCTCCCCCTCCTCCTGACAATTCCTTGCATATCGAGAAACCCTCCATTATGCCGTGGTACCGAAAGGTGTTCTCAAGCGCTCTACGCATAATCCTAATGCTCGAGCCACCCAAAACTACTCCATCGTAGAATATTTGGGCCAAACTCCATGTGCCATGCCAGCTCTTGAAGTTTTGCAAGCCTGTCCTTCTTAGAAGCATGCCCTTTTGAGTGCATTAGGAGTTTAGGATGGGGGGAATCCTAGTGTTATCAAGTTCGATACTACTAATGTCCAACCTCGCTTACCTTACCACGTGGCTTTTCAAATCTAGGTGGTTTTACTTAAGAGTTTTGTAAAATGTACTATGGTTGATGAAGGTGCCTCCACGTCAGTAATGTCGTTAGTTTGTTGGAAATATCTTGGCTCTCCTCCTCTACCCGCGTCTAGAACTACACTCACTGCATTCGATAGTAAATCCTTTACACCACATGGAATTATCCCTTCCCTTGCTGTCTCCTTGGGAGGTAAGTCTGTGCCTATTGAATTCGAAGTGGTTGATGTGCCCATCGACTACAACCTTTTACTGGGTCGGAACTATATGTACACTACGAAGGCTATCGCATCTACTATATTTAGAGTTATCTGCTTTCCCCATGAAGGAAAGATTGTGACGATTGTTTAGCTGGATTTTGTTGGCACTCCTTCTGCAGCATCCATGGGATCTGTAGTCTCCCAAATTTCTAATTCTCAGCCGGCAACTGCGAACATAGGTATTGGAATGTACCCCTCATTGATGGGAACTTATAATCTTTCTGCACCTACAAATTTTATTGGAACCATTACCGATAATGTGTCTCCTCCTTCGAATAATATGTTATTCCGGACCTCCCATTTAGATGATCCGTGGACTTTACCATCCATGAGTTCCACATCTGGAGACATTGCGCATGTCGGGATGTCTATGCCTTTATCTGCAGCGGAGCTCGCTTATGATCATATCCAATAAACCATTGCAGATCCGGATCTCTCTTCTTCCCAGATAGTCGAAGAAGATCTCAATATGCTACCAATTTGGGCAGCCAACTCGTCTTGTTCTCATGATTGCCTCGATGGTATTCTACCTTGAGATGAAGTTTTTATTGAGGCCATGAGTGGTGATGACAAGCCGTGGGGGATCTTTATCATAGATCTCATTCCCCTCGTACCCTTGATCTTATTGAACAAGATGAGTCTAGAATACAGTCTGCCATACATTTTGATCCAGGCATAGTTTTTTCTAGCCCCGGTTTGACATTAAAGTCTTATTTCCCTAGTGACGAGTCTTTAGACTCTCTTATAGATCCACAAATCGGTGATCCCGATGAGTTCAATTCTACTTCTAGAATTTCCAACTCCTGTGATGATGAATTTGCCATTGCAGATTCCTTCACATCCTTTAGCTTTGCTCTTCATTTTGAAGATGATCATTTTGATCCCTCAGGTATTGGTACTATGGCACCTTCAGTGGTTAGCTCTACATGTGTTATGTCTAAGGTTAACAATAGTGAAGTTGAAAATTTTTCTACCATAGTGACCTGTATCAGATTTTTCTTTACGTACGCTTTAGAGATGATCTTGGTACTTATGTTTCTTGGAGACAGGATTCTTATATGGACTTATACTTGTTTACTGGTCCTTTTTTACATTTTCTTCGGTCATGGAAGGCATATTCAGAACCTTGCATATAGGTTTAGGCCTCCCCATTGTTATGATGCATTTGAACCTATTACTATCCAAATTCGTAGACACCCCCTGAGTGTCCTTATCTTGCTCATGTTCCTTGCATTATGCACAACTTTGTTCCATGCGCTTGGAACTAGTCTCGCATGCCCCTGACACTCGTCTGCTCCTATTATGAGCATTCTTCCATATCTCCTTTGAGCTCGTTAAAAACAGTAATGAGGTCACGAGTTTACTTTTTCAGGCTCGTTAAACCTTTACGGAAAATATTTTTATAAAGTCTTTTTTAAGCCCTTGTTAGACTTTTTCAAATCAAACAAGATTGCCAAGTATACTTGTCATTTCAGACTCATTAAAGGATTTGAAGTGACATTCACTTAGGTGTAAGTTTACCCCTTTTCTAGACCTTTGTGGATTAATTATGAAAAAGGTATACTCTAGTCATACGTGACTAGACAAGTTCTTATCTCATTGTTTTACACTTTTTCGAATGAGGAGACTAACTTTACGAAAAATGACTCCCCTTTTATGTCGAGTTGTGATTGCGTTGCATTATCCTGCTTGTCACTTGAGCCTTGTGCTGGCTCTCGCTTACTCACTTATTAGCCATGTGCCTGAGCACTTTACCTTCTGAGCCAACGAGAGCCTTAATTTATCTTTCACAGCTTGATGACCCTTTACCCTGAGGGAACATCCCCTGAGTGTCCACATCCTGTACGTGCTTCCTTGCATTGATCATAGGTATGTTCACTGCTTGGGACTAGTCTGCTCACTATTTGACACTCGTTCCCTCACTTGTTGTACTATAAGCAATTTTATTATTTTTCAAGTTTTCCCCAAATATGAAAAAGACCAAAAAAATCAAATATTCCAAAAAGTCGGATGGGATTATGGTCACTATTTCTTGTTGGCAGCTGTTGTGTCGCCTTTGAATAGAGCATTCATTCCACTCCGTATATTATGAGTCGGGACTATAGTTGGGCCTTAGGAGATGTACTTGTTTCTGAGTTTTATCCACCGATTGGTTAAGCTTCCAGTCATTATGGAGCCCTCTGTAATGCCTCCTGCATTACACAGTCTATGTCAAGTCTATGCTGCCTAAGTCTATCCATCTGCTCATGCTCTTATTCAAAGGAAGTCCTAAAACTAGTGTCGGCCACTCCTGAGATCTCTTGACTATTGCATGTCGGCCATCCTTAATGAGTCAGTCCGTTTCACCTAAGATCTTCCAAATCTTTCAGCATTGCTGGTACCTCCTGCTGGTCAATGTGGGATGCCTTAATGCCCTCCTTCCAGCAAGTCTCGTTCCGTCAACTTCAACCCATTTATTCTGGGACTTGAGGCTTAGAGTTTGGTTGAGTACCTTGAGGCTTGCAGTCATTAGTGGCAGGTTCTCTCGCCATCGATAGTTTTGGGAATACATCAATGTCCCCTGATCGATGGATTCATCCTAGTGTTCAACATCAACCCATTTATTCACACTTCGATGATTGTGCTCTGTGCCTTGATGCCCATTTTCATTATTGATGGGTCATCTCACGTCTGTTAACGGTATACATCATTGACCGGTAATCAGACGATTTCTCATCAGGTTCGACCCCAACTCCTTTATTCACTTGATGGGACTTGCACCATCAAAGACTTGTGTAGAAGACCCCAGGCGATTGTGGCATTCAGTATGCTACATATGACTTTGACTTTACATCTGAGATATCACCTCTCAGATTTCAGTAGTTTGTACTTCCAATTTGCACCAGTTGTCTTCTTTTCAGCAGAAGACCATATCTTATTATAGAGGGATCATGGCTATGATCACTTATGACATGTATTCATTATGTACTGCGTATTATGGCCATTGTATTAGATTGTTCTACTATACCGACATGTATTTAGAGATACTATTGTATTATGATGAGTGAGTTGCTCTTTCCACTTGTGTCTCCATCACTCCACTTCTGAGTTTTATAATGTATTTCGGCCATCATAGCATCAGTCTTTGACCTCATACATTAGGGGGCATCTATTACATCGTAATCTTCCACCTTGTGAGCATCAACATTATTTGGCCCATAGGATCCATTTTAGTGACTCAGATCCACTCATATCTTTCAGAGATACTATTTTTCCCTATTTTTGTTCCTACTTACATGTTGCATCATTATGGCATGCATACCCATGAGTTGCATCACTATAGCCCCATGAGTTGCATCACTATAGCCCGCGGGTATCAAGTAAAATGGTAAAAATCACTATTTATTACTTTTTACTCCCAAAAAGCGGTCATCGGGTGACATTTGGCTCTCCATCTGCCCAAGTAACGCCTCGATGTGTCCTTTCACCTACCTTTGAGAGGACTATATATTGAGCACATATGGCTTATGGATGGGAGGACGAAGAGAATAGCAAGAGAACTCTAGTGGATTTTTTCCCTATCTTGAGTCTGCACTCATTGATCCTTGTAGTTGTGAACCATTTATGTTCACCTTCCAAACTCCTATCTAGTTTGAGTTTTCCATTCATGGAGGATTGAAGTGGTGGAGGCACAAGTGGATTGATCTAAATCGTGGTTAAGATTGGTTGCCGGCAAGAGGTTGTATCACTTTGTACTTCTTCTTGTTAATTAATAGAAATACTCATATTCTCGTCCATCATGTTGTAAATGTTGTTTATTATACATTGGGTTACATTTGCTTGTGATATTATGGACCATTGTTATTGATAATGTTAACATCATTTATATATTATATGTACTTGTTGGATATTGGTTCTCAAGACTAATTTGCAGATTTCAAGTGCATGGATTGAAAGCTCCAACGGGGATCTTCATCAAACATTTGGATCGAGGTTGGTTACATTTCTCCATTATCTTAACATTATCATTTATAATAGCATTGTTATGAGAATTGAGTTGATTTCTGGCAGTCATCTGTCTGTTGTGATATTCCCAAGCCATAGTGAGTTTTCTCCAATACACTAGGTAGGTAGGTTGGGGTTCTCTGACTCAATAGGGAAAGTACTTGAAACAAACATCAAGCTTATCAGGGGCTCAGTTATATACTGGTCCCTATCTAACCCTAAGAACTGGGCCAACATGGTAATAACACATTTTGATTCTTCCTTAAAAATGGTGGCTTCAGTAGGGAAGGGTATGTCTTGGAAAGAGGAATTTCGCTTTAGGGAAGCATGGTAAAAACTCTGTTTCAACTGAATTGGGGAAAGCTTGTAGTGTTGGATTAGGCTTCCTCCCTATAGCTTTGGTATTTTTGACAAAACTCAGATGGAACGGCTAGGGACTTTCTAATAGTGAGGGTGTTTACATAGCACAAAACTCTTGACATGGAGGTTTCCATGATCACTCTCTGACTTGTGGAGTAGTTGCAGGTGCACCATTCTACAAATTCAGGACAACTTGGGGTTTGACTGGTTGTGAACAAGTGGAATAAAGAGTGATAAACCCTGTGAACATCTATGCTTTTTTCCTTTATGACCTCCAATCTCTCTTTAGCAGTCTCTATGGAGATATTAATCAACATAGTATCATAAACCTCACTATTTTTTTCCTCCGCCAACTCATTTATCCTTTAGTGCTCGAAACCCAGGGGTTCCACAGATCCAACCATTTAAATACTTTAATGGGAAGGTGGACAGCCTACCTAGCTGTTTGACAGCTGGGTTGAGCTTCTGGGATCCTGGTTGGTTTGTCAGCTCCTGCACGGTCTGCTCCTACCACTTTCCAATGCAAACAGGTCAAAAGGGAACCAAATCTCCATGCAGGCGAGCCCTTTTATATTATTAATCCTGCCATATCATCCCTGTAGCTATGACAATGATGGAGCCATGTTAGTCGTTCATCCAGGCGATTGATCTTGAGCCATAGATTTCCTTAGTCTTGACCTTCATCATCCTCCGTGGCTTCCAATTCTGCTATGTGCCATCTTGCTAGCACCTTCGATATGTGAAATCATTGCCAACCGTCGATATGGACCCTACCTAGATGTCGGCCATCCAAATGTGCGGCCTTTTATCGGGTTCGCAGATTTTGGGTCCATTAATTTCACGTGCAAGTCAGATTCATGAACTTACATCTAGCCATCGATCTCCATCCCACTTGATCTACACCATTGGAAAGTGCGGGGTCTACAAAAAGTTCACAAATATGAAAAATACCATTCTTCACGCATCTCAAAAACGTGAAACACTTCCTGACCATAAATATGCGCCAATCAACTGTTGATGAGCCTTTAAAATGTCTGCTAGTTAACACTCCTGCCTCCGCCTAAAACACCTCATCCTTATTTCGAGAAGCATGTTTATGTCTGTAGATCTTCACCACCACCGATCTAGGCCATCCATAGATGCCGCCACATAATTGTAGACATAATTTTACCATTTTACCTCTATTTACACTGTTTCGGACCTCGGATTTGATTGTTTCCTTCCCTAATCCACAAATATTTATCCAGATATCTCACCTTACCAATCTTACAGGCCATTTGACTCAGAACACCGAGGCTTTCTCTATTCTCTTCAGGGATTCAACCTCCCATTTCACCCAGATCAAAAATAGTGCCAACACACACAATGCATCTCAACATGTGCACTCACACATATGCATTCACATTCACAACATTTACATAATATTTTAATGTCCACTCACTTAATTCTTTCTTGCATGGATTCATGAATACCACAATGTCATGTCATTCATTTTACCATGACTGTCTGATATGGCATGCACTATCACAACATGACTATAAGTCCTTACTTGCTTTGGTTGTTAAACTCACCACCAATATACACAAATGGCATGATATAATTTCATATGAATGCATTGAGGTTTCTAAGCAACTATAGGGTGTAAGGCTCCTTGCCTTTACTTACCCACACCTCTCCATACTCAGTAGGATGACATTAACATTCATGCACTCAATTTAAACATAGTTGAAGCAATATTACCAAATCCTCTTTCAACATTCAGGCAATTTAAGCACAAATAACCATTACCCGCATGCCTGTCATTAACATCGCTTAATGTTACCTGATCAGTTGGCCTCTTACCAAGGCTTCATAGTCCTTTTTCCAACCTCATGATCATAGATTTGTTGCACCATCCCTTCTTCATAAGGTTGTTGGTCATATGCAACAATCATCATCCACATCCTTAGCCATGCTTCGGTTGTCATTGGTCCTACAACCAATGCGAACACAACTAATTATTCACAACCACAATAATTATCTTGAGTGCCTCATTGCATATGTAAAACCTCACTATTTTACCAATATGCAATATCATATATATATGCACAAACATTTTCACATGCATTACGCAATGTCCATTAGTATTCCAACTTCTGTGTATTCACTTCATCTATCTAATCTCTTGCATTTTCAATCATGCTTCTAGGGTCTAAATATTCCTACAACATTAGTTGTCATCAACCATAGGAAATACCATTAATGGGCTATTGCATGTGTAACTTCACTACCCTTACCCATATGCAACATCATGCTCATGCATAATCAATTCACATGCACTATGCAATGACTCTTTAATCATGCCCACTAATTCATATGCATTTAATCTACTACTCTCTTGAATTTCCAACATCCCATAATTTATATGCATGACAACTTCAGAATTATAAATACAATAGAAAGAGGGTAGTGGAGGGATTCTGCCTTCCAATTCCCCATCATGACATGGAGCTCCTCCTCCACATCATAGTCGATCATTTTCTTGGATTCCCTACCAGGCACACGAGGATTCATTAGTTGTGATTTCTCACCAAGTAGAAATTCAATACATATACATATGTAAAACATTCCTACTTGCTATTTTGCAAGCATACGCTTCTTATGCTGTAAACATAAATAGTTTAAGGTGAGAAAATTCCCTCTTTGTCAACAATTCTTACTGCTCGAATTGCTTTCAGACAAATATGGCCAAGTTCAACTTGACCCTTCTTAACTTCCCTGCAATTATGAGTAAAAACTGCAGCCCATTGACGTTATCTTAGGGGGATGATGGGGATCAAGAGGGCTTTCCCCCCTTGTATTTTTTTTTGTAAATCCTTTGATTTTGCACAATCTGATGCATAAGTTCAAGGCCATTTTTCACTTTCGGACACCTGAAATTCACCCTGGAAAACTGCTCAATTTTCCCTGTTTAGACGGACTTATCATTTTTCCTCCGACCATTTTGGTGATTTTAAGCTCTTCATCGCTGACTGCGTCGCAACAAAATAAATTGTTTTCCATCGACCGTGTCGCAAAAAAATAGCTTATTTTCTGCCAACTGTGTCACAGCAAAATAACTTATTTTTCATCGACCGTGTCGTAGCAAAATAGCTTATTTTCCGTCGACCGTGTCGCAGCAAAATAGCTTATTTTTCGCTGACCGTGTCGCAACAAAATAGCTTAATTTCTGTCGACTGTGTCGTAGCAAAATATCTTATTTTCCACCGATCGAGTCATAGCAAAATAGCTTAATTTCTGTTGACTGTGTCGCAGTAAAATAACTTATTTTTCGCCAACCGAGTCGCAGCAAAATAGCTTAATTTTTGCTGACCATTTCAGTGATTTTGAGCTTATCTCCTCCGACTGTTTCGGTGATTTTAAGCTCTTCATCGCCGACCATGTCACAGCAAAGAGGGATAAAATCATGGACCACGTCGCTGCGATCTCAGCAAAACTCGCCGACTGTTTCGGTGTTTCTGGCTTATCTTCACCGACACAGTCTTTGGTAGAAAAATCATAAAACACTTTGAAAAATTTTGAAATTTTTTGTAATTTTTCTTAATGATCACTGCTGAGTGGGAAGCATACTTACCTCTGCAAGTTGTTCAAGTTGGCCCATGTAGTCCCTATGTTTTAGTGTTTGCTCTGATACCACTCTATCATGTCCCCTCCCGTGGACCCAATTTGAGGAAGGGAACATGATACCAAATTATGGGTCTTTTGCATAAACTCAGCCCATCCATTAGATTCATACAAATAAAAGTCAAAAGTGTGCAGATGCAAATCAAGCAAATATGTCCAGTGGAATAAAATATCATCCACACACATTTCATACTCATCCAACATATTAAAATAATCATCAAATTAAACATTGCAGAAGTAAATACACATAAAGAATATAGTCATCTTCATTGTGCAATTGTCCTAAGCAACTAGCTATGTCGCTGTAACGTTCCACCCAACCATAGGCAAGTTGTGTTCATCAATCTCTCAACACAACTGTCACCCCCAAGCTGGGCATGATTCTTACAAGGAAAATGGGACATTCAAGCTCATGCACAGCCAAATAATCATTGCATTTAAGCCAAGCCAGTCCATAGCTGGGTTTATCAGGATAAATTTGAACCCTCTTCATCTCTGGATACTTGCATTCAAGCTCAAGCCAAAGAAATGGATACCCATAACCCATACCATAAGATACTCTTTTCACACACAACAAGCACAATCATTGGGCATGGATACACATATTAACAATGGGATTTACAAACAAGATGGCCATGGGTTTTCCCCAAATTGTTTCCATCCAAAAACGAATTGTGGGATGGGGAAAAACAATCACACGGAGGAAAACGATTTCTTCCCCAACTATATAAGCATTCAATGGCCAAAACGGTCTCTTATGGAACCCCAGTTCGATTCCCCTTTTTCCCCACTGGTATATAACACAAAAATGCCCTTCTTACAGCCGAGAATCCAGGAAAACACAGAATTTCGATGGAGAAAAACTCCCAACCATCTCCCAACTCGTGAGAGAGCAAAAATGCTTGATGGGTTATGGCTTGGGGAGCAATTCATGGCTCTTTTCTTGGCCAAGAAGCCAAACATGATTTTCTATGAAGGGTGGCTTGCCCATACCTGAATTTGGACAGCCATACCTCTCCATTCCCAAGGCATTTACTAATTCACCCAACTCTTAGGAGAAATGAATGATTGGGTACAAAAGTCAACATGGGTAGTTGAGGGTTTTATGGGTTCTCTCATTGAAACTTGGCTTGACTTGATTGGATCAAGGGTTTGAATGTTTCCCTCCCAATTCCTTGTAAAATCATGCCCCCATCTCTTGTTGCATTGCATAGCTGGTAGTGGGTATTTTATTAAAATGCATATTTACATGATATTTGCAATTCCATTGTGCCTGCCTAACACATAAACCATATGCATCACTAAATCGATGGTAGGGCCTTGGCCTTGAGCTCCTCAGCACGATTTTATAACAATATTACATCATTTACATTTTAATGCAATGGGGTCAAAATTGGGATATGACATGTTCACACCTGGCAAAAGGTGCGAGATGACTACGATTGCGACCAAATATCACAATGCAGCATTATGCTTCACCTGTGGACTCCAAAGAATAGATCCAAAATGGTCAGTTCAATAATTAGATGTAAAAATAACCCCAACTATAGTAAACTAACCCATAACAGAATAAATTAAAAAGGGAATATACCTTTTTAAATATAAATAGGAAAAATTAGTAAAAAATAGTTACCATTTGTTTTTTACCAAAATGAGACGTTAAAGTGACCATTTGGAGAGTAATTTTAAACTGTCGATTGCGAGAGCTGTGATCGATCATTGTCAATGCCATCAGCAATATGTAAGCCTAATCCCTATCTTCTTCATTTTTCAGTGGTTTAGATTTTCATTTTCTTTCCATTTTTTTGGGTTTTGAGCTTGCATTGTGGAGGGAAATTAGAGAGACTGCGTGTTCGGGATTTAGAGAGAGGGAAAGGGTGAAATACATAGAGACATAGAAAGATAGAGAATGGGGGTTACGGGATTAGAGAGAGAGAGAGATATTGGAGGTAAGGGTTTTGGCACAGGATTATTCCGCAGGAAGTGAGGAAGCCAACAGACCGCGGAAGGGACAATCCGCGAAAGAAGGAGCACTCGGGGAGTTTGAGAAAGTGCAAGAATAGTTAAATTAGTTAGAATTGGTCATGTGGATCATTTTGCAACCGCATAGTAGCATATAAATAGAAGTAGATTTGTAAGCCTACAGGAATCCAAGAAAGTGATAAGAAGTTGATCCATCTTTTGATCTGTTTTGTATCCACGACACGATGTATTGACTTTTTCTGCGAAGGTCATCCTGCAGGTTTTAATAAATGCATGAAGATATTCGATTATGGTTCCATTTTTGTCTCTGTCTCTGTGCGATGATGAATGTGAATGCTTGCAACATGTTTAATACTCTGTGGGTTGAAAGATTACTGTTGATGCGAATAAGTAGGTTAAATATGTTGTTGTGAATGTTTATTATCTGTTGAATCTGCGAACGGTCTAATGTGCGAATGATGAGTTAATAGTTTACTGCGGAAGCTATAATCTCTGGTTTCTACAAGGGTAATGTGCATCGGATGGGTGTCCTCAAATCCACTACGGAAACTTGGTTCCTGTATCCCCCTTGTGCATCTCGGGTGAGACTTCATTCGCTCTGCGAGTGTTGCTGGAAGGGTAACACCCTTCTAGGCCGGTGCATAAGGGAGTTTGGGTTGGTGTTGGTTGACAGCAGTGTGCAGTGAACCCCTGTTAATAGTCATTGTGTCAACAAATGGTTCCATTGCCGGGACCTTGAAGAGGAAAAGAAGAGGATATGTTGTGGCATTCGACGAAACTGGAGATCCAATATTGGTTTGACATAAAGATAGAAGAATTCGAAGAAGGGGAGAAGCAAAACCCTAAATAGATAGTAAGCAGATGGTTGCAGAAATACATTTATTTAGATATCCACGAAATATTTTTCTATGAATTCCTAGTATTGTTGCACGAGTGGTTAGCATAGCTAACATTCCAAAAGCACCATTTCCAAGAGACTGAGCCTGAGCATTGGACACTAGAACTGATTCAACAGCTGAAATATGTCAACAACACAGTATCAAGGGCTATCGACTTCTGGGTGGATAGTATCGTAGAGGGATATATTTTTGAGTTCGCAGTAGACACGGTCAAGTCATATAGTGACGTAGAGAGGAATTTCTTTAGGGGACCAAGGGGAATGTTCTTGCTATTGGTAAAACTGTGGATTAAGATGCTCGTGTGTGAAAAGGGAATTCTGAGGATGACTTCCGACGAGTAGAAATATCAGTGTGCGGAGGTTGTAGGTGTTGCGTCAATGCGGATCTGATAGAAATATGCAAGGTAGATAGACATGAGCGACGACGAGTTTGTATGGGAAGCTGACGAAGAGTGTGGTACCTTGAGGAGTGGAGCGATATTCCGATGTCCTGAGAAGAAGAGGAGGACTGAGAGAGAGTCTCCTGAGAGAATCAGAATAGAAGACTGCGAAACAGGACCACAAGGGAGAAAGCGACCTTATTTCGACGAGAACGGTGACCAGGCTACCCCAGAAGCATAATAGACATAGATCGTAAGTTACAACATACCTGCAACCCCACGCACTACCAAAAATTTTACAAGAGAAAACCCAAGCTATTCGCAGAGTTTCCCTGCATGCAGCGGTAAAAGTAGTACATCAGTAAACAATAACAGTAGGAACGTTAGGATGGAAGATGAGGCAAAGATGCCTACCTTTCAGGGGAATGGGACCAAGGATCCCAAACAGTATTGGTTCATATGTGAAGCAGTCTGGATTGTGAATTAGGTCCAGGATGAAGCCATAAAAATGGGACAGATAGCGACGACCCTTAGGCGTCGGGCGTTAGACCGGTTCATGAAGTTTACGAAGGTTCCAACGGGAGCAACAGCCAAAACATTGGCACATATCAGAACAACGATGATTGATTAATTTAAAAAACCAAAATTGGAGTCACAGTATGTTACTGAGCTCAAGGAGATCAAGTAATTCCCGAATGAGACGATGTGGGAATTTGATCAACAGTACAAGACGTTGATAGCGAAGGTGAGTTTTGGGCTAAGTGATATGCAGCACAAGGAGTGGTTCATCGCAGGACTGGTACCACACATCCACGAACCACTAATGTAACAGAAGGTTGAGACCCAAGCGGAAGCATTGGAGATTGTGATGATGTTGGAGGCTTCGCAAATTAGTGAAACATGGTTGGGTATGGATCGGATACAAGCATAGCTGGAAAACTTGACGATCTAACTACAAGACATGAAAAATGGAAAGAAGCTCACGAAGAGATCTAGTGTACTAGGTGTAGGACAGAGGGACACAACAAGGATCAGTGCCCAGACTTTCGAGACTATTTGCAATCTAGTGCACGAAATCCCCTCAGTCAGGGAGGGTTGCCTTAGTGTCGTGTCTTCCAAATGAGAGGCCATCGACCAAAAGAGTGCATCTATCTATAGAAAATGGTGTCGAAACTAGAGAACTTGTATTGCAAGTTTTGTAAATCGGTTGGCCATGATGATAAGAACTACAGAACTTATGGCCTACTCCAGGAGAGATCTGCAACAGCATATTTCATGGCAGGAGAAGAATAGGCACTGTGTTAGCAACAATAGCAGTATAACCAGCCATCGACGTAGTATAATCACCAACCATAACAGTATGATCAGGGTAAGTATGGGAAAATGTAGTATCCGACACCATAGTATTCGGCACCGCAGTACCCAGCACTGTAGTATCCCTTGCCACAGTACCCACCATATGGACCATCACCATAGCTGAAGTATGGGAAGCCGCAGTACCTGCAATATGGCCCACCATGTGGAGGGGCTAGAGGAGGATTCCATGGAGGTCAAGGTGCTGGCGCAGGACGAGGAGGAGTTGCTGGATGAGGGAGAGGACCAATTATGTGCTACAATTGTAGGCAGTAGGGGAATTATTAGAGGGATTTCCCAAATCCAGCACCACAACAGTGCGTGTATTGTAGTGCTGTCGATCACGGAGTTGAAGATTGTCTGTATCTCATCGCAAAATGGCAGACCAAGAATCAACCACCACCTCCACAAAACCAAAACTAGAATCCACCGGCTGTGCAGATGATATCGAAGGAGGCTCACAACATGTGACTATCAGAGTGGTGACACAAGGAGGATCGACGACAGGAGCCGATGGGACACGAACTACTATCTGACCAATAGTATCGAAACATGCCACTTTTGATGTAGAGGCCGAAAGGGATATATTCTTGGAAGCACAAGAGACAATGAGATAGAGGAGGCTGTTACCTCTTCAGGAAGAAGTTATCTACGACATGCCATAGACGTTCGATAGGACGAAGTTGCAGGGAAAGGCTAATACCCTAAAAGCCTTCTTAAAGCGTTTCCTAGAGTTGGCCAAGGATTAGGATGCGTTGTAGGAGATATCCAATCTATTGACTCGATAGGAGGGTGTATGCTAGGAACAAAGAGTTAATCGCATACACAAGGGGAAGACAGGGAGAGATATGCGAATCTCGACACAAATTGGAGCTTTTGATGTCAACTCAATTATCTTGGACCTGGGGTCAGATGTCAACATTTTGACCAAGCAGACATTGGAAACCATGGGGAAACCACAATTGGCTTGGTCACCAGTATAGTTGCGATTTGAAAACCAGAGTAAGGTTACTCCAATTGGTCAGGTCTACCAACTTCCCCTTGAGATTGAGAGCCTCAAGTCTTATGTTGATTTTGATGTAATTGAGATTGTGGATAACACCAGTCCCTACCTAGCACTGCTAGGGATCGATTGGGAAATTGACAATCTAGCGGTTATTAACTTTAAGAAGTAGACAATGTCATTTGAAAATCGTGAGATGAGGATCATCGCACCTTTGGATCCCACGAAAGGGCAGCGATACGATGAACCAGCCAGAGATGAATTTACGGAGGGATGGGATAGTATATACAATATATTTGAGGAATACATAAATCCTACCACAGACGGTTAATTGGGTTGGCATAGTGTCAGATCAGCATCGTCGGATTCAGATGAAGCGCTCATGAATTGGCAGAACTAGATGCATGAAGTGTCATTTAGGAGATATGCAAGGATCACATAATCACTGCGATGGGTAGCCACAAAGGAGCGAGCGCTACCAATGTATGAAGGATTGCCTGATTTGAGCAGCTTTTTTGTAGAGTTTGAAGAGAAAGTGTCGGAGCCGCAGTGTTTATTGGCCTCAGGGAAAGCCTTGAAGGCTACTCTTGCGTGCTGGTGGGTAGTGCACAAGTCTAATATCACAACCTAGCCACTATGTCGCCACCTAATGACAGTTAGGTTCAGCGATGTGGAAGGAATTTTGATGGCAGAGGCGACCTGAATGTACATTTGGCAGAGTGCAAAAGCGAATGGGGATTATGCGCAAAAGAGGAGTGGGTCCATGCGTTAGTTCACACTTTGGATGGAGTACCACGGAGTTCGTATGTCACAGCAGAACTGCGATGCGAAACAAATTCTTAGGGCAACTAACACTTGGCTTCAGCCAAACGTTTTGTTTCTCAGATGAGAACCCCTTCATCCACTGTGCGCTACAGGTGATCCACGAAAGATATTTGAATCAGTATCAACAAAGAAACCATTAGAACTTGGCTGGATTGCGACACCAGAAATGATGATGGAGTGCTATAACATCATAGGAGAGCTAGATAATGAGGACGATCCAAGGGCTACGCATGTGCTAGAATCATAAGGTAGTCGCAGTAAATTCCTTCCAACAAATTCCAGCAACCGTTGAAGATCAAGAAAGTAAACATTGCGATGGAGGAGAACCCGAAGTTTGCAAGCATTGGGGATTATTGGGATTAGTCCACCATTGCAAAGATGACAGATTTGTTGCATGATTTTTAGGATCTGTTCCCAACGAAATTATCAGTGATGAAAGGAATTTTCGAGGACCTAGGCGAAATGAAGATTCCTTTGAAACTTGATGCGAAGCCATTCAAGCAGCGACTCTACTGATTGAATCAAGACACAAGGAGAGAGTGCAGGCTGAGATTGAAAGGATGTTGGAAGCTAGCATTATAGAACCAGTCAAAGAATCCAAGTGGATCAACTCGATGGTGGCCTAGGACAAGAAAACTGGTGAAGTTCGAATTTGTGTCAACTTGCGGAAATTGAACGATGCATGTTTGCACAACCCATTTCCGGCACCTTTCACGGATGAGGTGCTCGAAGGAGTTGGAGGTCAGGAGATATACACATTTACAAATGCCTTTTAGGCTATCACCAAATCAATATAGCGAAGGAAGATTGGCATAAGACTACATTCGTCATGGAATGGGTCTGCTTCCAGTACACAGTCATGCCGTTTGGATTGAAAAATGCCCCAACAATTTTTTCAAGATTAGTGGTGTCATCGTTCAAAGACTACATTCATAAATTTATTGCTGTCTATATGGACGATTGAACAGTGTATGGGTTGGTCAAGGATCACATCGCAAACCTGAGGCTAATTTTGGAATGATGTCAACAGTACCATATCTCCTTGAACTTGAAAAAGTGCATCTTTTGTGCTCCGTTCGGGATTTTACTGGGGCACATTGTCTGTAGGGAAGGTATGCTAGTAGACCCGAAGAAGATTTCCATTATTATCGACCTCCCACCACCGATGATAGTCAAACAATTGAGAGCCACACTGGGCCACACAGGATACTACTGAAATTTTATCAGAGGATATGCCACAATCACAACACCCATGGAGAAGTTATTGAAGAAAGATGCCAAGTTCGAGTGGAACGACGAGTGCCAGAAGAGTCTGGACATATTAAAAGCGAAGATGGTTGCTTCACCTATCTTGGCATTTTCAGATTGGACGAAGGAGTTCCACGTCCACGTTGATGCATTAGGAGTTATCTTGGCCCAGCCAGGAAAAGGTGACATCGACCACCCGATAGCCTTCACAAGTAGGAAGTTGTCTACGACGGAGAAGAATTATACCACCACTGAGCGAAAAGGGTTGGTGATGGTGTACTCGCTACAGATGTTTCGACACTACCTACTCGGGGGCCACTTTAATATGTTCACCAATCACTCAACATTAAAATACCTGGTGAACAAGCCTGTGTTGGGGGGGAAGATCTGATATTCTAGGAATTTGATTTTGAGATAATCGTAAAGCCGGGACAACTGAATGCAGGACTAGATCACTCATCATGAATTGAGTTAGAAGAAGAGCTAAGGAGCATTGATGAAGGATTGTCGGATGCTCAGTTATTCAGGTTTGGCATGGTCAATGATAATTATGAACAAGTCATTCAATTTTTGGCAACTGGGGAGGCACCGGAAGGTTTCACAACCAACCAAAAGAAGTAGCTAGTCGTAAGGGCTGTAGATTTTCAGTTGATTGTAGGACAATTGTATAAAATGGGGCCAGAAGAGATACTGCGACACTATGTCCTTCTGCATGAACAGGAGCAAATTCTTGTGAAAGGATATGATGGGATCATTGGGGGCCATTACGGTGAATGCACCACTGTGAGGAAGATTCTGTGAGCATGGCTATGGTGGCCGACGATGCATGGGGATGCTGTGGACTATGCTAAAAGCTGCGACGTATGTCAATGGACTGGGAAGCCATCGAGAAGGGGTGAAATTCCACTAGTACGTCAATTGACATTGCAGGATTTAGATAAATGGGTTGTTGACTTCGTGGGACCCATCAACCCACCAGGAAAAAGAATAGGGTTGCGCTACATAATTACAACAACAGTCTACTTAACGCAATGGGAAAAAGCAGTGCCAGTGAAGGATTGCTCTGCTGCGACAACAACCACATTCCTTTTTGACAATGTAGTCACCAGGTTTGGGTGCCCCAAAATACTGATGAGTGACCAAGGGACCCATTTTGTTAAACAGACAATCGTGGCAATGACAGAGGGATTTCAGATACAACACAAGAAGAGCACCCCTTACCATCCTCAAGCAAATGTAATAGTGGAAGCATTTAACAAAATCTTGGAGCATGCGCTCACGAAGGTATTCAACACGAATGGGGATGATTGGGATTTGAAGATCCCTGCGATACTGTGGGTGTATCACACAACTTGCAAACGTCCGACTGGCCATACACCGTTCAAACTTGTCTACGGGAACGAATCTGTAATGCCGATGGAGTACATTGTCCCTAGTCTGTGGATTACAGTTGTCACTGGTATGAGAAACGATTGAGCACTGGAGGAACGACTGGACCAATTCGTACAACTCGATGAGGACAAGTTCATCGTAGGATTTCATCAGAAAGTGGAAAAGGATTGACAGAAGGCTTGGCATGATTTCCATATTAAACAAAAGCACTTTCATCACGGGGATATCGTTCTGCTATATGACAGTAACTTTGCTAAGCATCCATGTAAGTTACAAATGCATTGGTCAGGTCCCTATGTTATTGATTTTGTTAGTGATGGAGGTGCGGTGCAACTGAAGAGCTTAGATGGCACGTTGTTTCCCAAGCTGGTAAGTGAAAAAATTGGTTGAAACCCTATCGCCATGACCAGGCACATAGCGGTTGAGAAACGCAAAAAAAAAGGAAAAGAAAAAAACATGATGACAAAAAGAGGGAAGCATGTGGGAACCAATGATGACAAAAGGAGGGAACCATATGGGAAACAATGATGACAAAAAGTGGGAAGCATGCGAAAACCATGGCCAGCCAGGTCGCTTACCGATGCTTCACACGGCTTAGCACGCGGGGGTCAAATCCTATTATGATTACTGCAGATCGACATCACTTGAAGACATCGGAAGTGTAACATCCCCTTCCATCAATTCGATGGAAGTCGACAATGATGACAAAAAGTGGGAAGCATGCGAAAACCATGGCCAGCCAAGTCGCTTGCCGATGCTTCACACGGCTTAGCACGCGGGGGTCAAATCCTATTATGATTACTGCAGATCGACATCACTTGAAGATAGCGGAAGTGTAACATCCCCTTCCATGCAAGGAAGGAAACATGACCAATCTGCCGGGCTTATTAGCAATCTCAGCCCCATTCAAATTCTTAAGAAATGCATGGTTAAATAAAACTTGTGCATACATATTCATACTCAACAAGCACAATGGAATTAATCACTATAGATGCACATAGTTTCATCATGCATTCAGCATATAAACAACAGTCATTAATTAAGACATTACAGAACGTAGAATTAACACAACTCATTTAATAAACATAACAGAATAACCATAATAGCATACAAGCAGAAGGAGATGCATCATCCTATTTCCTTCAGGAAGAATTGTGAAACAATCACATAATAATCAATCCCATTCTCATGCTATGCACATGCATCATGCCAACTAACTTAAGATAATCATTTCACTCAATTTACATGAATAATTAGACCTGTAGAACATAATACATAATGATCATAATTTAAACCACAAAGAATACTTATCTTGAAGATGAAACTATCCAACAACTGGCTATGTGAGAGCAACGTTCCACCCAACCATAGATCTCTGTCCAGCATGTATTCTTTTAGCTAAGAGATCACCCCTGAGCTGGGTTGTGTATCCACTAAGGAGGAACTAGACAGGCTCACTCATAGCCATGGATTCACTCAAATGGTTATGCTAAGCCAACACACAGTTGGGTTTATCAAGGATACAAAAGGAAAAGGAGGAGGATGCTAAGCAAGTGAGCTCAACCACAGAGCTACAGACACCTCAAGCTAAACTCAAGCCACCCAATCCTCTGTTCAAACATCCACACTTGGATTTTCTCACATTTCTGTCAACAAATAACTCAATCCCGTAACTGTATTTCTGGGCTATCAAAACTAGGTTTTCGTATGGATTTAGGGGTAGCTAATGCTCTCAAATTCGCCCCAAGGTTCATACCTATGGATCCCCCATTGGATTTCACTGTCAAATACCAATTCTAGGCATTTATGGCTCTTCAAAACGTGGGTTCTTTCACAGTTGCGATTTTTGGTTTTTCTCACTATTGGGAATTCATTTTTGGATGGAAAATGATGCTGGGTCCTTCCACAATGGAATGGGAATGAGGAAGAAGCAATCCCCATAAGGTAGAGTGACTTGTGGCACAAGAAAACAGAGCCCATACTCTGCCATACAAATTTCTAGGCTGCCCATGCCCCATTGAAGCCATGGACTGAAATCTTCAACTACTTCCTTACAACAAAAATAAATGTCATCAAGGAAGGTCAAAAGGGTTCTCAAGGTGACATTTGTAAGCTTATGGCTCAATCCCACAACCCCCTCACCACTCCCTAGTGGATACACATGGCCCCTTCTCATTCGTTGCCTCCATAGCCGGTTTTGGTATTTTATTGCATAATGTTTATTTACATCATTTTTACAATGTTCCATGGCCAAATAGCACATGGGTAGCAAAATATCAAATGCTTTCCCTTTTAAAGAAAATTCGAGCTTTCGCTAGCGGGGCCTTGGACTTGAGCTCCACGCTAGGAAAACATACATCACATCTATACAATATTTACATTAAAAGCTAATATATCCTAAGGGTCAAAATGAGGTATTACAATCCCCTCCCCCTTAGAATAACATCGTACTCGGTGTTCCCAGACTTGGAATACATATACAATTTACACGTCCAAAATTTTCAAAACATTTTGCAGGTCTGCCCTGCATTCTATCCTTTACTTTGAACTTTCAGGACCAAGTCCTTTGGCCTCCACGAGTTGCTCCTGCTAGTTCTGATCTTCCAAGTCATCCACAAGTTTGAAAACTTTATGGCTACTACCATTCTAATGTTCCTTTGTTGGGTAGTTGCGGAGACAATGATGTCTTCCACATTTCCAACATTTCACTGGTTGTTTCATCTCATTTTGCTTCTTTTGTAGCTTGAGTAGTTCTCCAATATTTTCTTGGTTCTTGGCAACTGTTTGAAGAAGACTTTCAGCCAATTCCAATAGCCTATGGTTTGCTGCCATGGCCATTGTGTGCAGCTGGTTCTCACTTTGCTTACAAGCAACACTTGCTTTGCAACAACTACCACAAATTAGTTTCACTTCCCCACCTATGGAATTCATCATTATAATTTTGTTAGGCCAAGCATAATATAAACATTAAAATCAGTAAATTAATTGTCAATTGACATGTGTAGTCCATGCTTTATCCATGAGACTTTCATACTTTTCACGCTTGCCCAACAGGCACATGAGCTCATTCATGTCCATTCTTTCACAGGGAATTAACTACTTCAGCATTCACAACTTATTTCAAGCAAATAAACACACTCTACTTTTAGCCATACATGCATTCAAATTTTTTTTGTTTTTATAAATGCATCAATGAAAAGGAAAGAGAGAGCAGTAATAGTTTTCTCCTATTCGTCTTGTTCCATTCTAGAAGCCACACCACCACTATGGTTTTCATGCTCTTAGCCTCTTTCACTTCCATGTGAATGCTTGACCAACCCTTCTTGGCTATGACAATTAGTGTATATGGTCTATTCTAGACCTCTCAACCATGGAGTCCCTCCACATAGTTTGTTTACAACTCTTGGCTGTTAGGACCCACACAGTCCCACTAGCACCATTTTTCATTGTTGCTCAAGATGAGCTTTTTAGGATAGTCATATGTCCACATGCATTCTTAAGATGCTTTCATAGTCCTTGCTTCCAACAATACCTACACTCAAACATTGAATCAATTCGCATGTTTAGTTTATTTTCATAGGATTTATCTCTAAACAAGAGTTTAGGAAGTCATAACCAAATCATATACACATGTATATTCATAAGCAAGAAATTACAAGATAACCAAATACTTATCTGTATTGGATGTCTTCACTTTATTCCATAGGGTCCTTCTTTGATTTACAAGCCTTGGGATTGCCTATGGACTTGGATGTTTGGCCAGCGCGTGTGAGATTTTCAATTACTAGGAACTAGATTCATAAGACAATTTCACCATGGAATATTTTAGACAATGAGAGAAGAAGAATAGAGAGATTAAATTATGGAAAACACTCTGTATCTTATTCATTGATATTGTAACAATATATAATACATCCTCCATGGAGAAAATCGAATTGCTTTGAAGCAATATGGAAAGAGCAAAAAGAAAAGGCTTAGAAAAGACAAAAAACCCTCTAGGTGGCAAAAGCAGTTTCCAAAACTGTGCTAGAGGCTCACGAATTTGGAAAGTATGGTATGGAAACTCATGAGTGAGGTAAATGGAATGTAATTATGGCTTTAGATTGTTAGATATGATGTGCAGGTCGAATTGGTCAAGTGGCAAAAGATTCCAAGTAAACTAGCTTTATCTTTTCCACTAGAAAGCAGAAAAAATAGGACAAAGCTAACTAAAACTGGATAGTGTCTTTCTAATTCAGGAATGGAATAAAATAAGACACAATCCAAGAAAATATTATCTAGAATCTATCCAAATTCGTTTTTGAGAATGAGGATAGCATGTGGTCCACTAAAAGACAAAACTGGCCTATTCTACCTAGTCAAAACTCAGGAAATTAATCATAAATGATTAATTAATTTTATCCTAAGTCTAGAATGACATAGTGGGTTTTTTAAATGTTCCAACACCCCCGCTTAAGCCTGACTTTATGTGATGGGAATTAGAAAAATATCACAAATATAGGGCCCAAGCAACAAGGCTTATGGTCACCCCAATACAAAAATAACTAGTCCATGTAAACCAAGGAAACAGGGAAAACCTCATGGGAACAAAACCCTCCCTAAAAAATGGACATGCTTGATGTCTTCATACTATCATGTTACTCATTTGAATGAGTTGAATGAGATGAATGGGCTGCTTCTAAGTAACTGACTTGATGAAGAGATTGTGGATGTCATGATCATGCATCAGTGCATCGATGTTGTGTAGGCAAGAACCATGTGTTGAAGCTCTATGAAATTCATCTTCTGATGATGGAGGAGCATCAAATGAATTTTTCTTGTTGCTGTAACATACATAATCAAATATGAAAACATAATCAATGATGGAAAGAAGATCTATGCATACTCCTTCCCAAGGAGAAAGAATGAACTCAATAGGATCAATTTCTTCTGTAGCTGCAATGTGGTGTACTAGTTCTTGTACTTTCTTCTCAAACTGATGTAGAACCTTTCTAATATTTAAAATGAGATCATGTAGCTCTGAAATATCAGAATGTAAGTCATATGGAGCAGCAACCAGTAAAGATGTGGAGTCTCCATGATCAAACATAATTTCAGTAGAAAAAATTTGAGAAACTAGATCACCCGGACAGCTGAGCGAGCTTGGAGAGTGTGAGGACTTGAATTTTGAACCATGAGTGATGGGGTCATGTCCAGATGTGTGGAATATCAGTACAAATAATCCCAAAACAATGTCTGTCCAACCAATGAAAGATATGAAAGACAAAAGTGCAACAAAGGCAAGTGACACAGTGTAGGAAAACATAGAATTGTGTAGTTTCTTAACTGGAGAACTTGGGATTTGCAGGGTCTTTTGTGCATCCAAAGGTTGGAAATATGATGTGGGATATGTAATGAACTACATATTAGACTGTAAATCTTTTTCTAAATCATAATCTAAAATATTTGAATGATGGTGGAAAGACCTTTCAGAAGACAAGTCAGAAGCTAGTAAAAAATGACTAGTTTTGAGAGTAGACTTCGATGAACTGACTGAAGATTGTTCAAAGGAAGAGGTGGAGGTTTCTGATTATGATATATCAGAATGTGAATCAATATCAGAGACATCAGAATTATATTTCACTCTAGAACTCAAAGCATAAACATTATTACCTTTGTGAGAGGCTTGGAGACAGAGTTCTTGTTCTACAGCAACCTTGCCTTGTTCTTTCTTTGCAAAGTCAGGAACATCTATGTTATGCTCTTCAAGCATCTTGGCCATGATATCCAATTTATTCTTGAAGCAATATTTCTCAAGATGAGTGCCTTTGCAGCAATAAGAACACTTGGGATTCTCCTTCTTCATCTTCTTGGATTTGGAATCTCTATCGGAATCCTCTTCATCTAACAATATCTTCTGTTTGGATTTGTCATTCTTGAAACTCTTTGCTCCATGAGCAACAAGTGCAAAGTCTTTCGAGGGTTATTGATCCCTCATTTGGACCAGCTTGTCCTTTTATTAAGTGAGCGAATCAATAAATGCATCCAAGGTTGGCATCTTCCACTTGGGAACTGCAAGTCTTGTAGAATGAAAAGTAGACACAAATACTGAGTATTCAGAGCTCAGTTTTGACAGAATGGTAAGGATTAATTGTTCATCCTTCTTCTCTATACCACATTGCTTGAGTTGAAGCACTAGGTTCTTGAATTTTGAGATGAACTCCTCCATATAATCGAAATTACTTGGACTAAGAGAGATCATCTCAATCTCTAACAAATGACCTCTGAGCTCGTGTTGTTTTCCAAAGAGAGACTCTAGCTTTGTCCACACTTCATTTGGAGTTGATAGAGAATCGATATGGAATAGAAGATCTGGAGATACAGAGAGACAAAGTAACCCATAAGCTTCATCAAGCCTATTGAACCATTTGGATTTTAATGCAACAGCTCCAGGCTCAGTTTCAAGCCCCATAGTGACTCTATACAATCCTTTGCTCCGAAGCTGGATGATCGTATGAGCCTTCCAGTCAAAGAAATTGAAGGGAGTGAGAGTCATAGCTTTGGCTTGATTTTGCTCCATACTAATGCGCTCCTGGTAATGGTAATACCTGTAAAAAACACTCTCGGAAATTGTTTTGAATCAAGCTAGCTTTGATACCATGTGAGATTTTCAATTACTAGGAACTAGATTCATAAGACAATTTCACCATGGAATATTTTAGACAATGAGAGAAGAAGAATAGAGAGATTAAATTATGGAAAACACTTTGTATCTTATTCATTGATATTGTAAGAATATATAATATATCCTCCATGGAGAAATTCGAATTTATTTGAAGCAATATGGAAAGAGCAAAAAGAAAAGGCTTAGAAAAGACAAAACCCCCTAGGTGGCAAAAGCAGTTTCCAAAACTGTGCTAGAGGCTCACGAATTTGGAAAGTATGGTATGGCAGCTCATGATTGAGGTAAATTGAATGCAATGATGGCTTTAGAAGGTTAGATATGATGTGGAGGTTGAATTGGTCAAGTGGCAAAAGATTCCAAGTAAACTAGCTTTATCTTTTCCACTAGAAAACAGAAAAAACAGGACAAAGCTAACTAAAATTGGATAGTGTCTTTCTAATTCAGGAATGGAATAAAATCAGACACAATCCAAGGAAATCTTATCTAGAATCTATCCAAATTCATTTTTGAGAATTAGGATAGCATGTGGTCCACTAAAAGACAAAACTGGCCTATTCTACGTAGTCAAAACTCAGGAAATTGATCATAAATGATTAATTAATTTTATCCTAAGTCTAGAATGACATAGTGGGATTTTTAAATGTTCCAACAGTGCGCAGGCTGCCCCTCAACATCAAATAATCTTGTATGTTTGGCCAACACGCAGGATTCTCCACCACATCAAATAGTCTTGTATGTTTGGTCAACGCGCAGTCTGCTCCACAACATCAAATAGTCTTGTATGTTTGGCTAGCATGCAGGCTGCTCCACAACATCAAATAGTCTTGTATGTTTGGCCAGCACATAGGCTGCTCCACAACATCAAATAGTTAATGCTCAACCAGTCACTCTATGGATTTACCAAGCAATTTATAGTTCTTTCAAGGTCATTTCTTCCTATAATGACCAAGGTTTCCAACAAAGAAACAATAGTGCATCAGCTTAACTGTTACAAGACTTATACTTGAAATCTTCATTATTCCAAACAAGAAAGAAATGAAATGAACACTTATCTGTATTATGCATTTCCTCTCTAGTCCATAGGGTCCTGCTTTTACTTTATAAGCCTTGGGATCCTCCCATGGACTAGGATGTTTGGCCAGTACATAGGTTGCTCCAAATCATCAAATAATTAATGCCCTACCAGTACACCTTCACGCGGACTGGATTTACCAAGCATTTAGTGGTGCCCAACCAATCCCATACCTAGTTGTCCCTCTCCATTGCTAAGCCAGCATATCCATCTGGGCCATCGGCCAATGGAAGGTAACTGTGCCACCGACCATTATAGGTCAAGACTCTACTACTCTGCCTTAGGCTTGCATCAGCCTTTCAAATGTGTCACAATCCCTCAATACACATAACAATTCGTCACCCACATAAGGGTGGTGCTCCTTCTCTTGTGCAAACCAACAGCTCTCTTTAGGAACTCTTTAGGTGACCTTCTTAACTGTAGGCTATCATGGCCCCATGATACCCACTCACACTACACAAAGGTTACCAATGCTCATATAGTCCTCTTGAGTACCCTTTTATTCACTTTTCCCTTTAATGTGCAGCACCAAATTTCATATGTATAAGCTGTCAACACAAAATGGATAAGAAAGCTCATCAGTATTACTGCTCTAAAACTGTAAACATATTTTATAACATTCACTATCCAACATTGAAACACCAAGAATGCATCCACTCCCTTAAGGTGTAGTCAATATTGGCATCCTTAACATAACTCAGCACCAGAAAGGTGTGCACTCCTCACTGATGTGAACTATGTAGGTCCTAATGATACTTCAAGTAGTCTGAATAATATAAACAAATGGAATATGCTCTGCGTAGTAATTCTAACAATTAGAGATGCCCATATACATATATATATATACAGATATATATCAGTATGGGTTTACAGAACACTTATCCATTTTGCAGATGTAATTTCTCTTCATTAATGAGGAATGGGGGCTCCTTCTCTGAGTTGATAGTCTCTCGGTCTACCATCCCAACTCCTTTTGATGTTACATAACTCTCATATGTCTTACTGACATAATCTTTATCGTCTCACTCATATTGTTTACCAATCGTGCAGTGCAGATGAGACATTAATAATGTCTAATGGCGTTTCACCCGAAACCCATTTCCAAATCATGGAATCTCTTCCCATGAAGTTTGGCTTCTATAGGCCCTCTCTCTTGGTCTTACTGCACTGTGTCTTCCTGGCACACTTATTAAATATCAAAATAGTCAGCAGCATTTAACATTAAAATTCAAATTTGATTGTTTCATAGCCAATCAATGGCACTAATAATTAAATTCAATATGAATTTGCAACTCTGTCTACTACAGAAATTGATTTTCTTAGCCATGAGGCTATCCTCATATTGCTTGTCTCTTGTAAGTGGCACCATTTTGTCCATTATGGATTTATGTTTGTTACCATACATGGACATCCACCTACAACATGTCCTCCTGACACAATTTTACATAAGCCAAACAATCATTAGCAATTATAAGCAAAATTTCAAATCTGAAAATTTACAAATCTGAGATTTACAATTCTTCTTTCTAACAGAGCTTAGATTTCTCAACCATGAGATTCCTTCTCATAAGCTCTAAATCAAATTTTCAAATCTGTTCCCTACAAAAATTAGATTTGCAACCATGATATTATTCTCATAAACTTAAATGAGAATATTTTCAGATTTGTTTCATGCATAAGTTAAATTTCACACCCATGAGAATCTTCTCAGAACCTTTGGCTTTTGCACATGGTAGAATCAAGCCTTCATCATGGACTTACCCACATTTCCATGCCTAGAAAAATCTACCTGAAATCTGAAACTTCAATCAGCCAAACACTTTGTAAGTCTCCATGCATATAATATTTCATTGCTGCAACAATCACTGAAGCATTTCTAGAATTCTAACATTCCATAATTCAAACACTTCTAGCTGTTAACATATCAATATAACAAACTCATTTACTTCACGTAAATCATTATCATACTAAAATTGCAAGGTACAGTCACATCATTTATGCAATTACCTTAAAGCTTTTAAATGCTCATTAATTCATAGCCATATCATTTATACAACTTTGTCCTTCCAACAGAGCACTCTGAAAGCCTATCAATCATGACTACCTTCATGCAATTCTTCCCCTGCATTCATAGTAGCTCATGAAATGATCTCAGAATTATTATTAATTCATCATTTCATCTATTGCTCAATTGTAATGAGACATATAAATATATCGCAATCATGCATGCACACAATACATCTCCTCAGGTGTAGCTACCCATATGCATGCATATTCACAACATTTACTCAAGTTTTTCATATGCATTCACTCAATGCTTAACTACAAGATTTATAAAATCTCTTAATACATATCCACTCAATGCCACCTTGAATTGTTTCATGAGTACTATGCATTCAAGCATATTATGACTTAATCATGACTATCTCATATAACATGCATTACCATAATCAGGACCACCGGTCCTCACCTGCTTTGGTTGTTAAACTCACAATCGACATACTCAAATGGCATGATATAATTTCATATCAATGCAATGAGATTTCTAAGCAATTATAGGGTGTAAGGATCATTGCCTTCACTTACCCACACCTCACCATACTCGGTAGGTTAACATTCCCATTTGGGCACTCAATACCACATGCAAACCAAATCAACATAGTTCAAACATAGTCGAAGGGATCTTACCAAATCCTCTTTCGACATTCATGCAGTTATGCATCAATAACCATTACCTGCATGGTTGTCATTAACATCACTTGATGTTACCTGATTGGTTGGCCTCTTACGAAGGCTACACAGTCCTTTTTCCAACCTCATGATCACAGATTTGTTGCACCATCATTTCTTCATAAGGTTGTTGGCTTCATGCAACAACATCTTCAACATATTTAGCCATGCTTATGTTGTCTTTGGTCTTACAACCAAAATCAATCACCAATAGTGATTATCAACCACAATATTTACCATTAGTGGTTCACTGCATATGTAAAATCTCACTACTTTTACCAATATGTAATGTCATATGCATACAAAACATATACTCATGCACTGTGCAATGTTTATTAATATGCCAATCAATGGATATTCATGCCACTCATCTAATCTCTTGCATTTTCAACATTTTTATGCCATAATTTTATGCACATAAAGCTTATAAAATATAAATGCAGTTAGCAAGATAGGGGTTAAGGAATTCTCCCTTTCCAATCCCTCATCTTTGCATGAAATTCCTTTTCCACATCATAGCTAGTTCGATTTCATGGCATGCTACTTCCAGGCATGCAATTCTAGAATTTTCCCATATTGACAACAATTTTTCCAAATAGCCACTGGCACTTTTCTGCTCCAAATATCTATGGTGTATGATAACCCCATTCAAATTCTGACTATGCACTATTGTTCCCCACTGGATAAGTTTTCCAATGCCTATTCACTTGCTCCATTCTGACATCAGGTGTGGAAACTGCATTACTTTAAAAATGACAACTTTCACTACAATTCTGCACTATTTACACAGTTGTAAAAATATATTGGACTTCCAACTTCAGCCACTTGTAGAAGCAAATCTATAAGCATTCAGGAAAACTTTTCTACTGGGTGAAGTTAGTTCATATAACAAGGGACACTCAGCAACTCGCGAATCTCTGATCCGATGCTTCATTCATCTTTTATAAAATTCTGGGTTTGACTACTTCTCACTTTTGACATTTTTCCAAAATTCCAAATTTAACACCGTGCCTGCTCCATGACTGCTCCATATCAATTTCGGGTCAATCCGACCTTTTGTCAAGCATCGGGACACTAATTTATAAAATCCATTAATCTCAAATTTATGCCCAATTTGATAATAACGAGCTCGGGATCCTCACTAGTTCATTCATGGCCTCAGAAGGCCACTGAACTCATCCAATTATGATCTTGCATGCTAATGCAATCCAAAAATCAATTTTTGGGTTTTTTTTTAATCCCGCACCACACAGCCCGCAACCCACAATCCCGCAATCCATACTGCGGGTGCGGAAATGCTACTTTTCCAACCCAGGCTACTCCATCCCGCAGTCCCGCAACTCGCGATCCTGCACCTCCGTGATTCCGCAATTCCGGGTACGGAAAGTCAAGTCACGAACACGGAAATTTTAACCATTCCGCAATCCCTTGATTCCGCAATCCTGCAATCCCGCGCTTCCGGGTGCGAAAAGTCAAGTTGCAAATACGGAATTTTTTTATTTTTTATTTTTTATCCTTTTCACAGAAGAAGGGTTGGCCGCTCTTTCTTGTGATTAGTATTTTATCAGTCACGTCCATAGAAAAAGAGTCGGCTTCCCTTTCTGGTGATTAGCATTTTCTCTATCACGTCCGTAGAAGAAGGGTCGGCTACCCCTTCTGCTAATTAGCATTTTCTCTAATCACAATCCATAGAAGAAGGGTCGACTGCCCCTTCTCGTAATTAGCATTTTCTCTAATCACAATCCGTAGAAGAAGGGTCGGTTGCCCCTTCTAGTGATTAGTATTTTCTCTAATCACAATCCATAGAAGAAGGGTCGGTTGCCCCTTCTGGTGATTAGCATTTTCTTTATCACATCCCCTTCCATCAATCCATTCCATGGAAGGAAACATGACTAAGATTACGGGGCTCATAACTCCTTCGTCCCTTGGCCAAATGGGACGAGTTTGGTACCGTTGGAAAGCTCTTGCAGAGCCCTATGCATCTAGGTGGTCCTCTACCATATCTAATAAATGTGATCCTGCCATTTTTCAGATCAAAAATGTCACCCCAACTTCACCAATGCTACGTTAAAACATTCTACCACTTACCTGTAACTCACAGTCTGGCCCAAGCAGCCCCAGTGCTGCAAGATGGGCTCTGATACCACTATGTAACATCCCCTTCCATCAATCCATTGCATGGGAGGAAACATGACCAAGATATTGGGCTTATTAGCAATCTCATCCCCGTTCATTACTAAGAAATTCATAATAAATAAAACTTCTGTGTGCAAATACATAATCAATATAAACACAGTGGAAATAAACACAATTGCACACACACAAATAGTAATGCATCAGCTTATTTGACCCAAGCAGATGATGAATCAACATGCAGAGAATTCAGTCTCATCCTCACGCGATGCACATACTTCATGTCGATTTCATTAAGACAATCATTTCATTTCATTAACATGGGCAGTTATCATTCAGAATTAACACACTGCAAAACACATAATGCATATAATGTAAATCACAGGAAAGACTTATCTTGAAGATGAAACTGTCCAAACAACTAGCTATGTGAGAGCAACATTCCACCCAACCATAAATATTTGTCCATCCTATATTCCTTCGGTTGAGAGATCACTCCCGAGCTGGGCTATGTATCCACTAAGGAGGAACTAGACAGGCTCACTCACAACCATGGATTCACTCAAACGGTCATGCTAAGACAACACCTAGGTGGGTTTATCAAGCATACAAAAGGAAAAGGAGGAGGATGCTAAACCAGTGAGCTCAACCACATAGCTACAGACATCTCAAGCTAAACTCAAGACATCCAATCCTCTGTTCAAACATCCACACTTGGATTTTCTCACATTTCTGTCAACAAATAACTCAATCCTGTCACTAGATTTCTGGGCTATCAAAACTGGGTTTTCCAATGGATTTCGGGGTAGCTAATGCTCCCAAATTCGCTCCAAGGTTCATACCTATGGATTCCTCATTGGATTTCACTGACAAATACCAATTATGGGTGTTTATGGCTCTTCAAAACATGGGTTCTTTCATAGTTGCGATTTCTGGTTTTTCTCACTACTGGGAATTCGTTTTTGGATGGAAAATGATGCTAGGTCCTTCCACAATGGAATGGGAATGAGGAAGAAGCAATCCCCATGAGGTAGAGTGACGTGTGGTTTAAGAAAACAGAGCCCATACTCTGCCATATGAATTTATGGGTTTCCTATGCTCCATTGAAGCCATGGACTGAAATCTTCAACTACTTCCGTACAACAAAAATAAATGTCATCAAGGAAGGTCAAATGGGTTCTCAAGGTGACATTTGGAAGCTTATGGCTCAATCCCACAACCCCCTCACCACTCTCTAGTGGATACACATGGCCCCTTCTCATTTGTTACCTCCATAGCCAGTTTTGGTATATTATTGCATGATGCTTATTTACATCATTTTTAAGATATTCCATGGCCAAATAGCACATGGGTAGCAAAATATCAAATGTTTTCCCTTTTAAATAAAATTTGAGCTTCCACTAGCGGGGCCTTGTCCTTGAGCTCCATGCTAGGAAAACATACATCACATGTATACAATATTTACAATAAAAGCTAATATATCCTAAGGGTAAAAATGGGGTATTACAGGAAGGGTACGATGATAGATTCGACTAGGTTGTGGACAATATTTTCCAATTGATGAAAAAGTGCTAAGCAACAAGCATAAATACCGACGGAAGGATTGGAGTATGCAAGTTGAAGTAGAAAGAATCTAAAGAAGAGCATTAGTAGGTTGTCTGATGCGAGCCTATAAGTTAGATGTAGAACGGTAGGATGTTCAGTAGGCAAGCCCAAGGAAGCTGTGGAAAAGGATAGTGAGATAGTTGCAATGGTGCGCTTTATTTTGAGCGGAAGCACCCCAGGTGCGCTAATGGCTAGAACGATGATGGTGCATGAACAACCAGCGAAGGAGGCAATCATGACACCTAGAAGGAACAGAGACGAGGTCTTACCCGAGATGTCTAAGAGTGCGGTAGTAGTTAGAAGGGTTGGGGTTTCCCTGACCACCAAAACACTAGGGGCGGAGGCCCGCTGGCTCCAGCAGTGGACTTCCAAATGTGTGAAATAGATGTGCCAAAGCAACAACCTATTTCACAATTTGGCAACGACAACAAACTTGTCCCTAAGTCACAGGAAGCCTGAAGTGCCGGAGCAAGTGCAGATGAGGTAGATGATCAAGGTTTCAAGCGAATGGAGGACGAGTTCGAGGTAGATGACCAAGGTTGCAAGAGACTGGAGGATGAGTTCGAGGTAGATGACCAAGGTTGTAAGAGACTGGAGGATGAGTTCAAGAAATACATGGCAGCGAGCTCGAGATGCCAAGAATAGCTTCAAAAGTTAAACACAGTGACACACGAGATCAGAACCAGCGGTGTCCAGCTGAGGTGGCTCGAGAGTTTGCCACAAGTTTGTGTTGGGGACCTATTGACACGGGATTTATCCGCAGGAAGTGCGAAAGCCGACAAGCCGCCAAAGGGACAATCTACAAAAGAAGGATCACTCGTGGAGTTCGAGAAAGCACAAGAATAGTTAGTAGCATATAAATAGAAGTAGATTTGTAAGCCTAAGGACATCCAAGAAAGTGATCATAAGTTGATCCATCTTTTGATCTATTTTGTATCCGCGACATGGTGTATTGACTGTTTCTACGAAGGTCATTCTGCAGGTTTTAATGAATGCATGAAGATGTTCGATTATGGTTCCATTTCTGTCTCTGTCTCTGTGCAATGATGAATGTGAATGTTTGCAACATGTTTAATACTCTATGGGTTGAATGATTACTGTTGATGCAAATAAGTAGGTTAAATATGTTGTTGTGAATGTTTATTATTTGTTGAATCTGAGAATGGTCTAATGTGCGAATGATGAGTTAATAGTTTACTGTGGAAGGTATAATCTTTGGTTTCTACAAGGGTAATGTGCATAAGATTTATGTCCTCAACTCCACTATGAAAACTTGGTTCCTGCAGCCCCCTTATGCATCTCGGGTGAGACTTCATTCACTCTGCGAGTGTTGCTGGAAGGGTAAGACCCTTATGGGTCGGTGCATAAGGGAGTTTGGGTTGGTGTTTGTGGACAACAGTGTGCAGTGAACCCCTGTTGATAGTCGTTGTGTCAACAAAGGGATTTATAGGGTGAGAGAGATTGGAGGTTAGGGTTTTAAAGAGACACAAAGATTGGATTTTAGGGGTTTAGAGAGAGAGATTGGGGATTAAGGCTTAGCTAGAGAGAGAGAGAGACATAGATTCAGGGTTAGGGGTTTAGATAGAGAAAAAGAGAGGGATATTGTGGTTAAGGATTTATAGAGAGAGAGAGGTTGTAGGTTAGGAGTTATGAGAGAGAGAGGGATAAATATTTGTGTAAGGGGTTTAGAGAAAGAGATAAATTGGTGGTTAGCAGTTTGGAGAGAGAGAGAGAGAGAGAGAGAGAGAGAGATTGGTCATTACGAATTTCATGAGAGAGAGAGAGAGAGAGAGAGATTGGGGGTTTGGGGTTTAGAGAGAGATAGAGAGATATAGGGTTGGAATTTTAGAGAGATAGTGATAGAGAGAGAGAGCGATAGATTTGTAGTTAGGGGTTTAGAGAGAGAGGGGGAGAGAGATATTTGGTGCTATGGGTTTAGAGAGAGATATATAGAGAGAAAGAGAGATCATGGATTGGAAATTTACATAGAGAGAGAAATATTGGATGTTACGAGTTTAGAGAGAGAGAGAGAGATTGGGGGATAGGGTTTTAGACTTATTGAGAGATTGATTGGTTAGGGTTTTAGATAGAGGTAGAGAGAGGGAGAGAGAGAGAGAGAGATTAGAGGTTTGGGATTTAGAGAGAGAGATATATTGGAGTTTAAGGGTTTAGAGAGAGAGTGAGAGATAGAAGTTATGGGTTTAGAGACATAGATATTGGGGGTTAGCGGTTTAGCAAGAGAAATATATTGGGGTTGGGGATTTAGAGAGAGATAGAGAGATATAAGGTTGCATTTTAGAGAGAGAGGGAGATATTTGTGGTTAGGGATTTAGAGAGAGAGAGAGTAGTTGTGGGTTATCAGTTTTGAGGGATAAATTGGGGGTTATGGGTTTAGAGAGAGAGAGAGAGAAATTTAGGGTTACAGGTTTAGATAGAGAGATTAGTGATTAGGGGGTTAGAGAGAGAGATTGGGGGTTAATTTTTTAGAGAGGGAGAGAGAGAGAGATTGAGGGCTAGGGGTTTAGAGAGAGAGAAAGAGATTTTAGGTTAGAGTTTTATGGAGAGAGAGAGATTGTGGGTTCGGGGTTTAGATAGATAGAGAGAGAGGAGGAGATTTTGGTGGTTAGGGTATTTATAGAGAGAGAGAGAGGTTAGGGGTCATGGACGTAGAGAGAGAGAGACTCAGGGTTACGAGTTTAGAGAGAGAGAGAGAGAGCTTGAGGGATAGGTGTTTAGATAGATAGAAAGAGATAATAGGCTTTAGTCAGAGAGAGAGAGAGATTGTGGGTTATGGGATTAGAGAGAGAGTTAGAAAGATTGGGGTTAGGGGTTTAGAGCGAGAGAGAGATATTTGGTGTTAGGTATTTGGAGAGAGAGATTGGGGATTAGGGGTTTAGAAAAATGAAAGAGATAAAGAGATATATATAGAAAGAGAGCGAATGGGGGTTACAAGTTTAGAGAGAGAGAGAAAAAGAGAGATTGGAGGTTAGGTGTTTAGAGAGAGAGAGAGAGAGAGAGAGAGAGATTAGAGGTCAGGTGTTTAGAGAGAGAGATATTATGGGTTATGGTTTTGGATAGATAGATAGAGAGAGAGATTATGGGTTATGGATTTAGAGAGAGAAGGATAGAGATTAGGGGTTAGGGATTTAAAGTGAGAAAGAGAGATTGTGGGTTAGCGGCTTAGAGAGAGATATTGGTGGTGAAAGATATGGAGAGAGAGAGATTGGGGGTTAGGGGCTTAGATCGATAGAGAGAGCGAGAGAATGTGGGTTAGTGGTTTAGAGAGAGACAGAGAGAAAGAGAGAGAATGTAGGTTAGGGGCTTGGAGAGAGAGAGATAAAAAGAGAGAGATTTGGGGTTAGGGGTTTGGAGAGATAGAGAGATTTGGAAGTGGGGATTTAGAGAGAGATAGAGAGATATGGTGTTATCATTTTAGAAAGAGAGATTATTCGTTAGGATTTTAGAGAGTGAGAGAGAGAGAAATATATAGAGAGAGAGACATACATATTGGGGTTTATAGGTTTATAGAGAGAGAGAGAGAGAGAGAGAGAGAGAGAGATTAGAGGTTGGGAGTTTAGAGAGAGAGAAGGATTGGGGGATAGGGGTTTATAGATATTGAGAGATTGGGTGTTCGGGGTTAAGATATATATATATATATATAGAGAGAGAGAGAGAGAGAGAGAGAGAGAGAGATTGGAGGTTAGGTTTTTAGAGAGAGATATATATAAGGAGTTACAGGTTTAGAGAGAGAGTGAAAAATAGAGAATTTGGGGGCTAGGGGTTTAGCGAGAGAGAGAGAGAGAGAGAGAGAGAGAGAGAGAGATTGAGGGTTAGGGGTTTAGAGAAAGAGAGAGATTTGGGTTAGGGGTTTAGATATATAGGTAGATAGATAGATAGAGAGAGAGAGAGAATGGGGTTAGGGTTTTATAGTGAAGAGAGATTGGGGGTTATTTGTTGAGAGAGAGAGAGAGAGAGAGGTTAGATGTTACGGTATTATATAGAAATAGATAAAAAGAGAGATATTTTGTATTACGGATGTTAAGATACAGAGAAAGATATTGGGGGTTGGGTTTAGAGAGAGATAAAGAGATATGGGGTTAATGTTTTAGAGGGAGAACGAGAGATTTTTGGTTAGGCATTTAAAGAGAGAGAGGTTGGGGGTTATAGTCAGGGTATTTTTTAAGGATTCTAATATTAGACTTAAATATAGTATCCTAGGCGATTATTTTGGATTGAAAAAAACATGTATATAGATAGGTAGGCGAATATTAAATATGAAACATACAGTTTAACACTAAAATGTGTAAATTTTGGCGAATATTATGATAAAAAAACATATTTTATGTGACTATAGGCGATATTAGAGACTAAAAATGACCAAATAGAGGATTTATTTTTTGAAACAAAACCCGAAAAATAGCCCATTGGAGAAATTTCGCCCTTAAAAATTACCCTGGTTATAGTTTTAGAGAGAGAGAGAGAGAGATAATGGGGGTTATGGGTTTAGAGAGAGAGAGAGATTATATGTTAGGGGTTTAGAGAGAGGATTGTGGGTTAGGATATTATAGATAGATTTTAGGTTAGTGGTTTAGAGAGAGAGAGAGATATTGGGGTTAGGGGTCTAGAGAGAGAGAAAGACAAACAGAGAGAGAGAGAGATTGTGGATTTGAGGTTTAAAAGTGAAAGATTGGGGGTTAGCAGTTTAGAGAGAGATAGAGAGATTTGGGGTTAGGGTTTTAGGTGAGAGAGAGAAATAGAAAGTGAGAGTTTGGTGGTTAGGGGATTTATAGAGAGAGAGGCATTGGAGGTTAGGAGTTTAGAGAGAGAGAGAGAGATTGGGGGATAGGTGTTTAGAGAGATTGAGAGACTAGGGGTTAGGGGTTTAGAAAGAGTGAGAGATTGAGGGTTAGCATATTATATATATATATAGTGAGAGAGAGAGAGAGAGAGAGAGAGAGATTGGTGTTGAGGGGTTTAGAGAGAGAGGGAGATTGGGTGTTTGAGGTTTAGAGAGAGAGATATAGAGATTGGAGATTAGCGATTGAGAGGGAGAGAGAATGGGGGTTAGGGGATTATAAAGAGAGAGATACTTGAGGTTAGAGAGATAGATCGATATGATGTTAGGGGTTTAAAGAGAGAGAGAGAGAGAGAGAGAGAAAGGGAGATTGGGGGCTGGCTTTTTAGAGAGAGAGAGAGATTGGGGGTTGGGGTTTTAGAGAGAGAGTAGGGGTTAATAGGAATTTAGAGATAGAGTTAGATCATGGGGAGAGTATGGATGGTTAATGGTGGAGAGAAGAGAGACATAGAGAGAGGGGAGTGGTAGGTGGGTTAGGAGCGAGGTTTTTGAGAGAGAGAGGGAGAGATTATGGGTTTCAGTTTAGAGAGAGAGAGATTGCGGGTAAAGGCTTTAGAGAGAGAGAGATCATAGGTTAGGGGTTAGGAGAGAGAGAGATAGATTTGAATTAAGAGAGAGAGAGGGAGAAAATGAGGGAAATTGGAGGTTAGTGGATTATAGAGAGAGAGAGAGAGAGAGAGAGAGAGAGAGATTGGAGGTTAGGGTATTAGAGAGATATATATATGAGGTTACGGGTTTATAGAGAGACATTGGGGGTTTGGGTTTAGAGAGAGAGAGAGATTGGGCATTAATGGTGTTTAGAGATTGAGAGAGATCAAGATGGCAGAATGGATGGTTGGTGATGTGGGCAAGAGAGACATAATGAGTGGGGATGGGTAGTTAAGTGAGGAAGGAGGGTTTGGAGACACACAGAGAGAGAGATTGGGGGTTAGAGGTTTAGAGAGGGAGAGATATTTCAGGTTAGGTGTTTAGAGAGAGAGAGAGAGAGAGAGAGATTGGGGGTTATGGGTCTAGAGATAGAGATTGGTGGTAAGGAGTTTAGAGAGAGTGAGAGATTGTTGTTAGGGGTTTAGAGAGAGATAGAGATAGAGAGAGATTCATGGTTATAGGTTTTGAGAGAGATATTCTTGGTTATAGGTTTTGAGAGAGAGAGAGAGAGAGAGAGAGAAAATTAGGTATTTAGAGAGAGGGAGATAAATTATAGGCTAGAGTTCAAGAGAGAGAGGGGGGGAAAGAAAAATATTGTGGGTTAGGGGTTTAAAGAGAGAGGGAGATTAGGGGTTAATAGTTTAGAGAGAGAGAGAGAGAGAGAGAATAGAGGTTAGGGGTTTAGAGATAAGGATATTAGGGGTTAGGAGTTTAAATAGAGATAGAGAGAGCGGGAATTACGGGTTTAGAGAGAGAGAGAGAGAGAGAGAGAGAGAGAGAGAGGAGTGAGATTAGGATTTAGGGGTTTAGAGAAAGAGAGATAGATTGGCGGAGAGGGATTTAGAGAGAGAGATTGGAGGTTAGGTTTTCTTAGAGAGAGAGAGATTGTGGATTCGGGTTTAGAGAGAAAGAGATTGGGGGTTAGAAGTATAGAGAGAGAGTGAGAGAAAGAAAAAATTGGGTTTATAGAGAGAGATAGAGAGAGAGAGATAAATAGATATTGGGGATATGGTTTGGGAGATAGAGATGATTGGGGGTTAGGGGTTTAGAGAGGGATAGTAGGGTTAGGGGTTTAGAGAGAGATTTGCGTTTAGGGTGTTAGCGAGAGAAAGAGATTAAGGTTATGGGTTTAGGGAAACATAAAGATTGGGGTTTAGGGGTTTAGAGAGAGAGAGATAGACATTGGGGGCTAGGGGTTTAGACAAAGAGAAATTGGGTGTTAGAGGTTTAGAGAGAGAGAGAGAGATTGGAGGTTGGGGATTTAAGGAGTGAGATGGACATTGGGTGTTTAAGTGTTAAGAAAGAGAGAGATAAAGTTGGAGGTTATGGGTTTGGGAAGAGAGATATATTGGTGATTAGGGGTTTAAAGAGAGAGAGAGAGAGATCTTAGCATTACAGGTTTAGAGAGAGATAGATTGGTGTTTAGGGTTTTAGATAGATAGATAAAGAGAGAGAATGGGGGTTAGGTGTTTAGAGAGAGAGAGATTGGATGTTAGAGTCTTAGATAAAGATAGATAGAAAGAGATATATTTGGGGTTAGGGTTTTAGAGGCATGGAGAGAGGTTTGGGGTTAGGGATTTAGAGAAAGATAGAGAGATATGGGGTTAGCGTCTTAGAGATAGTGTTATAGGTCAAACTTGCACCTCTCCGTCCATGATCACCATAAGTTGTTGATCACACAAAAGGACAACTTGGATGGAGGAGCATGTTGACCCTAGATGATACTTCGACTTACTCAATTTCCTGACATTACTAGAAAAACCATAAAAATATCATTCTGAGATATGAGCGCTACTCTACTTCAATAAGACTAGCACCCATATGCTACTCTAGTGTATAATAGTAGCGCTCAAAGCCTTATGAGCACTACTCCTTCTCAGCATAGTAGCGCTCAACATTTAAAAATCGATGAGCGCTAGTTGACAAGCACCATAGTAGTGCCCTAAACGCTACTTCACTGAACAATAGTAGCGTATATCTCAAAAGATGATTAAAAAATAATTAATTTCACAAGGTGGATTAGTTGCTGGTAGTTTCCCAACTTCCCCAACTTCCTCCATAACCATATCTCGACCTGAACTACTTCTCTGATCCTATAAATATAGGAAAGACTAAAGAGAAAGGTTAGATGGATAGATGGAGAAACCTAGAGACATAGAGATCTAAAGGAGAAGCTTGCATTGAAGGAGTTGACGCTGAAGATATTCAAGCCAGAGAAGAGCAAGAGCCCAGAATCAAGTTGCAGGAGCATGTCACAAAGTCAGGTATACTTGTACATCAAATTGCATTTGACAATAAAGGTTGAAGTGTCTTTCTTGTTCCAACTTAAATGTTTTTCTGAAATAATATCTTAATTTGGATATGTTTTGGTCAATATCGAATGTTTAACATTGCTTTTGTTTCTCTCAAACATTATATATTTTCCAAGATACGCTGAGAAAGGTGTTTGTCTTGCAGGTTTACTAAACAAAAGGTGGATTTGAGGACTAAACGCGAGATCAAATAAAAGCTAGGATCGAACGCTGGTTAAAAGGTATGTTCTCAAGCTCCATAACTCATTTCTTTTCATAAATATCTCTGCAATACATTTAATACACTTACCTGTCACCCCATTCCAGTTGATAGCATTAGTTTCCTTGCTATAGGGTAGTTTTTCCCGCCAACAGACTGGTGACCATACTGGGGATAGTTGTGTTTTTTCTCTAGGAGACTTTTTCTTGTTTGTCTTCCCAAAACTGTTTTGACTCCTTTTATGTGCTGAGAAACCCTGTAGGTATCCCTTGCCTATTTCTCTTTGCTTCCATCAGTCTTTTTGTATCTTCTCAAAGTCAGTTTTTAAACTTTTAAGATATGAGCACTACTTTGTTGTACATACAGTAGCACCGATACGCTACTGTGCTATACATACAGTAGCGCCCATCTCTGCAGGGGCGCGAGTTTCCCTACTGCACAGTAGGGTACATTTCCTGAAGCCTTCTGTTAGTGGTCTGCTTGAGTTTTTAGCCCTTTTGGTGGTCTGCTGACTTTGCTTTTAGATCTTCTCGACTGGTGTATGAGGTTTTTAACTTTTTTTTAAGTCATAGAACATATCTTTGAGTCTTTTTACCATCTTTGGATCACTTGCTTACCTTCGGAACGTCTGGACTGTTTATAACTTTTTGGAAGACTAGGTTGTGTTTTGTGGTGAGCACTTCCGCTTTTTAGGCCCTGACTGTATGTTGCTGGTTTACAAACCTACATACTTTTTGTATCTGCTGTTTGTGGCAAAATTTGTCTGCTCTTTACCTATCCTATCCTTTGTTTTAGGGTTTGGTCCATTTTAGAGCCTCTAGGGTGTCTTCCGAACTTGTTGATTTCCAATCTTCTTGGACTTATTGTCTTTTTCTGGTTTCAAGTGTATTTAAAGTGCTTTACGCTGATTCATTTCTCAGTTTTTGTGTTAGTAGGGTAATTGGTAGATTGCTTGTCTACTTTTTGCTTGGCATAGTGGTCTTGCTAGGGTTAGATGCTTTAGGTCAGTCCTCTTGTATCTATCTCCTTTGTTTTCTCCCACATTGTTTCTGAGTTTAGAGGCTTTTTCTTTGCAAAAACCATGTAGGTCAAGTCTTTTTGAGCTAGTACCTTGACGGCTATAAGCTTAAGAACCATTTTTAGCCATACTTACACATTGCACACAATTCTTATTTTGCTTTCCATGTTTATAGTTCTTTTTCGTTTATGATAACAGAAAAAGCAAAAAATTTTGGTAGTTTAAGTTTAATAAGGCTTATTTCTTGTTACAAGATAGCATAGGTTATTTTGTACAATTCCAAAAAAGAAAACAAAAAATTTAAGTAGATTTGCTCAGTTTCAGTTTGGAAAAGAAGTAAATGAAAAGATAAAAAGAGCTTTGTTGTAGAAATTTTGAATTTATGCACTTTTGTTTTCCTGTTGCAACCACGCCACACAAAAGCACTACCTTTTGAGTAATAACAGCCCTAATTTTTTTTTAATAAAATGAAATAGAAACAATTTTTCTTTTTTAGGGATACACTACACCAACTAGTTTTGGTTAGGATCTTGAGTTTAAATCACCTTAAACCACTCAAGATCACACATTACGCAAAAATCATAGTTCGACTATCACAGGTAAATCCATTTCACTCAAAGCTTGCCTGGGATTTATGCAGTAGGTCTTGTGAGATCAGATTGTTGGGAATACTCCTCCTACTTTCTGTTTCGAGCATATACCAGGATTTGATCGCGTATGGGGACTCTTTAGAGTTTCAGGCTCAGTTACCCTGCCCACGCCTTCTGATTCGACTAGCGACTGTTCCCCCAGGAGTTTTCAGTGTTGTGGTATCCTTAGTATCTGACTTTAGGTTCATACACAGGTGACAGCAGAGGGTATATCTACTGTACCTAAGATAGACGTGGGAGGAAACCCCTTGCAGGTCTTTGGGAGGGAAGTTGGGTGATTCCAGCGCTTGCACCCTTAGTCATTGTATTGTGGACCCCGGGTAACTGTCTTTCTTCCTTCGTTGATCTGTTCTGGGCCCTCATCATCCCAAACTCTTCTCCGGAAGGCATCTTGTTTTCCTAGTTTTCATAATTAGGACTTTTTAGTTGGCGTGTTGTTTCCCCCCTAGTCTTAGTGGCCACTAGGTTCTAATTTGTTATTTTATATATATATAATCATGGAGAATCAAGAACTTCGTAGATCAAGAAGGTTTCAAAACCTTCCACCAGTTAGAACAGAACCTTTACAGCCAGCTAGATGGCAGCAAGTAAACCCCAGTGTTTCTTCAGAAACCATTCCTGAAACAGAATTTCCTGAGGAAATTTTTACAATGAAAAATCCTGAAATAGGAATTCCTGAGGAATTACCACTTGAAGTTGAGTTTCCTGAAGAACAACAAACAATAATAGAAAACCCTGAAATAGAGGTTCCTGAGGAACCACAACCAGGTACCCCAGATCAACAACACTTTAGTTCAGTTGAGATTGAAGATCTTACTTCTGCAGAGTATAGCACTCCTTTCAATCCTCCTCTGACCAATCCTAGAAATCCGATTCTGTTACTTGTTGGTTTCCAGCAGCCCCATTACAGTGCATATAATTCCTTTCCTGGACATCTGATGTCTACTCTAGGAGGTGAACGGTGAGTTCCACAAACTCCCACCATAGGTATGAACACTAACACGGTAAATCCTTCTTTTACTGCTACGCCGAGTCAGGAACAGACAACCTCTGTGTCTACTCCGTCTTTCAGTTTTAATACTGGTACATTAGGTATGCCAAGTTCAACAATGATGGCATCTATCCGTACACCTACTATTGGATCTAGTAGCACAGCCAATTTAGCACCACCTCCTGCTTTTCAACCGTTATATCAGATACCCAGTACTTGGATTTCCACACCTGCTGTAGGGCCAAGTGCTTCTGCAACCGTGCCGGTCATGAGTACCATGACCGCACTGTCTACATCAGCTACCACTGGTTTCAATACCTTTGTAGGTCCCAACATGAATCAATGTAATATGCATGTAGGTAATGTCCCTTTTTCCTTATTTTCAGGGGGAGGGGGTAATATTTTTAACCAGCAATATGGCGGGGCTAACACCCAACCATAGTGGACGAACCCATAGAGCACTAATCCACTTTCATATGGGTGGGAAAATTTCAATAATTCTTTCATGCAACAACAGATGGCAGGGGGCAACCCCTACCAACAAGTAGCTGGGGGCAACCCCTATCAATAGATGGTAGGTGGAAACCCCTATCAGCATATGGTCGGGGGAAACCCCTATCAAAAGATGGTTGGGGGAAACCCCTACCAGCACACGGATGGGGGCAACCCCTACCAGTAGTTCATAGGTCAAACTATGGGCGGTTCCCCTTTTTCGACCCCAACTTATCAAGTACCATCTTACCGGCCTCGTTTACCATTTATAGCAACTTTAAATTTGCCAGATCTATCCAAACTGACCAACGATCCAGTGTATCATAATGCTACATGGCCATCAGTTCCTACCAAGTTACCTTCGGACACTCCAAAGTTTGAAGGAAAAACAGGTGAAGACCCTGGTGACCATGTCACTACTTTCCACTTATGGTGTTCCTCGAATTCATTAAATGAAGATTCCATTAGATTGAGACTGTTCCAAAGGACTTTAACCAGTGCTGCAGCCAAATGGTACATTGAGTTACCTGCAGCTACATTCTCTAATTTTGGGGATCTCGCGACTGTGTTTTTGAATCACTTCCAGCTCCCTGTTCGGTATGATGCTGGAACAGACCTTTTGTCTACATTTAGGCAAAATAAAGCCACTCATTTATCTGACCACATTCAGGAGTGGCGAAGATGGAAGAGGCTCATTAAGGCCAACATACCTCCAGAATTCCTTCTTGAGTGGTATTTGAAATCACTCCTTCCTTATATTTCTAAGGAAGTAGCTACATCTGGAGTATCTAACGAGGAAGAAGCCATCCTACGGACCCAGCAGTTAGATCTTGTTTATGCACAATCTGGGTTATTGTATGAGATTATAACTGATGTACCGCGATCGAATATCGATCTGAGTAGACCTAAACCTGGACCACATGCTGACGTCATAGTGGGTTCAGTTGACTCTGCAGCTTTCGAAGCATTGACCAAACAGGTTCATGCCTTATCTGTCAAACAATCGACTGCAGATGTTTCTTCCGTCACAACCTCTCCTTCTACTTCTGAGCCTATCAACCAGGTTCAGAACAATCAAAAGGGCCCTTAGCAGCCCAATAACAAAAAGAAGGGCAAGAAAGGAGAGGGGAACCAACAAAAGCCCAAAAAAGAGAATACCGAAGAGGGTAACAAAGAGGAAAAGAAGGTTAAGTTCCCTTGTAAACTTTGCAAGCAGAACCACCTTACTCACCAATGCCCTCTACTTGAAGAAGCCCAGAAACTCTTAAGAGAAAAGAAGCCTGTCATACTGAAAGACCCATTCCCTAAAGGGCAGAGCTCAACTTCTGGCACCTCCAACACTGGGGGCACTACACATGCTACGGTTGATCAAAATTTTATTAACATGGTTAATTCGGATGCACTCTTACAAACGAGAGCTAGGAACTATACCCCGGACGCATAGAAAAAGGATAAAGAGATTCCAGAATCCTCCACTCCACTCCACATACTTGTGGACCCAATGCCCAAGATCCCGAAAGGTGTCTTGAAATGGGCATCGCACAATCCCAACACTTGGGCCGCTTCCAACTACAACGTGGTTGAATATTTATCCCAGACCCCTTGTGCCATGTCTACTTTAGAAGTATTGCAAAGTTGTCCTTTACAACGGAATGCACTTCTGGCAGCTATTGGAAGTATGGAATCCTCTAACATGTCTACGCGATTTGATATGACTGATGTCAAATACCGGTTTCCCTACCACGTTGCTCTTCAGATTGAAGTCGTTCATGGTCCAATGACCATTAGATGAGCTGTAGTAGATGAGGGCACGTCGACTTGCGTAATGTCAATTTCCTATTGGAAAGCTTTAGGTTCCCTCGAGTTAGCCCCTTCTAACACACTGCTTATTGCATTTGATGGTAGAACTTTCCGTGCACATGGGGTTTTACCATCATTTGATGTCACATTGGCCGGTAAGACAGTTGCTGTAGAAGTAGAAGTTTTGGATGCTCCGCTTGATTAGAATATGTTATTGGGTAGGAGTTGGACATATGCCATGCGAGCCATTGCATCGGCAGTTTTTCGAGTTGTTATGTTCCCATTTGAAGGTAAGATCGTTACAGTCGATCAACTTTATTTCACTCAGAGAAACAACCAGACTTCTTCAGAGACCACAGTTCCGTTAATTGATCAAACCACCCCAGTTGGTGAGAGTTTAGGAGCAGGACTGTACGGGTCATTAATTGGCACTTTTGACCTACCGGCTCCCACCTTATTCATTGGTACTGAGGGATGTTCATCGTCTAAAACTTCAATGGTTAGTTTAACAAATGATTCTGGGTTTCTCCCAACTAATACAAACCCCTCAGTACCCATCCATGTTGCAAAAGTTACCCACCTAGATTCTTATCAAACTGCAACAGAACATATGTTGACTCCATTGGTGTCTGTTGGGTCAAATATAGATTGTGCTACTACTCAGTCACCAGATCCGATCCACTCTCTTCACAGTTCAGATACCACTTTACCTTCTGAGGAGGAAATGTTAGAAGCCATGACCAACCTAGACCATCCTCATGAACATATAGATCCCGGGTCCTTCTCATTTCCTTTTCTTAACTTGATAGAGAGAGGTGAATTTTGTCCAACACCCAGTGAAAATACTGATTTCACTTCCTCACAAGTTGGTTTTGTTGAAGAGAATAGATTGAATACCTTGCTGGTGAACGTTTTCACTAGGGTCACTGGAAACATTTTTATTGAAACGGGATGTTATCTCGATGAAATCATTCCGTATACTAATCTTTTCCATGATTTCCATGACATCTTTGCCCAACCTCACGAGGAGGATCTAGGCATTGACACTACCTGAAAAAGTATTACGCTTGGGCTGACATACTTTTTCTTGTAACATAGCTATATATTTTTGTAAAGCTATTTTTTGTTATGCTCGTTTGTTAATCTTATGTGTGTTTTTTCGTTTCGTTTGCCAGATGTCAACCGAACATTTCTTAGGATTTGATGATGGCGCCAGTCGCCACACCTGTCAGTTGGCTGTAGCAGCTTGGGTCATTTATTCACCCGCTGGCCAACTTGTCTCTTCGGGGGGGGTTTGTTTAGGTCCTACCACGAATAATATGGCTGAATACAATGCAGTTATAGAACTTCTCCAAGATGCTCTCAGTCATGGCATTTCACATTTGGAGGTAAGACTTGACTCACAATTAATTGTATTTCAGTTAACAGGTGTCTATCAAATTAGGGATCCTGGATTGCTACGTCAGTTTCTACGAGTTAGACTATTGGAAAGACAATTTGATTCTATTATAGATGAACACATTCCAAGACGTTTAAATGCATTAGCTAATTCTTTAGCAAACTATGTGTTAGAATGGCATTTGCATCATACACTTTCATAAACAACATTGCACACATAAAATTCAAACACATACACATGTAAATAACCGATACTGTATATAGCCGATACTGTATCAAAAAATATATGAGTTTTGGGTCACAAGTCTATCAAGTCAAGTCATAAAAGTACAAAAACTGGGCATAGTAGCCTCAAAAATATATACATAGAATGTATCCCTCTCCTATGGAGAAGGAGGGACATCATCATCATTTACTGCATTGCGATAGCATATGACTAGCCTAGCTATCTTCCGCAGCACCCTAAGCCATGCTGGGGGCACCCCAACAACATCTTCCTGCATATCAATAGGTATCTGATCCATACGGCATGCAGGAACTTCATGAGTCAACTGACTCATTTTTCTCTTTAAGGTCCCCAACATAGCATCTGCTGCAGCAATATCATCTGGCCTCACAATGATGGTAGGATGTCCCTCAGGACGAACAGGCCCAAGATCTGCATATGACACTTGATTAGCACTTCAAAATTCATTCATAAAAATCAAATACTTAAAAAAGTTTGAAAAAATTAAATAATTCTCAAAATTTAAACATACCAATATCTCCCCAGGCTCCACCTGGAGGAAGCACCAGTTCTGGATCATGACGGAAATCCAATCCAGCATATGGAAACTGCTCGAAAGCGGGCACTTGCCTCTCCCACCACCCCCAGAAATCATCAGTATGATAACAGTAGTGACTTTCCCCACCACCCTGGCGGAGGAATATGTCACCCCAACGGCCTAGTTTGGGCTCACGGGGGTTAACCTGAGGTAGAGGCATCCCCAAACTAATAGCAGGCACCCTCTCAAAGAAGAAAGTACACAAAATACTACCATACCCAAAATTCTTCATTGTGCAGGATTTGCAACCTATCAATTGAGATTTCATGCTTGCGAGTAAACTAGTACACCAATCATAAACATGACCATGTAAGCATTGTACACCAATATGCATAGAGTGCCTGGAAGCTAAGTGTAGTGATGCACTACCTGCCACTCGGTTGATCATGCTCACTATCACTTCCAAGGGGAGGCTTTCAATGGTTGAAATCAAGACTTGGCTTCCCGATTTCTCCGCTCCGGCAATACAATATGAATTCACGTACTCTTGCACAAATCTTACACCCACATGAGAAGACCCTTTCATATTGATTACATCTCCTCTCCGTGAGAGACCAGTATTGAAATATATGTCATCAACTGTAAGCTCCAAATTTTGCCCACGGATGACAAAATTATTGGTATCCACATCCCAGTACTGAATAAGTCTTCGAAATAGTTTGTTTAAGGCCCTCATGTTTACGGTTCGGTAAAACTTCAATAAACCGCATCTTCGGAGAGCGTGGAGAGTGGTCGGATCTTGCATGGCCAACCTATCCATGTCCTCATGTTCTCTCTCCCTCCATTGAAGAACCATCCTGCACAAAAAATGAAAATTCTTTGAGTCTCGGCACTTGTGTATAGGTTTTCAAGAGTGAGCGCTACTGTGTATACTACACAGTCACATATGAGCGCTACTCTGCTTGAGCACAGTAGCGCTGATCTCGTTTACATGCTACTGCTATTGTTACACAGTAGCGCCCGCGCAGCAAAGGTTGTGAGCATCACATTGCAAGCAATTTTTTGCTCAAAAAATGAAAACTAAACCATGAAAATGCAAGTAGGGTGAATTCTAACTTACTTGGTGGAAGAAGAACGACGTTTGGATGCTTGGTTTGATCGCCACAGAGATTTGAAATCGCAAAATTTTGCCCCAGTCTTTTCCCTACAAAACAATTTGGAAATTGATTTTTAAAATGAAATTATATATATGAATTGGAGTTTGATTTTTACCCACCATTGTTTAATTTTCTATAGTTTCAAAATTTTCAAAAAATACCTAATTAATCAATTGAAACACACATATGGTACAATACTAATCCAAGCTCAATTTTCATTTAATTTTTGTAGGATTCATCTCCTAAATTTAAAAACTCTTGATGTTAGACCTTGTCAACTAGTTAAATAGCTCAAATTCATATATCATTCGAGATTTTTTGCCGCATCGACTAATATTTTGTTGAAGACCTAGTTTTGGCAGAGTATGAAGCTATGATCCTAGAAGCTGACCTTTAAGTCATTTTAAGCTCTTGTTTGGACTATTTAAACCTAAAAAAGATTTCCAAGCAAGCTTTTCCTCTTCGAGCTCGTTAAAGTAATCGAAGGCTCATCCACTCAGGTATAGAACTACCCATTTTCCGGGCCTAGGTGGATTAACTACGGAAAATGTATACTCTAGGTATACTTCTGTATACGCTAGAAGAGTTCTTCTTCCATTGTTTTATACTTTTTCGGGGGAGGAGACTAACTGCACAAAAAAGGACCTTTTGGAGCCTTTCTTTAGGGTTTTCAGGCTCTCTAAACATGAAAATACCAAGCGATCATTCACCTACTTGGGCTCGATATAAAATCCACGAGAGGGTAAGTAGAGGACTGTTTAAGTTTTTCAACTCTATAAACAAGAAAACACCGCCAAGCACAGACCAATCCAGGCTCGATATAAAATCCATGGATAGGTGAAAAGAGGATTGTTTAAGTTTTTCAAACTCTATAAACAGGAAAACACTGGCGAGCATTAATCTACTTGGGCTCGATACTAAAATCCACGAGCAGATATATGGAGTTATTGTTTAAGTTTTTTAGACTCCTTAAAATTGAAAACACTGGCGAGCAAGAACAGATCTCGGCTCGATATTAAAATCCAGAGATCAGTAATATAGAGTAATCTTCTATTTCTTCTTCAAACTCTATAAATAATGAAGAAGGTCCTGAGTCTTCCTCCCATGGGCTTGTTAAAATTTTTACATGGTTGGATCTATTGAGTTTTCATTCTTTCTTGGACTCATTAAAACAACAAGAAAGGTATTCTTTTATCTAAAAAGAATAAGGGATGGGAAAGACTTATCATATATTCATTCTCAAAGGTAGTTCAGTCAGTTCTATCCTTGAACACAGCACCTACTTGAGTCTATCTTGTCGGTTGGGTTTAGTTTTTGACCTTAGGGTGAACCTTTCGTCCAAGTTGTTTACTCCCTCGGTTGGTTATTTTTTCCAACCATATGGAGGGTCTGATAATGTCTCTTACATTTCAGACTTATTATTTACCCCATTCTGTCAGAAATTGCCTGAGTCACCTTGTGTCGTGCTCAATGTTCAAGGATATACCCTGTGTCGGCCATTCTGTAGTTTACCTTGACCTCATGTGTTGGCCTTCCTAGTGTCAGTCTTGTTACATATTATTCCATATCAGCTCTTACCAGTTGAGTGTCCCTCGAGTTGGATGATGGAGGATGCCTTAAGGCCTCCCTTCCAACGAACTTCTTCACATTGACATCAACTCATTTTATTCTAGGAATGAAGTTTAGAGTTTCGGTTAGTACCTTGGAGATTGCAGTCACCAATGGCAATTTTTCTCGCTGTTGAATGAGGAGAATACATCAATGTCTCTTCTTCGATAGGATTCCCAAGTGTTCGACTCCAAGTCTGTCTATTCACACTTGGTGGATCGTACGTGGTACCTTGGACCCCATCATCATTATTAGTGGAAGTCCTTGCATTTGTTAACGGTATACATTAATGACCGGTAATCAAACGATACCCCCCATGTTCGACTGTCAGCTCATCTATTCACATGGTTAGGGTTTGTACCTAGAGTTATTTTGGATGAAGACCTTGGGATTTTGGATGACATTACCTCATTTTGTTATCACAAGTTGCGCAAGACTGAGCCTCACTTATATTCAGCTCTCCAGGAGACATAGATCCAGTTTGTTGTTATGGCTATGATCTCTCAGTTTTACATGGATCCACGCTTGTATTCCAAGTGGCCATGCTTTATATACATCTCCTTGTTATGTATCGGAGATCATGTTGTACCACACTGCACATCTATATGATGTCTAAGATGTAATTGCTAGCTGACCTTGATCTTTGTTGCAGGTGTTCTTGTAACTTGTTTTCTGCAGTTTTTTGCTCCTCCTCTGGCTTTGGATTATAATGTATTTTGGCCATTGTTTCCCTCTGACCTCACACATTAGGGGGCATCTGTTATAGGTCAAACTTGCACCTCTCCGCCCATGATCACCTTGAGTTGTTGATCACACAAAAGGACAACTTGGATGGAGGAGCATGTTGACCCTAGATGATACTTTGACTTACTCCATTTCCTGACATTACTGGAAAAACCATAAAAATATCATTCTGAGATATGAGCGCTACTCTACTTCAATAAGACTAGCGCCCATACGCTACTCCAGTGTATAATAGTAGCGCTCAAAGCCTTATGAGTGCTACTCCTTCTCAGCATAGTAGCGCTCAACATTTAAAAATTGATGAGCGCTAGTTGACAAGCACCATAGTAGCGCCGTAAATGCTACTTCACTGAACAATAGTAGCGTATATCTCAAAACATGATTAAAAAATAATTAATTTCATGAGGAGGATTAGTTGCTGGTAGTTTCCCAACTTCCCCAACTTCCTCCATAACCATATCTCGACCTTAACTACTTCTCTGATCCTATAAATATAGGAAAGACTAAAGACAAAGGTTAGATGGATAGATGGAGAAACCTAGAGACATAGAGATCTAAAGGAGAAGCTTGCATTGAAGGAGTTGATGCTGAAGATATTCAAGCCAGAGAAGAGCAAGAGGCCAGAATCAAGTTGCAGGAGCATGTCACAAAGTCAGGTATACTTGTACATCAAATTGCATTTGACAATAAAGGTTGAAGTGTCTTTCTTGTTCCAACTTAAATGTTTTTCTGAAATAATATCTTAATTTGGATATGTTTTGGTCAATATCGAATGTTTAACATTGCTTTTGTTTCTCTCAAACATTATATATTGTCCAAGATACGCTGAGAAAGGTGTTTGTCTTGCAGGTTTACTAAACAGAAGGCGGATTTGAGGACTAAACGCGAGATCAAATAAAAGCTAGGATCGAACGCCGGTTAAAAGGTATGTTCTCAAGCTCCATAACTCATTTCTTTTCATAAATATCTCTACAATACATTTAATACACTTACCTGTCACCCCATGCCAGTTGATAGCATTAGTTTCCTTGGTATAGGGTAGTTTTGCCTGCCAATAGATAGATATTTTTGGTTAGGGGTTTAGAGAGAGAGAGGGAGAGAGAGATATTGGTGGTTATGGGTTTAGAGAGGGATATAGAAAAGGAGAGAGGGTTAGGGGTTTAGAGAGAGAGAGATTGGAGGTTAAGGGTTTAGATAGAGAGAGAATAGGAGATAGGGGTTTCGACAGAGAGAGAGATTAGACATGAGGGGTTTATAGAGAGGGAAAGGGATTGGGTTTAGAGAGGGATACAAAGAGAGAGAAAGAGAGAGAGGGTTAGTGGTTTATAGAGAGATATTGGAGGCTAGAGGTCTAGATAGAGAGTTTGGGGGATAAGGATTTAGAAAGAGAGAATGGGGGTTATGGGTTTATAGAGAGAGAGAGATATTGGGGGTTAGTGATTTAGAGAGAGAGAGAGGGATTAGAGGTTAGGGGCTTAGAGAGAGATAGATAGAAATATACGGATTTGGGCTTAGGGGTTTAGAGAGAGAGATATTGGGGGCTTGGGATTTAGAGAGAGATAGACAGATCAGGGATTAACATCTTAGAGAGAAAGGGAGAGATTTGTGGTTATGGGTTTAGAGAGAGAGAGGGAGATAGAGAGGTTGGGGGTTATTTGTTTAGAGAGAGAGAGAGAGAGAAAGAGATTGGGGGTTAGGATTTTATAGAGAGATATTGGGGGTTATGATTTTAAATTGAGAGGGGGAGAGAGAGATTAGATGTTAGGAGTTTAGAGATAGAGAGAGATTGAGGGTTATGGTATTAGAGAGATTGATTGGAAGTTAATTGTTGAGAGAGAGAGAGAGAGAGAGAGAGAGAGATTGTAGGTTAGGTGTTTAGAGTGTGAGTGAGAGAGAAAGAGAGATTGTAGGTTAGGGGTTTAGAGAGAGAGAGAGAGAGAGAGAGAAAGAGAGATTGGGAGTCAATGTTTTATAAGGAAAGAGAGAGATATTGGGTGTTAGGGATTTAGAGAGACAGAGAGATTGATTGTGTGTTAGGGGTTTAAAGAGAGAGAGAGATTTGAGGTTAGGGATTTAGAGAGAGAGAGACATTGGGTGTTGAGAGTTGTGAGAGAGAGAGAGATTGGGGATTAGGGGATTAGACAAAGAGGGTGAGAGATAGAGAGAGATATTTTGGGTTTGGGGTATAGAGAGATATATATAATTGGGTTAGGGGTTTAGAGAGAGATAGAGAGAGAGAAATATTGGGGAATAGGAGTTTAGAGAGAGATATTGGGGGTTAGGGGTTTAGAGAGACATAAAGGGACATATATTGGGGGATATGAGTTTAGAGAAAGATATTGGGGGTTAGGGGTTTAGAGAAAGAGAGAAATATTGGAGGTTAGAGGTTTTGAGAGAGAGAGACGAGGGTTAGTGGTTGAGAGAGAGAGAGAGAAAGAGATTATGGTTTTAGAGATAGAAAGAGAGATATTGAGGGTTGGGGGTTTAGAGAGAGAGAGTGTGTGGGTTAGGGATTTACAGAGATAGAGAGGGAGATTGGGGGTTAGGAAGAGAGAAAAAATATATATATATATAGAAAGATAGAGAATGCGGGTTGCAGGTTTAGAGAGAGAGATTGGAGATTAGGGGTTTAGAGAGAGAGAGATTGGAGACTAGGGGTTTAGAGAGAGAGAGAGATTGGATGTTAGGGGTTTAGAGAGAGAGAGAGAGAGAGAGAGAGAGAGAGAGAGAGAGATTATGGGTTAGCGGTTTGGATAGATAGATAGAGAGAGGGATTAAGGGTTATGAATTTAGAGAGATAGGGAGAGAGATTAGGGGTTAAGCAATTAAAGATAGAAACAGAGACATTGTGGGTTAGTGGTTTAGAGAGAAAGAGAGGGGCGGGGAGCGAGAGAGAGAGAGAGAGAGAGAGAGAGAGAGAGAGAGATTGGGGTTATGGGCTTAGGGAGAGAAATATATATAGAGAGAGAGAGTGTGTAATGTCCCCATTCAAATAATTACATAGCAGACAATCCCATCAATCCTACCAAGTTCCCTAGATTGAATGGGTACATTTGGAATTGTAATAAGGGAGTAAATGAATGATGTTTAGACATTATGATAGTTCAAGTATTTAATAAGTAGGTTGAATAAATAAATCTAAGAGAAATTATAGGTGGCAAATGGTTTTGAAGACATATGGAGGATGTGGGGCCCACACTATCTTGGTTTCTCACTACGACATGGCATATCTCTCTTGCCATTTCGAATCCATGGAAAGGAAAGCATTATGGAGTGAGTTCGTAAGTCATACACATGGAAGAGGAAGAGTCAAATTGGAAGCTTTTGGACATTTGGGCTAGATTCCCTAGATCTATGACAACAATTATGAAGCATCTATGACATTTATGAAAAAATTCAAATCTGACTTCTAACATTTGAACATTATGACATGTTAGCCCCAAAAATAGGCTCAAGGAAGGCAATGATGAAGCATCTATGACATTTATGACAAAATTCAGATCTGACTTCTGACATATGAACATTATGACATGTCAGCCCCAAAAATAGGCTCAAGGAAGGCACTCATGGGTGTTGGAGAAGCCCAAGAGACCCCTACTTGAATTGGGAGGAGATGGAAGGTTGGGAATGAGGAGACAAGTGGCAAATGTGGAATATTTCCTAAGTGGAAATCTCTAGAATCTAATGGGAGGAATTCAAACCATAGGAGGCTAATGTTGGTTATAAAATGTAGAAATCAAGTATGAGAATGGATTTTGATGATTTGAGAAAAATTGCATTTGTGAAGCGAGAGCTAGTGGATGACTAGTTTCTTGCCTTAGCCAATTTCGAGGGTGAAAGATTCCCATCCAAGTTGGTGTTTGGAGAGGCCACTCAGGTATTTCATGGAGATGTAATGGGGTTTTTATTTTTAGGTACCAGCTATAGGGAATCTCGTGGTTTTGTTTAGTGCAGCACCATCTCTCAACCATTTCCAGTTTTGAAGGCATATTCATGCTCCTTGAGGGATTGCACTTTGGGTGAGCTCTTGTACTTCTTGGGAGAGCTTTTAATAATGTATTTATGGTTGTAATAAGCATTATATACTCTTTTCTTCATATTCAAAAAGTATCAGGTCGAAATACCAAGTGGTTGTATGTAAAAATGAAGATTAATGAGCAAATAATGACCATTTCCCCACTAAATTGATGCATGACATTATAATAATGATGATTTAGAATAAAAGAATTTTTCTCTAATATATTTTTGATGAATGGAATTCCATTGATTTTTATTACAAGTTTCATATTCAGTACTTGAGCATTTGAAGTCATTATACTCAGTTTATTTTCATTTGAAGAATATTTGGTGCCATTTCCCCAAGGGTCGAATTAGTGGTTTTTGTTGTTGTTTGGGAGAGGTTTGGAACAGAATTAAAAACTATGAATGGTGAATTTTGGAACTAATAACATCCTTGAGACATCCCATACCTCTATTCATAAATTCGAGTGGGTTGGGAGGAATTTGGGAAGCCATTTTCAGTACTTACCCTAGGGAGATTTGAACCCCAAATTACTAGTAAAATTGCATACTTGGTCCATAATCTTAAGAGGGTTTGCAGAGGTCTTTTGGTGGCCATATATCATCCATGAAAATCATATTCAAGTCCTAATATCAGTCACATACCTTATCATAATATTTTGGATCATTTGGAGTAAAATTGGGACCTAGGCATCAAAACTGGTCAAGGGTTGAAATTGGGGAAAAAGTGAAAAATTGGGCATTTTTATAGAAATTGAAAAATGGACATTACAAGTGGTATCAGAGCATGTTCGTGGTACTTGATGGTCTTAACAAGAAGTCAAAATAATAAACCACCACCCTTTGAACCAGTAGTTGAAGAGGTTTTTGATGAAGAAGAGGTAGTAGAAGAAGAGGAGTGTTTTGTTAAAACCATGGGTAGAGAGGAGGATGAAAACTTAAGACATAAGGAGGAACTTGTTGCAGCCTTAAAACCATGTTTTCATGGAATTTCCATGGGTATGCAAGAGATGAGTAGGAAATTGATGAAAGGATTGGAATTGTTGGGTAGCCAGCTTGCAAGCAAAGGGATGGGAGATAACAGTGGTTCACACTCAGGAGAAAAGAAGAACATGGGTGAGCATATTTTCTCAAGTACAAGACCTCATAATAGACTTGATGAATTTCAAAGCAAACAAAGGCATATTGCACATAAATTTCTCATACCCAAATAAGATCCTGATATTTAGGTGGATTATAGTAAACTAGCAAACGAATGGAATGTGTTGAGTGAAGAATGTAAAAGAGGTCTACCATTTAGTCAATACATTGATGCTATATATATAATGAAAAGGAAGGAGGAAAATAGGATTCCATTAAAAAAAAAGAATTAAATGGTGCTATTAGTAAAATGTCAGTTCCTACTTTGATGGTTCCTCTCAAAATTCTGCTAATACTTGGGTGCAAAAATTAGATGTGTATTTTCGGTTGAATCCTATGTTGGAAGAGGATGCATTAAAAATGGCTATTTTGCACTTGGAAGGAGATGCCAATGAATGGTGGTTCCATGGCCTGAAAACCTTAGGTCATGATCAGGTTAAAACATATGGATAATTTGTTGATAGGGTGCTAGAGAGATTTGAACAAAAAGATCCAGAATTGCCTTTCAAAGAACTAGCTCAATTGAAGCAAACCGGGACCCCTACTGAATATATGTTGGAATTTAAAAAATTATCAGTCAAGGTGGCTGATGTATCTATGGGAAGGTTGGTATTTCTATTCATTGAAGGTTTGCTTGAACCATTAAAAGGTTTGGTCAAATCCCACAAGCCAACTACATTAAAAGATGCAATGAGCTTGACTAGGGATCTCCAAAATGTGCTTTCTAGAATGAGATTTCCTCCCAAGCCTAACTACAAATTTGAAAAGAAACCTTGGAAAAGGGATGCATATGATAAGAAACCTTGGAAAAATATTCATTTGAAAGGAATAAAAAAGAAGTACTAAACAGGGATGAACTTCGAAAAAAGAAATTGTGCTTCACATGCTTTCAACCATGAACACGGGGGCACAAATGTACTAAGGAAAGGCTCAATACATAGAAGTATTTTCTGATAATTAAGGGTATGATGGGGGCATGGATGAAGATGGAAATCTTTCATATCAATAGGAGGCATATGAGACAACAGTAGAAGAGGAAAGACAAGAAGAAAATCAACCTTCACCGGACAAAGCAAGAATGGAAGTACTTTCACCAGTACCTCGCTATCATACTATCGGTTGCAAGGGTGTGGTATTAGAAAAAAGAAATTCAGTATTGGTATATGGAGGAGCCAATCATAACGTCATTGATGCATATATGGTGGAGAAAATAAAGATACTTATTGAACCATTTGATGGCTTCACAGGTGTCATTCCCGGTCACAACACAATGCAATGCAAAACATGGGTTCCAAAGCTGCAAGTCACCGTAGGTAACTATACTTTTGTTGATAGTTTTTATGTGGTTGATGTTGCTAATACTAATGTGGTTTTGGGAGTGAAATGGTTGTATTCAATAGGAGATCATACAATAAATGATCAAATTCCTAAAATGAAATTCCAAGATTCAAAAGGAGTACTAAGAGTTGTGAGAGGGAAACACTCTTATCCCAATCAAGTAGTGACTTGCAATAGTATGAGATCTATATTGAGGCACAGGGACATAGAATGGGTTGATGAATGTCATATTACATATCCCAATCCAAATATAAATATTGTTGAACACCCAAAGGAGATAGAGAGACTCTTGCAAAAATATGAAAAAGTTTTTAGAGACCTTCCACATGGTAGACCACCAGATAGGGGGATTGAGCATAGCATTGTTTTGGAGGAGGGTACTTCACCCATTCAAATACCACCTTATAGACATCCTAAAAGGTTCAGATATGAGATTGAAAAATTCATCCAAGAAATCCTAGATTTGGGACTCATTAGACCAAGCTCTAGCCCTTATGCTTCTTTAGTAGTACTAGTGAAGAAAAAAGATAGAACATTGAGAATGTGCATAGATTTCAGAGCCTTGAACAAAAAGACTATCAAGAATAGGTATCCTATTCCTAGGATTGATGAGCTCATGTATGAGCTACTTGGGGCCAAATACTTCTCCAAAATTGACCTTAGATCAGGATATCATCAAATTCGAATAAAAAATGAAGACGTGCAAAAGACTGCTTTTCGATATCATTATGGCGACTTTGAATTTCTTGTCATGCCTTTTGGGTTAACTAATGCTCCAGCCACATTTCAAGCATGCATGAATAGGATCTTTTGCAAGAAACTAAGAAGGTTTTTTTTTGTTTTCTTTGATGATATCCTTATTTATAGTAAATCATGGGAAGAGAACTTGCAACAATTAGAGATTGTGTTAAAAATTTTGCAAGAAGAGTCCCTATTTGCTAAGTTATCAAAATGTGAATTTGGGATGAATGAACTACTGTGTCTTGGGAACATTATTGGGAAAGAAGGAGTGAAGGTACATATGGAAAAAATCATGTCTATCTTACAATGGCCATCAGCAAAAAATATTACAGAATTGAGAGGCTTTATTGGCATATGCACCTATTACAGAAAATTTGTGAAAGGATTCTCCAAGTTGACTTCTCCACTCACTAATTTGACTAAGAAGGATGATTTCAAGTGGGATGGAGAGGCTAAAAAGGCCTTCCAAAAAATGAAAGAGGTAATGAGTAGTTGTCCCATACTTGCACTTCCTGATTTTACTAAACCTTTTGTTGTGGAATGTGATCCTTCAGGTGGAGGGATAGGGGCTATACGAAAGCAAGACCAACACCCCATAGCCTTTGAGAGAAGAAAGTTGCAGCCTCATGAAAAACTTTACTCCATCTATCATAAATAAATGCTAGCCATTATCCATGCATTTGCCAAATTCAAACAATACTTGGTGGGTTGCAAGTTTGTGGTGAAAACTGACCACAATAGTCTAAGACACTTTCTCACCCAAAAAGATCTAAATGGAAGGAATCAAAAGTGGCTAATAAAGATTCAAGCTTATAATTTTGATATTAGATATGTCAAAGCAAAGAATAATATAGTAGCAGATGCTTTACCAAGAAGACCTTCTTTTTCTCTTATGGACATTGCCAAGGATTGGAAAAACATGCTACTAGTTGAATATGCTAAAGACCAATTTGCTTGTGATGTGTTGGATGGAATCAAAGGGGATGATAACTACAGGATTTTGAATGGGATGATATATTATAAGGGCATAATTTATTTAGTTCAAAACTCAAAGCTCAAGTACCGAATCTTGCAAGAAGCATATGATTCCCCACTGGCGGGCCATCCAAGGATCTTCAAAACTTATAGAAAGTTGAGGCAAATATTTTTTTCAAAGGGGTTAAAGGAATATGTTCATAAGTATGTGAATGAATGTAAATTATGTCAACAAAACAAATCATAACTTACATGTCTAGCTGGCTTATTACAACCATTTCCCATTCCGGAGCAAAAATGGGACAGTATCTCCATGGATTTCATCACCAGTTTGCCTAAATATTTGGGTAAGGATTTCATATATGTGGTAGTGGATAGGTTGAAATAATTTGGTTATTTCTTTGTTGTTACATCATATTTTAGTGCTACACAAGTGGATGATGTTTTTTTCAAAGAAATCTTCAGATTACATGGGCTCCCCAAGAGCATTATCAGTGATAGAGATAGTAGATTCATGGGTGCTTTTTGGCAAGAAATTTTTAGATTGGTGGGCACTCGATTGACTCCAAGTACTAGATATCATCCCCAAACTAATGGAAAAATAGAGAGGGTGAATCAATGGTTGGAAGGGTACCTAAGAAACTATGTGGGAGAGCAGCAAAAAGCATGGGAAAAATGGCTACACTTGGGTGAGTTTTGCTACAACACCACTTATCATATGTCAATAGGAATGTCTCCTTTCAAAGAATTATATGGTTATGATGCACTTACATTTGCTGAAATCATATGTGGTGATAGTAGAGCCCTGAAGGCTAAATATTGGGTGGAAGAGAGCCAAGAAATTTTAAGGCTCTTGAAAGACAATTTGCAGGTTGCTCAAAATCAACAAAAACAATATGCTGATAGACATAGGGAAGAAAGGACCTTTTAGTTCAATGATTTAGTATATTTAAGGTTGCAGACATATAAACAAACATCTCTAAAAAAGAATGGAGCAAAAAAATTAAAACCAAGGTACTATGGGCCATACAAGGTAGTGCGGAAGGTTGGAGAAGTAGCATATGAACTAGAACTTCCGGAACGGAGTAAAATCCATAATGTATTGTATGCTTCTTGTCTCAAGAAATCTATTGGTCAAAAAATTATCACTTCAGTAATACTTCCTCCCTTGGATGATGAAGGTCAGCTCACACTTGTTCCGGAAAATATTTTGAAGACACGGGAAAGGAGGTTGAGGAGTAGAATTATCAAAGAATATCTAGTGCAATGGAAGGACTTACCAAATGAAGATGCCACATGGGAAGAGGAGAAGATTTTGAAGCATCCAAATCTGAAATTGCTTAAGGAAAAGCAATCTTGGGTGGGGAGGACTGTAATGTCCCCATTCAAATAAATGCATAGCAGACAATCCCATCAATCCTACCAAGTTCCCTAGGTTGAATGGGTACATTTGGAATTGTAATAAGGGAGAAAATGAATGATGTTTATACATTATGATAGTTCAAGTATTTAATAAGTAGGTTGAATAAATAAATCCAAGATAAATTATAGGTGGCAAATGGTTTTGAAGACATATGGAGGATGTGGGGCCCACACTAGCTTGGTTTCTCACTACCACATGGCATATCTCTCTTGCCATTTCGAATCCATGTAAAGGAAAGCATTATGGAGTGAGTTGGTAATTCATACACATGGCATTGAGCATCTTAGGTTGAAATGGGATGGAATGGTAACCTCCATGGAAGAGGAAGAGTTAAATTGGAAGCTTGTGGACACTTGGGCTAGATTCGCTAGCTCTATGACATTTATGAAAAAATTCAAATCTTCCTTCTGACATCTAAACATTATGACATGTCAGCCCTAGAAATAGGCTCAAGGAAGGCGCTCATGGGTGTTGGAGAAGCCCAAGAGACCCCTACTCAAATTGGGAGGAGATGGAAGGTTGGGAATGAGGAGACAAGTGGAAAATGCGAAATATTTCCTAAGTGCAAATCTATAGAAGATAATGGGAGGAATTCGAACCATAGGAGGCTAATGTTGGTTATAAAATGTAGAAATCAAGTATGAGAATGGCTTTTGATGATTTGTGTTAACACCCTAAAAGTGCTCACTAGCTCATTCCCTTATTCACATGACCCATTTGTCCACTTTTTCCACCATTTGAGCCTCTAAAACCATCAAAAGGTCACCAAAAAGACCATAATACACCCTTTTCCTCTCAAAATATGTATTTTTCCTCAAAAGACACAAAAAACCCTCAAAAAGGGTCCAAAATTCCCAATTAGAGGAGAATAAAAATATAAAAAATATTCAAAAAAGGAAAAAGAGGGAAAAAGAGACCTAAACCATGTTGGTTAATACCATTGGTTTCCTTAAAACCATAATGGTGTTCCCCATCACCAAAAACTATAAAAAGGTGACAGGGGCTCCTCACTTTTCATCCACACTCCATCCTATCCTTATGCTGCCAAATTCCCTTTGAGAGCCATTGCCTCCCATTTCGAGTTTGAAGATCCCCATTGAAGCGTTGGAGAAGAAGAGACCATTGGACATTGGAGCTTCTAAACCTTGGAGTTCCTCAACACTTATCATCCTCACCATTTGAGGTAATACAAAATCAAATATTTTTAAATTTCTTGTTTTTCCCATAGATCTTATTGGTTATGTTCTTAAATTTAGTTTTTTATTTCTTTTGCACACGTTATTGTTAGATTAAGTTACATTAGTTTTTCCATACTTTTATTGAGACTACTGCTACTATTTAGCAAGTGCATCCTTGCACATGCTTGGTTGAAAAATCAAGCAACAGTTTTTGGCGACTCCGTTGGTTTTCGAACTTTAAATATTTGCTTTAGATCTTTATTTTTAGTCGTTTTTCCCATTTAAGACTGTAGATCTACCATACTAGTCATATTTTGGATAGCTTCCCTAGCCATTAGCCATTTCTACAGCCTGAAACAGCCCAAAATTTCAATTTTTGGGTTCATTTTTCGCTGGCCAATTTCCGTCCATACATCGCGACTTTCAGCACCCACAGTCACGTGGTCCATCATGACTGTGAGCCTTTTTTCCGCGTAGCGCATCGCGACGTTTTGACATTTTTCAGCACGACTCATCGTGGCTGGGCAACCTTTCCCCGTGCGGTCCATCGCGACTTTTTGGCATTTTTCCACACGGCTCATCGTGACTTTTGACCACCTCGCCGCGATTCACATCATCGCGGCTTTCACCCACATCGCCGCACGGCTCATCATGGGTTTTGACTTGACAGTTGCGATATGTAGTGTTTCAGTTCGGCCCATTTTTTCCAAAAAATTTCTCCCAATCAACCCATTTTTTCCAGCATTAATTTCTGCAATTTTTTACAGCCCACTGTGTCATTATTGCAACATTATTAATTAATTTTCAGTTATATGCTTCACTTATCTTTTTGAAAATTTTCAGCTAATTGAAAGAAAGATTTTTTAAGTATTTCTCATGTGGTAAATTTTATACATTGCAACGTTAGAACCATATTTCTAAAAATTGCTCAATGTTAAGATTTAATATGCTAAGACAGAAAATAGCAGCATTACATTCCATTTCACAATAATAGCATATACAGGATCACTGAAGAAACAACAAGCACAGCATAAACACAAGAGACAGAGATTTATCCTGGGAAACCCTCATGGGGTAGAAAACCCAGCAAAGCTTCCTCAATATAAATGACCAGCAATATACAAAGATGAAACCCTGAGACATGATCTCCTCCTCCACAATAGCAGACCTCTCCTCCACAAGTGCGCTATCCTCAAGTGTGTGAATGTGTCAAATGAGGAACACACCTCCTCTATTTATACACTACTCTGATATGTATTTTACACAAGTACATGTAGGCTCATATTTAACCATTAGGTTAAATACCCCATTATAATTGACTGGGGCGACCCCCACATGGTGGGTCTAATAACCCTAGTTACCACACCCAACTCGGAGGAATAAACATCTCCGGATTTATAGTATAATCACATCGGAGGTATGGAACATCTCCGGAATAAATAATATACAAATATAATATTCTTTGAAGTTACAATATTTCAACACTCCCCCTTAACGAGAAGGATATTATAACAGTATCTGCACGAGCAAGGAGTCATCAACATCATACATGATACATCTATAAATCATTGGAAGCTTTCTCAACATCATCAGTAACTCAAGCAGTTACTAGAACATCTTCAATACTGGAACATCAACATCTTCAGTACTGAGTCTTTATCTTCTGCAGCACTCGAACAGCTACAACAACATCAACATCTGGATCCTCACGATCATCAGTATCGTCATCTCACGATCATCAGCATCGTCATCACACGATCATCAGCATCGTCATCACACGATCATCAGCATCGTCATCTCACGATCATCAGCATTGTCATCTCACGATCATCAGCATCGTCATCACACGATCATCAGCATCGTCATCACACGATCATCAGCATCGTCATCACACGATCATCAGCATCGTCATCTCACAATCATCAGCATCGTCATCACACGATCATCAGCATCGTCATCGATACAGGTATCCATAACAATACAAGTATCCACATCATTAGTACACGTATTCATGCCAATACAAGTGTACATATCATCAATACAAGTATCCACACTGATACAAGTAACCATATCATCAATACAAGTATCCTACCGATACAAGTAACCACATCATCAATACAAGTATCCTACCGATACAAGTAACCACATCATCAATACAAGTATCCTACCGATACAAGTAACGACATCATCAATATAAGTATCCTACCAATACAAGTAACCACATCATCAATACAAGTATCCTACCGATACAAGTAACCACATCATCAATACAAGTATCCTACCGATACAAGTAACCACATCAAAAAAATCACTTTCTCGGAGACCATACATCTACGGATCAATTCAGGGACCGAAGTCCGGGGATGATACAATCCCCACTTCTCGGAGACCATACGTCTACGGATCAATTCAGGGACCGCAGTCTGGGGATGATACAATCCCCACTTCTCGGAGACCTCACGTCTACGGATCAATTCAGGGACCTAAGTACGGGGATGATACAATCCCCACTTCTCGGAGACCTCACGTCTACGGATCAATTCAGGGACCGCAGTCCGGGGATGATACAATCCCCACTTCTCGGAGACCTCACGTCTACGGATCAATTCAGGGACCGCAGTCCGGGGATGATACAATCCCCACTTCTCGGAGACCTCACGTCTACGGATCAATTCAGGGACCTAAGTCCGGGGATGATACAATCCCCACTTCTCGGAGACCATACGTCTACGGATCAATTCAGGGACCTAAGTCCGGGGATGATACAATCCCCACTTCTCGGAGACCATACGTCTACGGATCAATTCAGGGACCTAAGTCCGGGGATGATACAATCCCCACTTCTCGGAGACCTCACGTCTACGGCTCTCTTTAGGACTGAAAGTCCAGGGATAATCCAATCCCCTCAACTGTCCACTAAGGGCTTCATTCTCGGAGACCTCACGTCTACGGCTCTCTTTAGGACTGAAAGTCCAGGGATGATCCAATCCCCTCAACTGTCCACTAAGGACTTCATTCTCGGAGACCTCACGTCTACGGCTCTCTTTAGGACTGAAAGTCCAGAGATGATCCAATCCCCTCAACTGTTCGCTAAGGACTTCATTCTCGGAGACCTCACGTCTACGGCTCTCTTTAGGACTGAAAGTCCAGGGATGATCCAATTCTCTCAACTATCCGCTAAGGACTTCATTCTCGGAGACCTCACGTCTACGGCTCTCTTTAGGACTGAAAGTCCAGGGATGATCCAATCCCCTCAACTGTCCACTAAGGAATTCATTCTCGGAGACCTCATGTCTACGGCTCTCTTTAGGACTGAAAGTCCAGGGATGATCCAATCCCCTCAACTGTCCACTAAGGACTTCATTCTCGGAGACCTCACGTCTACGGCTCTCTTTAGGACTGAAAGTCCAGGGATGATCCAATCCCCTCAACTGTCCACTAAGGACTTCATTCTCGGAGACCTCACGTCTACGGCTCTCTTCAGGGACCGAAGTCCAGGGATGATACAATCCCTACCTGTCCACTAAGGACTTCATTTTCGGAGACCATACGTCTACGGATCTATTCAGGGACCGAAGTCCGGGGATGATACAATCCCCACTTCTCGGAGACCATACGTCTACGGATCAATTCAGGGACCTAAGTCCGGGGATGATACAATCCCCACTTCTCGGAGACCTCACGTCTACGGCTCTCTTTAGGACTGAAAGTCCAGGGATAATCCAATCCCCTCAACTGTCCACTAAGGACTTCATTCTCAGAGACCATACGTCTACGGCTCACTTTAGAACATGCGTTCAAGGATGATACAATCCCCACATGTATTCTCATCAATACAAGTACAAGTATCCTCAACCATACACGTACATTAATCAATACATGTGTCATCAAAAGTATGTATTCTTACCAATACATCTTATCATCAAAAGCATGTATTATCACCAATACATCTATCATCAAAAGCATGTATTCTTACTAATACATATAACATCAAAAGCATGTATAAGTAAAACTAAGTATTCTAAGTATACGAGTCCTAAATCTAAATATTTCTAAGTATCTAGGTGTAGAGAACAGGTTACCTCATCGTCGACCTTGTTGTTCGATGAGACAATCTCATCATCAGTGACTATACTACTCCCCCTTTCGAGGAGGGTCCTTTTGAGCTACATCAAGCTTGTCTCGAAAGTATTCAAATTTCACTCGAGACAGAGGCTTGGTTAGTATGTTGGAAACTTCTTCACTCGAGGTAGAGGTTTGGTTAGTACATCAGTAACCTGTTACGAATTCAAACTTTATAGTTCCTTTCTGTGTCATATCTTGTTAGATCCCTATGATTTTTGACTTATCATGGAACACTGGATTCTATGTCATCTTGATACAACTCTATTTGTCACATAGGATCACAGTTGGTTCTATCTCTAAGTCAAACAATCCTGAAGCCAAACTTCTTCACAACTAGCAGAGCAAACAGCCATATATTCTGCTTGTGCTGAGAGCCACACTAGACTGCTTCCAGCTAAACCACGAGATCATGGCTAATCCTAGACAATAACATCCTCTTGATGTGTTCTTCTTGTCTGATACACTTTCTTCCCAATCAGCATCTGAGTAGCCATCTGAAGTCATGATCTCCAAGATAGCACAGATCAAAGTCTATCGTATCCTTTAGGTGCCTCATCACATGCTTTGAAACTATCAGGTGAAAACATCTAGTTTCCACTAGATACTAACTCAAGGTATTCACAACAAAGCATATATCTAATCTAGTATATGTTAGATACATCAATGACCCAATAATTTGACTGTACAGAGTTATATCCACTAACTCTGATGAGTTATCCCCTAATAGCTTCAAGTTGGAATCCATAAGAGTGGCCATTCCAACACCTCAAGTCATATTTCTCATCATACTTTCCCTGGTTGAGAAATATTCCTTCTGAGCCTTGCCATACTTCCAGACCTAGGAAGTAAAGCGTCAAATTGAGATCTTTCATTTTCATTTCTACATTGAATGATCTTCTGCATATCTATCTGTGCCATCTCTCGTTAGATGGGTCTACTAAAATGAGCCTTAATATCATTCGAACTCTGTGGTGAGTTCCTTCTTGCATCCATGTCATTTGTGTATAGAAATCATATTCAACCTTGTAGCAAAGGTTGAGATCCACATCACCCATGGTGATCATTAAGCTTATCAATTTATTATCGATCCTAGGTACCTATACAGAACCTGATTCACACTTCTTCTTTAATTACACCATACTTGGAGCAAACATCTTGTCGTGATTCTCTTCCCCTTTCTAAGAGAATCTTCTAGCCATGAGCCTTCTATATTTTGTTTGATTTGTAAATCTTCTTGTTTGAACATCCACCACTTGTACGGTGTCCATCATTCTTCATGACCTTTCCTACAAATCAAAATTAAGTACATGATTAGTAATACTTCATAATCATCAAATCATATTGACATGATAACCTATTATGCATACAGATATCATTTACATAGTGATGCAACTATTTTGACCAATACTTTGGCACAACACTTTCCCATATCCTGTATGCATACAGTGGCTATCTAGATGCCTTCCATCTCTACCAGAACATACTATCGAGAGTGTGCACAACTCTCAGCATGTCAGCAAAGAGGTTTCATTCTAGACAAGCAACAATGGAATGTTTGTCCAACTTACCAATCATATGCATATTAGTAGTATACTGTTCAATGTTCTATGAATATTTACACTCAGCATGATATATTATAGGAATACAAATATGCATACAACCTATTACAGGCAATATCATTACTATTTCAAATAACAACTCAAATACTTATCTTTTATGTTTGTGTGGCTGCCTCCCGCTTGATCTTCTGTATGTCTTTTGAACTTCTATTCATTCTGTACCACTGTGCATGCTCAAGAGTCATCCTCATGATCTCATACACAAACATACACTCATTAGTATATTCTAAATGCTATCAAAACATTATAGTACTAAATAATCTTGAAAATGTATAGTCATGATTATAGTTAATAAACATTAGTATTCAAGATTTCAGGGAAGTCTTCTTTTACTCATGCATATCATCAATCAAGATAAAAGATATAATATGCATAATCCCTTGATTACTAACTTTATGAATAAGCATAACCAATCATTCCAAGTATACTTATATAAGGGATCCTAACACAAGGTAAGATTCATGGGAAACATACCTGGATTAGTATACCTACTTGGTTATGTACAACATACCTAAACATTCTCTTCAATGATTTAGAGATCCTGAGCTAGAACCTGCATGTCTCATAGGTTAAGCATAATATAACAAAGTCATACATACCTCGTAAGTAGAACAAAGATTATGGATGAGTCTTTGTCTTCATGTTTTCATGGTCATGGAGCCTGATTTGTCTTTTGTGATGTACATGTATCTTGTTAGTAGACAATATCAACCTCACACAACATCATAATGCATTAGTACAATCATAAGTGTCAACACCCTAACCAATGAATATCTTCTATCATGCATTCATAATTTTGTTAAGGTGATACAACAAATCTAAAATCAAGATTGTACTAACCGTAATAACATGAAGACAAACATACCATAAGCTTAATCATGAACAAATCTCAAAACATACCTCGATGAGTCATACCTGTCGAGATCGCTTGTAATCTCCTTATGTAAAGCCTTAGCCTCATCTCCCTCTGAAACAGTAACTCCTTCACTTATGCAGGTGACCAATCCATCTTCTTCTAAGATTAACCCTATCCACTTGATTTGCAAGAACTGGACCTGGAGCTGGATATGGGTTTGTCAGAAAAAACCCAAAAATTCAAACTTTGAATTTCAAACTTCCGAAAGGATAGAAATATGCGCCTTGATGAGCTGATCAAACTGATATATTCAGAATTTGAAAACTGCAAAGTTTCACTCCTCAATTTTGCCTTTGAAACTTCTGGATTCACTGGACGTGACCCTGAACTGGGGTTTGGTGAATCCCACTCTTCTGCCCAATCAAAATGTTTGATCCAAAGCTCTAAGCTTCTATTTTTCTGAGGAGCTTCCAACCATGGTCACAGATTTCAAAAATTCCCATTTTTACAGAAGCCCTAATTTTCCACTTTTCTGATCAAAGTCCCGAACTAGGGTTTGATCAAGCCCGGCCTTCTTCCCAACCAAAAATTCTGATCTTGGTCTCTAAATTTCTATTTTGATGAGTAGCATCCAGCTGTGGTCTCCGATTACAAAAATTCCAACTTTCTTCAAAGCCCTAAATTCCGGAAGCCATGAATGAAGGTACCAAAAAATAATTCTGTTTTGACAGAAATATGTACCTGATTGTTTCTGGTGTAACTCCGAAATTTTTGATCCACAGGGTCTGAAAAAGTTTTCTGAGATATCCTGACCTGTTAGCTTTCCATCCTGACAGGTCTGACCTCAATTGGATGTTCTGAGAGAGAGTTATGCCAAATGTCGCAACGTGACCTGTTTTGGGAAAATACAGGAGAGCGAACTTGTACGGCGTGCCACGTGTCACTGTTTGACCTTCGGCCTCTGAAAATTTTTTCTGAGATAGCTCGGCCTGTTATCTTTCCATCCTGACAGGTCTGACCTCAATTGGATTCTCTGAGAGATAGTTATGCCAAGTGTCGCAACGTGACCTGTTTATGGGATAATATAGTAGAGAGAACTTGTACGGCGTGCCACGTGTCACTGGTTCAACTTCGGCCTCTGAAAAAGTTTTCTGAGATAGTACAGCCTGTGTACTACCTGTCTCTTTTCACTAAATTTCATTTGGAGCTTCCTATCCCAAGTTATGACCTTTTTCCCAAGGTCACCTGATTTTGACTCAGATCTGGAAGAGGCAGAAACCCTATATTGTACAGATCATAAATCACAAATTACAACGAATTAGAGGTTGTCCTTTGGACACAAGGTACCTGGAGATTTCAGCTTCGTCTTGTAACAATTTCAGATCCGAAAAAGTCACCAAAATGGATTTATAGCGAAAGTGCTACGATGACTGGTTTTAGCTATGTAAAACCCTAACCTTCAAATTGTCGTAAGTAAAGCAAGTGTCTTTAGTGCCATACCTTGTCTTCCTTCAGGTTAGCTTTGATACCATGTTAAGATTTAATATGCTAAGACAGAAAATAGCAGCATTACATTCCATTTCACAATAATAGCATATACAGGATCACTGAAGAAACAACAAGCACAACATAAACACAAGAGACAGAGATTTATCCTGGGAAACCCTCATGGGGTAGAAAACCCAGCAAAGCTTCCTCAATATAGATGACCAGCAATATACAAAGATGAAACCCTGAGACATGATCTCCTCCTCCATAATAGCAGACCTCTCCTCCACAAGTGCGCTATCCTCAAGTGTGTGAGTGTGTCAAATGAGGAACACACCTCCTCTATTTATACACTACTATGATATGTATTTTACACAAGTACATGTAGGCTCGTATTTAACCATTAGGTTAAATACCCCATTATAATTGACTGGGCCGACCCCCACATGGTGGGTCTAATAACCCTAGTTACCAGACCCAACTCGGAGGAATAAACATCTCCGGATTTATAGTATAATCACATCGGAGGTATGGAACATCTCCGGAATAAATAATATACAAATATAATATTCTTTGAAGTTACAATATTTCAACATTCTCAACCTTGGAGTTCCGCAACACTTATCATCCTCACCATTTGAGGTAATACAAAATCAAATATTTTTAAATTTCTTGTTTTTCCCATAGATCTTATTGGTTATGTTCTTAAATTTAGTTTTTATTTCTTTTGCACACGTTATTGTTAGATTAAGTTACATTAGTTTTTCCATACTTTTATTGAGACTACTGCTACTATTTAGCAAGTGCATCCTTGCACATGCTTGGTTGAAAAATCAAGCAACAGTTTTTGGTGACTCCGTTGGTTTTCGAACTTTAAATATTTGCTTTAGATCTTTATTTTTAGTCGTTTTTCCCATTTAAGACTGTAGATCTACCATACTAGTCATATTTTGGATAGCTTCCCTAGCCATTAGCCATTTCTACAGCCTGAAACAGCCCAAAATTTCAATTTTTTGGTTCATTTTTCGCTGGCCAATTTCCGTCCATACATCGCGACTTTCAGCACCCACAGTCACGTGGTCCATCATGACTGTGAGCCTTTTTTCCGCGTAGCGCATCGCGACGTTTTGACATTTTTCAGCACGACTCATCGCGGCTGGGCAACCTTTCCCCGTGCGGTCCATCGCGACTTTTTGGCATTTTTCCACACGGCTCATCGTGACTTTTGACCACCTCGCTGCGATTCACATCATCGTGGCTTTCACCCACATCGCCGCACGGCTCATCATGGGTTTTGACTTGACAGTTGCGATATGTAGTGTTTCAGTTCAGCCCATTTTTTCCAAAAAATTTCGCCCAATCAACCCATTTTTTCCAGCATTAATTTCTGCAATTTTTTACAGCCCACTGTGTCATTATTGCAACATTATTAATTAATTTTCAGTTATATGCTTCACTTATCTTTTTGAAAATTTTCAGCTAATTGAAAGAAAGATTTTTTAAGTATTTCTCATGTGGTAAATTTTATACATTGCAACGTTAGAACCATATTTCTAAAAATTGCTCAATATTTTGCCCAAGAAAGACTTTAGAAATCCATTTATTTTTATATATGTTATTTGATTTAGCTTACAAAACTTTTTAAAGAATCCATATTTTTTGAAAATATTATTAAATCATTTACACCTAAAACGTCTTTCATTTTTCACAAATTGAAATCATTATTTTAGTTTGTGATTAAATCGCCCATGCAAGGCAAACTGATTTGGTATACAACCACACCATCACACAATCTATCACAATAATTTCAAGTGAGCCTTAAAAATTACCTTAACTCAACCAACATTCTAACCCCACTTGGGGAACACAAAAAAAATTTTGTAGCTAGGTAGGACTGAGGGGATAAGTATCCAAATAACACCCCTCACTCATTTTTCATGTTGAGACATAGTGATTGACATTTAGGGTACCAAAATCCCTTATTATTTCTTGACACGGTTTAACACCAATTTATTGGGAAGGCCTCTACCTTAGGAGGGTTGAAGTAGCCAGACTCGTTCTGGAAGCCTGAGTGGAATACCGCAATCCATTCAGTAACCAAAGGATACCTTTTATAGTTCTCGTTGTACCACCCTCATGGGAGTACAACAGTGATATAACAAAACAACAGATTCACCCAACCGAAAGTGTCATAAATGGGGTCTCTTAGTGGCCAAACTTATAGGATTGTTTACCCGGTGTCCCTCCCAGTAGGGGGATATCTAGCCTTTGATTCTACAATTTATATTGCCTGACTTGGATTTCATCACCTTGCAGAGGATATACCTTGTTGAGTCATAATACTTTTTAGTTAGGTGTTTACATGCTCCATTACCTCCCTTTGGTCAGTGAGTACACCTTTTTCTATTTTTAGGAGCCGTTTGCATGTTGGTTTTCTGACCACATTTTTTTATTGCTCCACATGCTATAGCACAACTGTTATAGTAAGTGTTTTGAGTTTGGTTGTTGGCCTAAGTGCCATTATTTTTTACGCTCCCCTCTTGCACACACGGTTTCATTAGGGATTTCGAGCTTTCCACTCATCACCACCTAGTAGATTTAATTCACAACTATCACCATTGAGTCCCCGAGACGTTCTCGACGTTTTTGGGGTGAAACCCCATAGTACGGTTCCCTTGACTGCACACGTCATCGGCATGGAACCCTGTCATCCAATTTTGACGTGCCTCATTTCACATCTGAATCTGAGGTAGAATCCAAAAATCTCGCATACACCACACCCACTAGCCCCATGGCTGATTTTTCTTCCAACCCTTTCAACACTGGGACCATTGGTGCAACTTCTTCCACCATCCCAGCTACTACATTAGACACCCCTCCCACAACCAATGTTGGTATGCCCAACCTGGGAACTGTTTCCACTCTAGGCATGCCTAATATGGGAACTACATCTACTCTAGGGATGCCCAACACAGGACCTACACCTACTATAGGCATATCTTTGACTGGAACCACTTCCATCATACCAAACCTTGGGTCTACTATACCCAATCTAAAGCCATCTGTAACTCAAGCTACACATGAGAACACTAGCTTCACCCATACACCATTGATTGGGGGACATATCCCCTTCACAAATCAGATACCCTTCAGGGGCAGTGACACACACCATAATGCTACCACTAGCACATATACCCTATCCACTACATCACACACCTTGGCCAGTCTGCCATTTATGGCAAGTCTGAATTTACCAGACTTGGAAAAACTAACCAATGATCATATTAGACATGACCCCACTTGGCCCCTCATGCCGACAAAAATCCCCTTAGATATCCCAAAATTTGAAGGAAAAGCTGGGGAAGACCCCCAAAACCATATCATGTCGTTTCACCTATGGTGTTCCAAAAAATCCATTGTAGATGATTCTATTCGACTCTGACTTTTACAAAGAACTTTCACTGGCTCTGCAGCCAAATGGTACATTGAGAAGCCACATGGGACACACCCCTCGTTTACATCCCTCACCTCAACTTTCCTTCAGTTCTTTCAACTACCTGTACGCTATGATGCGGGAGTTGAAATACTGCTGTCTTGTAGATAGAACACCGCTACACACATCACCAATCATATCCATGAGTGGAGTAAGCATCGTAGTCTCTGCAAGATAAAGCTTGACAATCATATCTTCCTGGATTGGTTCCTCAAATCACTCCTCCCTCTCATATCTAAGAATGTAGCTTTTGAACGACCCCAGTCGGAAGAAGAAGCCATCTTAAAAGCTCAGCAGTTTGACCTCATATATGCCCAGTCTGGATATTTATACACAATCTTACCAAATGCCCCTCACGGTGATCCATCCTGAAGCGACGCGCCGGGGGAATCCCATGCCGCTAACGGTATCATTGGCCAGGTTATGGCACAAAACAAACCTTTCACAATGATGAGTACAAACAATGCCCCAGACCTTTCTAGGGCTACGTCTCATTTTGGAGCTACAACTTCATATGCTCCAGTAATGCACACCCACCACACTCATGGACCCTCATGTCCACCACAGTGTTATGGGAAAGCACCATCATCTTATGCACCACCTCCATATTATAACCAGCAGGCCCATCAGACTCCGGTTCACCCACAAGCCCAATCGGCTTATTATCCTCAACAGGAAGCACCTCTTGCTCCAACACTTCCAGTAGCTCAAGGTTATCCACAACCGCAACAAGCACTAGGTCAACCTTAGAACCCTCCCGCTTACTACCCACCGCAGCCTGCTCCAGCACCTGCACAACCTCAAAACCCACCTACTGCCCAAGGGCATGTATATGCATAGCAAAGCCAATCTCAAAACCAGAACAACCAGCGTAATCAAGGAGGTCAACATAATCGCGGAAGAGGATGAAACCGTGGAAATAACCAACAACAAAACCAAGGAGGACAACCACCTAATCCTCCCAATAACAATAACGCTGCTCCTGCAAATCAAAACCCTGATCATCTACCAAAACAAGGCAAAAATCCTAATTTGAGAACAAACCACCCATGTTCTATATGCGGAGTCTATGGACATTACACATATAATTTCCCCCATTTAGATCGAGTGTGCCAACTCTGGACCGATGACGCCCAATGACAAGGACATGCTGCACAACCAGCACCACCTCCTCAGCCGCAACCCATGATATTGCAAAACCCTCTACCCAACCAAGGAGTAGTAAACACTCGTCCAATGGATCCCCCACAAGTATCTGTTGCGACACAGCAGCAAATTACCTATGCGGCAACCGATTACCAACATAGAGAGTCTAAAACTCACCATTTGCTAATGATGTCATCAAATGATGTCAACCTTCAAACTCGCTAAAATCAATACGGATTTTCCCCTAAGGCCACAGCCACCGATCCATCTTCGAGTACCCTCCCAACTGATTAGCCACTTCGCATACCTAATATGCCCATGGACGGGGGTCCAAAAGCACCTCACTTCCCCTTATGATGAATCAACAACAACACTAATGCTCATGCAGCTTCAAACTATAACATTGTAGAAGACTTATCCCAGTCCCTCGTTGCTATGTCTGCTCTAGAAATCCTAAAAACTTGTCCTACACAGAGAAAATTGTTATTATCCGCCATTGGTGCCATAGACACTAACGACTCTAATATGATGGATTTCGACCTAGACCAAGCCGAAGCTCGTCTACCTTCATCTCTAGCTTTTCAGGTTCTATGTCCATTCACAACCTCGTCATTCATCGATGCATAATCGATGAAGGTGCGTCCACCTGTGTTATGTCGACTTTCGTCTGGTAGAAACTTGGATCCCCAATGCTACAACCGTCAACTACTGCATTGCGAGCTTATGATGGTCGTGTAGCTCAACCTCAGGGTTTGTTAGTGAAAGTTCCCATACATCTTGGGGGAAAACCGGTTCTCATAGATATAGAGGTCATCAACACCCAACTTGATTACAATCTCCTTCTAGGATGAAGCTACATGTATAAAATGAAAGTTGTCGCTTCTTCATTTTTTCGCCTCATGATGTTCCCCCACGAAGGACGTGGAGTCAAAATCGATGAGATAACATACTATGATCCCAATGCCCCCACAGCGCCTGAAAATGTTCTTCCCATGATCGAACAACTTGTTCAGAGTGCACCCACATCGTTCATCTCCTTAGTCAGACCCGGGATATATTTGGATACTCTCGTGACCACCACATTCCCATCTATCCCACCCCCTCTCTGGATAACTGAAATATTCGATTTGTCCACCCTCTCGCACAACACACAGCAGCATACTCCACAACCTCAACCACTGCCACAACCACCAACAGTGCCTAGTCACATAGGAGCCACACCAATTCATACTATCCCATTTTTATTTCCCCCTTTAGGTGCCATCAGCACACCCATCATGGCTACACTTAATCTCCTAGGATTAACATTAGGACTACCTATGTGGTACCTACCTGCCCCAACCCCTCCCCCCGACACCGAATGTCATTTTACAACCGGTACAACCCATCAATATTTCGAACCATCCATTGCTTGGTGTGTCGAATCCCCAAAATCGACCACGTCCAACAGGGGCCACTACATCAACATCTAGTTATGTCCCCCCTCAATCCTGCCACACTAGCGGCAAAGGTCCACAAACCTACATCACTGGGCCCACAACTCGCACCCCCTCAGTGACTCCCAAATTAGAAAAGAATCCCCCAACAACCCATGTGCTCCCTAAGTGCTCCTTGTGTGACGATATAGGCCATGCTACCCATCTATGTACACAACTACCGGCACTTCAAGAACACATGAATATGTTGGATGATGACACCAACATTCCAGTTGTCAAAATAGAACTACCCCCTCAGTCTCACGATAAATCATTGCGCACAAACCACCCTTGTGCGATATTCAGCATCTATGGCCATTATTCACATCATTGCCCTAATCTCCCAGATTACAGAGCAATACTATACGAATTTAATAATGCCAACCTAGAGATATCCCCCCCGCTCATTGAGGAAATATTTCCACCAGAATCTTCCTGTTCATAAGAAATCAATACCATTTACATGATTTCAACTACCTACAAGCCTGAACCAATTGATTTAATGACGCACTACTTCTGCATGGATGAGGAAATCCTAGAAATGCTCATGGCACCGGGCTACCCTTGGGATGATATGCACCATCGATCATACTTCATCCCTGAGGAATCTACCTCCACCACAGCGAACCAAATATCCGTTGAATCCAAAGACTTCTTACCAACCAAGGTAGATTGGTTCAAAGATCCTATCCCAGATTTAGAAGCCTTTGAAGAAGGTAACATGGCCAACATTTTGCCAATCATAAAAATCGACATCTCCACCACCCCCAGAAAACCTGAGCTTATCTCTTTAGGCGCATCATGCACTGAAAAGGAAACCCAAGCCCATAAGAAACTCTTCCAAGAATTTTGAGATGTCTTCGCCTGGTCTTATACTAAGATGCCTGGTCTTGATCCTACCATTAAAGAACATCACATAGACACTTGGCCTAACATATTACCGGTCCACCAGAAACAACGCCCCATTCACCCATCCAAGCTTCCAGCCATCAAAGCAAAAATTGAGAAGCTTCGAGTAGCAGGTTTCATATACCTGATTGCATATACCACTTGGGTTTCAAACCCAATACTAGTCAATAAGAAAGTAGGCACCATCCGCGTTTGTACTGACTTCCGTGACCTCAACCTAGCTTGTACCAGAGACAACTTCCCAACACCATTTATTGATCAACTAATCGATGCATGTGCATGGAATGAGGTACTTTCTTTTATGGATGGTTTCTCCGGATACAACCAAATCAAAATCCGTAAAGATCAACACAAGACCGCTTTTACTACCCCATGGGGCACCTTCGCCTATCGCGTCATGCCTTTCGGTCTCAAGAATGTTGGAGCCACTTTCCAATGAGCCATGACTGTTGAGATATTGTAACTTCAAAGAATATTATATTTATACTTTATTATTCCGGAGATGTTTCATTCCTCCGTAAAGATCTTATTGTATATCCGGAGATGTTTATTCCTCCGTCGGAATGTGGTAACATGGGTTATTATACTTCCCTAGTGGGGGTCGGCCCTGTATGTGTTATGTGGGTCAAAGGGTTGTTAGACCACCCTAGTGGGGTCGGCCCAGTCAATTATAATAGGGTATTTAACCTAATGGTTAAATACGAGCCTACATGTACTTGTGTAAAAGATATGTCAGAGTAGTGTATAAATAGAGGAGGTGTGTTCCTCATTTGATATATTCACTCACTTGAGAGAGGCGCACTTGTGGAGGAGAGGTCTGCTATGGTGGAGGAGGAGATCATGTCTTTGGTTTGCATCTTTGTATATTGCTGGTCATCTATATTGAGGAAGCTTTACTAGGTTTTCTACCCCATGAGGGTTTCCCAGGATAAATATGTGTCTCTTGTGTTTATGCTATGCTTGTTGTTTCTTCAGTGATCCTGTATATGCTATTATTGTGAAATGGAATGTAATGCTGCTATTTTCTGTCTTATCATATTAAATCTTAACAATGACCTATTGTTTTCATGACCTGAATAACATCATATTAGTTTATCTAGACGACCTCACAGCTCGATCTAAGAAATGATCTGACCATTTAGATGATCTTTGACAAGTCTTCTTGCGTTGTCGAAAATACAAAATCCGCTTGAACCCACTCAAGTGTGTCTTTTGCGTTCCAGCAGGTCGTCTATTGGGTTTCATCATTGAAGAAAAAGGGATCACCATCGACCCTCTAAAGGTCCAAGCCATAGTAGACCTACCATCACCTCGTACATTAAGACAGCTACAAATCCTTTAGGGAAGTCCAACTTCCTTCGTTGCTTTGTCCTAGATTATGCCACCACAGTACATGGTTTCCTCCGTTTGCTACACCTTCATACCCATTTTAATTGGGACAACCAAGGAGAAGGGACTTTCACAAACCTGAAAAAAGCACATACAAGTGCCCCCTTGATTTCCCCTCCAGATTTCACAAGAGACTTTACCCTTTACATTTCGGCATCAGATTATGTCGTTTCCGGAGTACTCATCCAAGAAGACTCCGCTCATCAAGAGCATGTCATTTACTATGTGAGCCAAACCTTACTAGGCCCTGTTGGTCGCAACACTGTTCTAGAGGTTTTCTAATATAGACTGAGGTACTTCGTGGTACAAGATACCAACAAAACCCCTATTCACTGGCCCTTTAGGCAACAGAATGCAAGAAGCCTGAGGTCTCACTTGAGGTGAAGTTGAGGGGGTGGTTGTAGAAGCAGGTTTCCACAACCATGTGATGCGATTGATTCAGTTGTTTAATGCGTAGCACATTGATGGACTGCACAACTGTGATTAGTGATTACGCGGGGTCTCCTACTCCGCATCGAGTATTTTCAGGAACAAGGATATTTGCACCCTCAGCGCGTCCAAAGGCTGCGTAGTGGGGTCTATGGGACTTAATGACTTCTACTCAATCTTATTCGATAACCCTTAAGCATTCATCATTATTTAGACTAATACACATCATGATCTATGTAGATGGGTAAGATACTGCAGTGCTATGTCCTTTGATACCATGATTCACTCCTAACAATTAACTGTGTGGTTATCTCATTGATCCATTCATTTGAGACATATAGGGGATTTCCTGTTAACATTCCTCCATACATGAGCTATTATCATCTTATTTCATCCCTTCCACAGAGAATATAGATAAAAATGAACACATATAAGATAACAGTAACCTTATGCATGCACTGTAAGTAATTTAAATAACAAATTAATAATAATCATGCATAGCAATCACATAACACAATGGTTTAACATGGTTCATCCCCCCGGATGGGAAGCTACATCCACAAGAACTGTTGTTTATTATTTAGAAAAGGGTACAACAGTTCTTTTTTCTACGCACTCAGCTGTAGACGTTCTTCTTTCTTCTCTTAAGATTAGGTCTCTGCGCACTCAACTGCAGAGCCTTTACAATGCTTTTCTCTAACAGATCTCACGATATTCAATAATATTAACCAAAATGAGAGTTAACCCTTTTCCTTTACAAAATTTCCTTATATATAGATCAAGACCCATAGGTCATGTCTTTACATTTACGAAGGTAGAACCCTAAGGTTTACAAAATTGTCGGCGGTTTTGCCAAAACCGGACTACTGATATCTAGTAGCGGATATTCTATTATATGTACACCAACAGGTTGCTTCCGTCGATATATTCCTTCATTTCCGAACTTAGATGACTGGTTCGAGTAGTGATAGTCTTATGCCTGTTGTGATCAGTCACCTACCTCCGATCTGCACCTACTTACTGCTTCGTAGTTATCGACGATCTTTCCCAAAAATAGGTCTTCTGTGACCTAACCGAAATAACTTCCTTCATTCGTCAATGCCATGCTTAGCTATATCTTCATTGACGTGGTACATCGTGGCGTTGTACTCCTCGCAGCTCCTCTGACACTATGCTGCGCGCAACTTCGCAGCATACAAAAACTTATCCCAAAATTGTTCAACTTAACTTTGCTTAGCTCCGCAGTTTTCAAAATTCTTCCTGTTCAAAAATGCCCCATTTGGGCGAGGCCCAACAGGCCCCTAAAACTTACATGTGGCTCGTCCCCGAGCCACCTAGAATCCTTGAAGGTGTTTCGCTGATGTTGAGCTGATCTTTCTAGCGAACACCTTGAATGTGTGAGTCAGCTTTTCTACTGTGGCCTTCGTATCTTGTTCAATTTGCCCAACTGTTTCCACCATCTCTAATGTTATCTCCTGGCCGATATGGCCTTCCACCTGCTCTTGATTCTGGTTCATCTCCTTCAACTTTTCTTCGATCTCCTATGATATCATTCCAGCGTCCTCTAATAATGGCTACGACTTATCACCCATTTCTGTCTCCTTCTCCTGCAACGCTTTAACTTCCTTCTTTAGGTTGTTGATTTCCCTGTATTTGAGGAGTTTCTCCCTTCCTGGCAGTGCCTTAACCTCCTCACTCATCTTTTCTAGTACTTCCTATTTTTCCTTCACTTCCTTCTTTACTTCCTGTAATTGTTGATCTTCTTCAAGGGTACTAAATGCCTTCAGTGTTGCTTCCAGTAGACTCTGGCACTTAGTGACTTCGATAGCAATATTCTATGTTGCGGTCTTCACTACTCCTTGTCTCAACTGTTGTTCATATGGTGGAGTTTGTCGATTGATCTGCGCTTTTAGGGCAGCAATTTCAAATTCGTGGAGAATCTCCATTTCTTCCTTCTCAGTCTTTAGGCTATTGACCAAATCGACAATCTTGACGATGGTATCTACTAGTTTTGTTTGTATTTCAAACTCATCTATATTACCTGCAAGGACAGTGATCGTGTTCTCCAATCTCAGTAGATGATCTGTTTCATCTTGTAATTGGATAGTACTTCATGAGCTCTCTTCCTCGAGTTGCCTTTGTAACTCTGCCTGTCCTTTTAGTGCTTCTACGATTATGTCATGCATTTCTTCACCGAGTTGCATCTGTAAGTAATGGAGTCCTGGCAATGGTATGGTTGCAAGATCAAGCTCCACGTGCTCTACATTATTTGTATCTAGCATTGCTTGATCTTGTAATGGCAACCTGATAGATAGTGGCTACAAATGGACAATACGGGACCTCGCAGGAACCGTTATTTGCTGTTACGAAGTCCCCGCGGACCCTTTTTCAGCTATTGACTCATGGTGCAATGGTAATCTTCTACTAACTTCATCAACTTTTTTGGATATCCCTTGTAATGTAGTCAGGTTCTGCTTTAAGCTGTCTTGATGCCTTTCTTTCTTTTCTTTGTCTGTTGAAAGTTCCTCCATTTGTTCAGTTACCCTCGCGGAAATCATTAAATAATCATCTTTGTGAAGCACTGTGTCTAATTGGTCTTTGTTTGCTTTCTGCTTCTTCCTTTTTTCCTTGTGCCCCGAAGGACTTCCAACATCCTTCCTTTTTCCTGACTCTTTATCTTCTACAATGGGACATGGGATAGGGTTATCCTCGCCAAAATCACTTTCGATATCCATGACCTCAACTTGGAATTCATCTGGCCATTCTTTCATTAAGTTCTCAATATCTTCCTCGTACATATGGTAGTTTCCTGGGTACCAATCAACATTCTTCTTCTGTGCTTTGGGTGAAATGGAGATGCATTTCATCGCAGCATAAAAATTTATAATGCCGACTTATTTGCTTGTCACTTGCTTTGGTATGCAAGGTGTTAGCATGATGGCCCCGTGCAGCTGGTCGTAATATGTGTAAAACACCAGTGCTATCTCATGTTGTCTTTCTGGATTCAGGCTTGCCCACAGATTCTGAAATCGAGCACTTCTGCAGTCCGAAGTGTTTGTGACCACTCCAACATAGTGCTTCGGTTCCCTCCACCCCACAAAGCCGATCAATATGATTAGCCAGGTGAAATGAAAATATCCACCATTGATTTGTGTATCATTTAGTTCTTCAAGGAATTCATTTAATAGAAATTGGGACTAATTGAATTCTTGTCCCTCGGCGGCTGCAGCGCCAAGTAGTACTGTGCCTGTGTTTACTTCTCACGGTCTGCACTTTCTTAATATTTTTCCCACTAATAGCTACGTGAAAAATCATATTTCCTTGTCCTTTATGTCCTCCATCTGGAAGCCTCGCTTCGCTTTGACCACAGATTGTATTTGCTTCATCAGTGCTACTACCTCTTTATCCTTTGTCTTTCCCTGGAAGAAATTCCTTGGGTCTTCTCCCCTTTTACTTAATCCATTTATACGGTGGATTAAGTCAGTTGTCAGGTCGATATTTTGCTCTAGCCATAAATATCCCTGGTGGATGCGAGCCATCAGATTTCACACCACCGCGTTGAGCTCCGGTGACCTGTCGAAATGTAGAAGTCTTAGCAGGTTGAGTAGCCCCGACTTGGCTACTCCTGACAACTAGCTCTCGGCGACCAGGTGAGGTCACCCTTCACATTCTTCTTCCAGCACATGTATTTTTCAGGTTGGAACTATGGAAACTTTGGTTTAGTTGGCTTCTCCTTCTGCATTGCTAGTAGATCATAATCCTCCCATTTGTAATCTGGAATCTTTCTTAACAGATTTTTGTCCACCTCAACATGCTTCGATATTGGTGAGAGTGGTGTCTCATACTTTGGGCTCTTCAGCAGTCTAATGGCCAGTGCATCCATTGCACACGGCGAAATGTAGTCTGGAGTCATAGTTAACGGTATCTCTTTATCAGCAAGGGGCTTTTTTGGCCATACTGAACTTGTCTGTGGTAGTTTTGATCTGGGTGCTACTGGGTTTTTCCCTTTGTCTTGCATTGAGGGGCCATGTCTTGGTGATCTCCTTGGATTTTGTTTTGATTCTTTAACGATTTTCTTGTTTGGGGTTCTCATTAATTCGTCAATTCCTCCATGTTGGAACAATCTCACAGTCTCTTCAACCGTGAACTCTTCTTCAAATAAAAATGTCTTAGGCATGCAAACACTTTCAACGGTTGTAGATGGCTTACGAAAACTAGCTCAGATGGAAGTATTTGCAGAAAATTCTAAGTGTTTGACATGCCCACGAGACAATATGCAGTGTTATTTATAGGTGTGGCAGACCCTCCTCCGTGCCCTTGAACGGCTAGATATGCATTTAATGGTGGTATCCATTGGCCAAATATGGTTGCTTTTGTTGTCTTGTCTTTCAGAATTGTGATTAGAATGGCTATCTGTGCTTTAAATGCCCGAGCGGTCAGTAGGAAACTACTGTATAATGGCTATATTCCCAACCAACAATGTGACGACTATTTTTTTTATTTTTGCATCGAACTGTGCAGTAGGTTATCATTGGTTCTGCGCAATGATTTCGCGGCATATAATTTCTTTTCTTTCTAGTTGCTTCTTTTTGAATGTCACAACAACGCATTGTTTCTTTTTTTCTTTTCGTATTTATTTTTTTGTTTTCAATGCGGTGCACTGTATAGATCTATCTCTATCAGTGTATGTACATAATTTTTCACAGTTTCTAGTGCCCAATTCCGACTATACTTGGCATCTAGGAAATTTTTCTTCTTCTGATCCTTATGGATGCTGCAAAGCAAGACTATCATGGTAAAGCTTTAGTCTACTCCCATTTATCAGATTGGATAATGCATCACCAGCTAAAGTGGCTAACTGGACTGCGCCACCGTTAGTAACATCTATTACAGTATATGGTCCAAGCCAATGCATTTTAAATTTTCCAGGAAACTTCATGAATTTACTATCATACAATAGGACTAGATCACCTACCTGAAAAGACTTATTCTTGATGTGGTGATTGTGCCATGCTTTTTCCTGTTCTTTCTGCACTTGTTGGTGGAATCCCACGATGAAGCGCTCTTCTTCCAACCCAACCAAGTGTGACAACCTTTCTTCTAGTGCTGCGTGATCTGCCATCCCTGTAAATGCAGCTATTCTCAAGATGGGTATAATGTACTCCATTGGCATTATTCCTTCTTGTTTGTAAGCCAATCTGAAAGGTGTATGTCCAGTTGATTTCTTGCATGTCGTTCTGTATTCCCATAAGACAGATGGAATGCGCAGGTCCCAGTCATTGTGGTTTACATTGCATACCTTGGTTAGCGCATTCTCAAGTACTTTATTAAATGCTTCAACAATGCCATTCGCTTGTGGGTGATAAGGCATACTGCACTAATGATGTACGTGGAATTCTTCAATCAAAGCTTCAATAGCTCTATTCAGAAAATGAGTACTCTGATCACTCATCAGAATTTTTGGGAATCCAAATCATGTAAGGATGTTCTCAAAAATAAATTGTGCGGCTGTAGCTGCGCCACAGTCTTTGACTGGTTTTGCTTCTACCCATCTAGTGAGGTAATCAGTTGCTGTAATAATGTACCTCGTGCCAGTTATTTTTCTCAGTGGATTAATAGGTCCCACAAAATCAATTGCCCATTTCTTGAATGCCTGCAAGGTCAGCTGAGGGTTCAATGCAATTTCATCTCTTCTTGACAGTTTTCCTATCCTCTAACAGACATCGCAGTTCTGGCAATTTTCTTTGGAGTCCTTATGGATTGTAGGCCACCACATCCCTGCATGCAATATCTTCTGCACAGTATCCTTTCCTGCATAATGACCTCCTGCAACTCCTGAATGTGCATTAGCTAATACAAGTGGCTTCTCATGTTCTAATACACATCTTCGTAGCACTTCATCGGGTCCTAACTTGTAGAGCTGTCTTGCAATAATAATGAAATCTACGGCTCGTACTACCAGCTGCTTCTTTTGCTACGTAGTAAATTAAGTAGGTGCGAATCTGGTAGTCAGAAAGTCAATGATATCCTGATAATAATCATCGACAATCTATATGGAAAATAATTGCGCATCAAGCAGATTGTCTTCTAGATTCATTGGTTCCTCTCCTGACTCGATCCTTGATAGGTGATCAGGGCCTAAATTTAATCTGCATGGTTTAACTATTATTTCAAAATCATACTCTTGGAAGAGTATGAGCCATATGCATATTCGTCCCCCTAACACTGGCTTATTGACCAGGTATTTTAATGTAGAATGGTCAGTAAACATTGAGAAGTGCGCACCAAGCAAATAGTGTCTGAACTTCTGTAGTGCATATACCATTGCAAGTCCTTCTTTTTCAGTAGTGGTGTAGTTCTTCTCAGCAGATGACCACTTTCTACTAGAAAATGCAATGGGATGGTCAATTCCTCCTTCTCCTGGCTGCGCAAGAACAATACCCAATGCTATACATGAAGCATCAACATGTATGTGAAATGGCTTTTCCCAGTCTGGAAAAACTAGGATCGACGCGGTGACCATTTTTTCTTTCAATGTGTCAAATCCTTTCTCACAGTCCTCATTCCAAATGAATGGTGCATCCATTTTTTAAAGCTTCTCCATTGCTACGGTTATCTGTGCATACCCCTTTATGAATTTCCTGTAGTATCCGGGATGCCCTAGTGTAGTGTGCAATTGTTTAACTGAATTTGGTGTAGGCAAGTTTACAATAACTGCGATCTTCACCGGATCAACCATCAACCCTTGCTTACACATGATATGTCCTAGTAGAATCCCATAAGGAACACAGAAGATACATTTCTTTAAATTCAATGAAATCTGATGTTGTCTACATTTTTCCAGCATCATTCTGAGGTTCGCGGCATGGTTCTTTAGTAACCCAAAAATGGTCCAATCATCAAAGTAAACTTCTAGAAACTTGTGGATGAATTCTTTGAATGCTGCAATCACCATTCCTGAAAATATGGATGGTGCATTCTTCAAGCCAAAAGGCATTACTGTATACTGGAACGACCCCCATTTTGTTGCAAAAATGGTTTTGTGCCTATCGGCTGGATCAATTTTTATATAATGGTATCCAGAAAATCCATTAGTAAAAGAGTATGCTTCATTCCCTCCAACGTTATCAAGAACTTCATCGGTAAAAGGTGTAGGAAAGGGATCATGCATAGAGGCATTATTCAACTTTCTGAGTTCAACACAGATCCTAATCTCACCCTTTGTTTTCTTGTCTTGGATGACCATTGGGCTTATCCATTCAAATTCTTCAACTAACTCAATAATTCCTGCATCGAGCATCTTATCGAGTTCTGCCTTAACTCGTTATTTGTAGCGTGGATTCAGTCTATATGGCCTTTGTTTAATAGGTTTCACTACTGGCTTAAGAGTAATTCTCATCACCCCCAAGTCTCCCAGGATATCTTTCATCTCTGTGAACTTTGTTGGGAATACTTCCTGATATTCCTGTAATATAGCTGCGATCTTTGCAACTGTATCATCATCCCAATACTCTTCTATTGCTATGAACTTTGGCTCTTCAGTAGTACCGATGTTCACTTTCTTTGTTTTGACTGACGCACTCATGTCAGGAATCTCTAATGGAGGTCCTTCTGCTTTGCGCATTCCTTCAGATTTAGGGATTTTTATATTGCGCGGATCCTCCTCATCGCTATTTTCCTTATCTTCATCTTTTTCAGCTAAGTTATAACAGCCCATGACTTTCTCTGCTTGTTCTGTCCAATTTGGATGGAGACTCAGAAGTACATTATTTGTGTCAAAAAACTCTTCTAGCGTTGTATTTTCTTCTTTGCAATGTGGGATAAATATATTTCGCTTGATCAGTTGCAGCACGCTATATATAGTCGGCTGGTCATCTTGAAAACTTAAATCCTTCTGGAAGGTCACAGTAAGGATGGACCAATCCGTGGTTCCTGTGCGCATCTCCTCCTATAGGTACCAGTTTTTTGGAATAGGCTCTTGCAACGTATGCACAAAGAGATGTACCCATTCTATCTGCGGTCTTTCCTTCCAAGCTTGTACACATGTTGAGATATGATCTCCTGGATCCCTCTGACCATTATATTTCTCAAATGGTAGTGTGACCTTATCAGCAAATCTAATTTGTAGTTTTATTCTGCACTTGTCCCAAGTTGTCATGTTCTTTTTGTGTGTAGCCCACCATCTGGCAGGTGTTTCTCAGAGTGCCATGTTTAATGCTAAGATGCGATGTTCATCTGCCACTGCTGCAGTGTATTCTTTGATAAATGAATAAACGTTAGCTGTACCATCATAAGTGGGGATTGGACTTACCTGCTTTCCAATCTAGTGGAGTGACTTTGTAATTGTCGTGCATCTCCTGTAAGATACTTCATGCATTCTGTGTTCCCAGTTTTCTAGTCCTGCATCTGAGTCTGAGATGCAAGAACTATTGCAGCAACAACTGAGCATTCCATCCGCAGTAGGATGAATATAATCCACATCATTTGTTGTCATTTGATAGATATGGTCAAGGTCTTGAGTTTTGTACTCTTCTTGAATAGGTTCAACATATCGCTCCCCCTGTGAAGGATCCAATGGTGCGACGACCCTTATGTCATTGCCTTCAAATATCATTTTCATTGTTTTCATATTGATGAGAGTGGAGTTCGTCATTGCCCAATCGATGCCTAGCAGTGCTGGATAAGGATTGCTATTATCTACAATTTCAATTACTTCGAAGTCTGCATAACTTCACACTCCATCAATGTCAAGAATGGTATTGGTTAACCTTTCCAGTTGTATAACTATACCTTGATTAGCCATTCTTAACTATATAGGTGACCACTTTAACTTTGGTTTTCCCATCGCCTGCCATGTCTGTTTGGTTAAGACATTTACCTCAGATCTGAGATCAAGAATGATCTCATCCATCTCATAGTCTCCTATCTGTGCAGTGAACCACATTTCCCTATTAGTTCTTTTGGGACTTCTAATGTTATGTACTGCGCCATGTGCCACTCCTTTCTTACTGCATGATTCGTACTGATTTATCAGTTTTTCAAATTCCATAAGAGTGTCCTTGTTTTTCAATAACTTGATGCAGCTTTGTAGAAGCTACGCAACAAAAATAGATGTATATGGTGCAGTGCACATCTAATCATATGCCAGTGGCATATATTCTATTTTTGGTACTTCACTTCACAGCGGGATCCGTGGTGAAGTAGGTGGTTGTTGTTTAACCATGTCCCGCTGTAAGTTCAATGGAGGTGCTTTCCCAGGAGCTTTTATAATTCCTACTGTTTCTCTAGGGTTCTTCTTAGGATCAGTTGTTCCAGAAGTCGAGGCTTCTGCACTGTTGTCTTTTCCTGTATCAGTGCCACTTCGCGTTATTGCATTAATGCTCTGACTTGTAGGTCTGTTCTCTGATGCAATTAACTGGATGTTAGGGTTCAGTGTTTCTATTCTTCTTCTCTTCTTCATTTCTACCTCAAGCACGGGGCAGTCTTCAATCACATGTTCAAATGATTTACAGTAGTTGCACGTGGTGCATGGATTAGTACATTCTCTTGATACATGACCTGGCTGACCACAGTTATAGAATATGACCTACCCTCGTCCTCTTCCTTGATTTTTCCCAGTATTTCTTCCTCTCCCACGATATCCACCACCGCGTCCTCTATATCCTGCTTGATCATAGTGGGTGTTCTCTTGCTTTGGCTAACTTTCCTCTTGAACGCGGTACATTCCAGCCCCTCGCATTGCTTACATATCTCGCTTTCTTTCATTCATCAGTTCATAAGCGCGACAGTTGGACTCATCATGTCCAACTGACTTACAAAAATTGCAATATAAATTTTTAGGTGTCTTTACATATTTTTGTATCAGGTAGCAGTCCTCAGGTCTGTGTCCTCTGCTTCTACAAATTTCACACCGCGATGCCTGGTTCTGATTAATATTTATTAGGTTTGGTGCACCACTGTTAAGGTATTATTGAAATATGGGGCAATGTTCTCTGGTGTGGCCCTCTCCTTTACATCCTGTGCACCAAACTTCATGTCATTATTCATGTCTTTGCTCTTTTCCATTCTTCATACCTTGTAATTCTAATGCCAAGGTAGCAAATTGGTTTTGGATCTGTATCATCCCAAAACTACTTTCTCTAATTGGTGAAGCTTCCAACTTCATTGCAATCTCCAAGGCCTCAACTTGAGATACAACCTTCTATTGCATTAGTGGTTGTCTGATGTGGGGCAACAACGCAACAATGAACCATTCTTGATGCTATTGCGGAGCTATAACAAAGCTCACTTGGTCCAACAATGTTTTGAATTTTTGGTCTAATTCCCAGACCGATTCAGTAGGTTTTTGCTTGATTTCTTTCAACTCTGTTATGCACTGTGATTCTGATTTGGGTTTCTTAAACTCTACTGCAATCATGGTTTTGATATCTGCTAAGGTTCTTGGCTGTTCTTGAGAATACTTCATAAACCAATGCAGCGCTCTATCTCTAAAAGTAGTTATGATTTGTGCTCTCTTGATAGCATCATCTGTCACTTGCTTAACACTCCACATGGCTTCGCATAGAAACCAGTGCTGATTAGGGTCTTCCTGACCCATTCCTTTGAATATCAGCAGTTTTATATTGTTATCGTTCATTCTCCTTCCAGATTTTGTACTATTCTACGACTAATTCCCTTGTACAAAAGTAGACCCATTCCTTGGAATGGGTTGAGATGTAGTGTTGTGAGAACTCGGTCCTGCGGTGTTAGTAGTATTACTGAGCTGTGGGATGGGCTGCGTGATGTTCGCAGCGGATGGGTTCTGGACTGATTGATTCTGAGGTATAATGTGGTGGATTGTGGTTGATAACTGAGTGTTTGTATTATTGAGATCACATGGAATTTCGGTATCTATTTGGTTTCTAGATGGTGTTGGTTTCTTTTCGGTAGTAGGCTTGTATCTCTTTCCACTTCTCAAAGTATGGTTTTCTTTGTCAGAATCAATGTATGTGTTCTCTACCATGATAGATTTAGAACTATTACTGCATTCTTAAAACACCTTTCTCAGCTAAAAGCATTTTAATATATAGGCTGAGGTATTTCAGGAACTTACCTATGAATCCTTTGAAAAAGTATGCTTCAGCTTGGCTGTATGATTTCAGCATATCTACAGCAAACTCGGTCACAAAACCTTCTAGTATGCTATCAACCCAGAAGTCAACTGCGCGCAACAGTGGACTATCGATTGCTTTGAGTTGTTCAGTAAGCTCCGGACTCCACTCTGTAGGTACTCCGCTTTGGGAACAATTATTTCTCTCTGCTAAGCACGATATGCACTTGTGTAGCTCATTTGGAAACGACGCCCAAAAAATTTCATGGATGTCTCTCCACAAGTATCTATTCAACCATTGTACGTTAGATAGATGTGGATGTCTATTTTCTTTCTTTGCGAAGTCTCTTTCTATCTTATCGCACCAAGCCCAGATCTCTTTCTGTTCTGCATGCCAACTGTTGAACATTACTTTTCTGAATACACTATCGCATCACCGGTCTTAGCGTGGCAACGAAACCATTTGTTGGTCGTAGTTCTGTTCTAGAGGTTTTCTAACATAGACCCAGGTACTTCACGGTACAAGATACCAACAAAACCCCTATTCACTGGCCCTTTCGTCAACAAACTGCAAGCAGCCTGAGGTCTCACCCGAGGCGAAGTTGAGGGGGTGGTTGCAGAAGCAGGTTTCCACAACCATGTGATGCGATTGATTCAACTATTTAATGCGCAGCACGGTGACGGACTGCACAACGATGATTAGTGATTGCACGGAGTCTCCTACTCTACGTCGAGTATTTTCAGGAACAAGGATATTTGCACCCTCAGCGCATCTAGAGGCCGTGCAGTGGGGTCTATGGGACTTAATCACTTCTACTCAATCTTATTCGATAACCCTTAAGCATTCATCATTATTTAGACTGATACACATCGTGATCTATGTAGATGGGTGAGATACCGTAGTGCTGTGTGCTTTGATACCGCAATTCACTCCTACCAATTAACTGTGTGGTTATCTCATTGATCCATTCATTTGAGACTTATAGGGGCTTGCCTGCTAACATTCGTCCATACATGAACTATTATCATCTTATTTCATCCCTTCTGTGCAGAATATAGATAAAAATGAACACATATAAGATAATAGTAACCTTATGCATGCACTGTAAGTAATTTAAATAACAAATAATAATAATCATGCATAGCAATCACATAACACAATGGTTTAACATGGTTCACCCCCTTAGATGGGAAGCTACATCCACAAGAACTGTTGTTCATTATTTAGGAAAGGGTACAACAGTTCTTTCGTCTGCGCACTCAGCTACAGACGTTCTTCTTTCTTTTCTCAAGAATAGGTCTATGTGCACTCAGCTGCAGAGCCTTTACAATGCTTTTCTCTAACAGATCTCACAATATTCAATAATATTAACCAAAATGAGAGTTAAACCTTTTCCTTTACAAAATTGCCTTATATATAGATCAAGACCCATAGGTCATTTCTTTACATTTACAAAGGCAGAACCCTTAGTTTTACAAAACTGTTGCGGTTTTTCCAAAATCGGACTACTGATATCTGGCAGCGGATCTTCTGTTATATGCACGCCAACAGGTTGCTTCCACCGATCTATTCCTTCTTTTCCAACCTTAGGTGACTGGTTAGAGTAGTAGTAGTCTTCTTCCTATTGTGATCAGTCACCTACCTTCGACCTGCACCTACCCACTGCTTGGTAGTTATCGATGATCTTTCCCAAAAATAGGTCTTCTATGACCTAACTGAAATAACTGCCTTCATCTGTCGATGCTGTGCTTAGCTAGATCTTCGTTGACGTGGCACATTGCGGTGCTGTACTCCTCACAGCACCGACCTCGCAGCTCCTTTGATGCTATGCTATGCGCAACTTTGCAGCATACAAAAACTTATCCCAAAATTGTTCAACTTAACTGCACTTAGCTCCGCAGTTCTCAAAATTCTTCCTGTTAAAAAATGCTCCATGTGGGCCAGGCCCAACAGGCCCACCACTGTGCTACCCACGTGAAGAGAAAATGGCCCTCGCCGTCATCTTTTCAGTACAAAAACTGTGACATTATATTGTCCTTAGCCATACCAAGGTTGTGGCAAATTCCAACCCAATGGTCTATCTCTTGAATCGCCGCCTTCTACAAGGCCGTGTTGCCAAATGGGTGATTATCTTACAAGAATATGACCTGACTTTTAAAACATCGAAGAGCACCAAAGCACTAACACTCGCTCAAGTCATTACAGACCTACCATCTTCGTCCTCATCACCAGCTATCCATACTGATATAATTGACGAACATTTGTTCATCATCTCGTCTGATGACCCTTGGTATGGCGACATTTTGGTATACCTCCACACAAAGAAGTTTCAACCCAATATTGACCGTGACGGACGTCGTCGCATTCGTCACCATGCCCCCCGTTATCTCCTCTTGGGAGATGTCCTCTATCGACGCGGCGTCGACACAATCCTATGACGATGCCTTTTCTAAGAAGAAGCAGAACAAGTCATTAATGACTGTCATAGCGGTGCCTACGGCGGCCATTTCTCTGGAATGGCCACTGCCCAAAAGGTAATTCACACAGGTTATTTTTGGCCATCATTATTCACTGATTGTATCATAGCAGTCAAACATTGCCAAAACTATCAGCTTTTTGCCCCCAAGGCAAGAAACCCCCCTGCCCTCCTTCATCCAGTTGTCACTATTGGACCATTTTGCAAATGGGAAATCAACTTTATGGATTGCAATCCCGCATTAGCCGGTGGCCATAAACACATTATTGTGGTTGTCGATTACTTTACCAAATGGGCAGAAGCCATGCCTACTTACAATTGCAAAGCTGACAATGCTGCCCGTTTTTTCCTCAACCATGTTTCGTTTTTGGGCATTTTTTACATGCCCCTCGTTGCCTCGATTTGCATGCCATATCGATCGTTGTCCATTTTTTATGAGTCTTATATTTCCAGATTTAGTTTTCCGTGCTAGTGATGATGCTTGGGACCATTTCTCTCTCTCACCACCATATTTTTTTGGCATTTTTCTCATGCCCTTCGTCGCCTTGGTTTGCATGCCACATCGACCGTTATCCGTATTTAATGAATTTTATATCACCAGATTCAGTTTTCCATGCTTATGATGATTCTTGAGATCATTTTTCGCTCTCATCACCATATTTTTGGGGCAATTTTCCCATGCCCCTCGTTGCCTCGGTTCACGTGCCACATCGACCTTTATCTATATTTGATGAATTTTATATCGCCAGATTCAGTTTTCCGCACTTATGATGATTCTTGAGATCATTTCTCGCTCTCACCCCCATAATTTTTGGGCACCTTTTCACATGGCCATCGTCCCCTCGATTTGCATGCCACATCGGCAGTAATTAGATTTTACAAATTTTTGCATCACAACTTATACATGATCCCCCCACTCCATCCATACTGCAATTATGGCATTGTTTTGCTACCATTCATCAACCTGCAAGGAGGCCCCATTAGTGTTCCCCCCTATCACCATGCTTGATCCCCATACTCGCCCTTTGATTGAACACTTCCTCCTTGCCTCTCCATTACTTTTGTTCGGTATAATTTTATCCCTTTCTCGGGCCGATCAATTCCTTTATGGAAAAGACACTTAGGGAGTTTCTGTTAAGCTCTTTTCTAACTCCTAAAACAATGAAAAGATCGTCGAGCAGTCTTGCTTCATTTCATGCTCGCTAAAAGTATCTGAAAGGGCATCTACCTGGTATAATTTTACCGCTTTTCCAAACCTTGTAGACTAATTACGAAAAAGAAATACTCTAGTCACATCGGCTAGAAGAGTTCTCTATTTGCATCGTTTTATGCTTTTTCAGGCCTTGGAGACTAACATACGAAAAACAACACCAATGGAGTCTACTTACCGCTTTCAGACTCTCTAAAATTGAGAGCAACCACGAGCAATTACCGTCTTGGGCTCGTACAAATCCACAGGACGGTACTCCTCCACCAATTTAGAGTCTTCTTATCATTTTCAAACTCCTTAAAAATGAAAGCACTCATGAGCATGAACAGTCCCAGGCTCGCATAAATCCACAGGACAATACCATTTCATAGCACACTTTTATCCCTTCTTGGAGCTCATTAAAACCATGAAGAAGGACCCAACAGTTTTTTTCGACACCACAAGAGATCATGTCTACTCATATGGCAGCTTCCCCATTATGGTTGCCTTTATTCAAAGTATTCTGCAATATGTCACCCTGAGAGTCTCCCAATAGCATCCATCAACTTGTCCCCCCAGAGTCACTTCAGTCTGCAATACATACCCCTGATCCCTCAGGCTATGATCCCCACACCTAAACATCAGTTTCATATGCTCTTAGGTCAACCATGTCATCATGCTCTGAACAAAGGAAGTTTGAGTCTACCCACTCTATAACCCCAGTTATGCCTCATCCCCACAGTATGCTAGTCCTACCATCAGTATCATATTTTAGTTGTACACCTCATGCTCCTATCAAGGAACCATAATTTCCTTGGTAGTTGTCGGTATCCCTAGAGGTCCCTGTGCCTTGGACTCATCACCATTAGTGATGAATGCCTACAGATCATTTTGAAAGGAGTCCTCAGTGCCTCTCCAAATTATTGTTTCTCACATCCTACGTCGACACCTTGATCGCATCGTTGAGACTCGTACAGAGTATCGATCATTTCAGTTATTTGCTGAAGACCTCGGATATCACCTCACTCTACCACATTGATGATTCCAATTGAGGAAACAACTAGTCACATATTCCTATGGATATCTGGGTTGCGCTTGGCAACAGTTTTTGAGATGTACCCAAGTTTTATACTCCCTTGAGTATATACTACTCAGAAGTTGACTCACAGTCATTGAGTCCCTACAATGTTGGACACCTTCAGCTTCAGCATCTCATCAAACCTTTTGAAACCTTATTTAGAATGGTTGTTTCTCTTTTCTAGTGTATCAGTTATTCAGATCAGTCATGGTTTGATCATGAGTACGTCCTAGCATTGTGTTCCCTCTGGACCATTATGATGTACCAATAGATTTTTATGTATTACTCAGGTACCCCTTCTTGGGCCTAATTGTTATGTATATGTATTGATACAAGCATGGGTATGCCCACCTCATCCATTACCAAAAATTATTCCTCATTCATTTTGAGGCCATGTATTTTTTCAGTTTTTGCAGCTTCCAAGGGGCCATTCTTCCAGTCTCCAATCGGTCACTTCTCTTCTCCAAGCCCTAGGGAAAAGACAAAAGAGCTATGATGTCTATCGGCTATACGATGAGCTTTTGCCCTCACACATTAGGAGGCAATCTATTAAAACCCAAAAAGTGCTCACTATCTCATTCCCTTATTCACATGACCCATTTGTCCACTTTTTCCACCATTTGAGCCTCTAATGTTCGGGTACACAAGGTACTCCCAAAAGATCGAACACCTAGAGCAACCACTTCACACAAACAGATCACAGATCGATACACCGATGTTTTGACATGGTTTAATCCCTCTTGAGGGAAACACTCCATGGCCCCGGCCAAATAGCTTCTACGGGACAATTTATTATGCAAAGAAAGAAAGTTACAAATGAGCTTCTCATAATCGATCAACTAAACAATGACCCTCCATGCTCTTTAAATAGAGATTATGGACCAATCGAGTGTTAAGCCATGGATCAAGGTTAGGTATAATCTAAGAGAAGTTGATCCATCAGATCACTCTATGTCAGGAACATATTGTGATCGTCGGATTAAGTATTTACAAATGCATACTAATGCATACTAAAGAAACACACTATCCCTAACGGATATATTACACAAGTTGATCTTAACTAACTCCTAAGTGTCTAAATATCCTAACATCCCCCCTTAAGAACAACTTGGGATAGGATTGAAGGATTTACAAAAGTGACACTATAGGAGAAGGAAGGAGGCATTAGAGCCTATCCCCCCTTAATGACAAGTTCTTGAACTCCTAACATAGATCGAAGTTTAGAAAACATCGCTTTTGCAAGAGACTTGGTGAAGATGTCTGCAACTTGATCATATGTAGGTCAAAAGAGCACTTCAAGAACACGATCAGGAACAAGATTTCTGATTAAGTGCATATGTACCTCAATGTGTTTGCGGCATTGATGTAGAACTGGATCTTTGGCAAGCTTGATGGCACTTTGATTGTCGCACCAAAGTGGAGTAGGCTGCTGCTGCTCGAATCCAAACTCTGAAAGGATCTGTTGAAGCCATAAAGCTTCTTGACTGGCATTAACTGTGGCTCGATATTCTGCTTCTGCTGAAGAAAGAGCAAGAGCTTGTTGTTTCTTACAAGCCCAAGTGATAGGTCCAGATCCCAGACTGAAAACATAACCTGCAGTAGAATTTCGATCATCAGTATCCCCGACCCAATCTGAATCAATGAAACCAACCAACAAAGGTTCCCCCCCTGTATTGTAATGAATCCCAAACTGAACTGTACCTCGAATATCAAAGTATTCTTTTAGCTGCTTTCCAGTGACTTTCATGAGGTGTCTGCATATAATGGGCAACACGACCAATAGCAAAGGAAAGGTCAGGATGGGAATGAATCTAGTATAAGAGACTACCAACAAGCTAGCAATACAAGGTGGGATCGACATCAGGTGAAGTACAAGTGGCAAGAAATTTTGACTCCAAACTAGAAGGGAGAAGGGGCTGGTGTACAATATTCCATGTGAAAGTGATGAAGAAGGTCACAAGCATACTTAGATTGAGAAAGAAAGATTCCTTCTTTGGTTTGCAGGACTTGGAGACCAAGAAAATAATGCAATATAAGGTGGCGATACAAGCTGGCATCGACTTCAGGTGAAGTACAAGTGGCAGAGAGTATGACTCCAAACTAGAAGGGAGAAGGGGTTGGTGTACAATATTCCATGTGAAAGTGATGAAGAAGGTCACAAGCATACTTAGACTAAGAAAGAAATATTCCTTCTTTGGTTTGCAGGATTTGGATACCAAGAAAATAATGCAAATGTCCTAAGTCTGACATTTCAAAATTTTGTTTAAGACTAGATTTCACATGGGTTATAAGCTTAGGGTCACTACCAGTAAGAATAAGGTCATCAACATATAGAACAAGTATGATGAGATGGTTTCCTACTTTCTTGGTATAGACATTGGGGTCAAAATGGCATCTAGAAAAATCAGTGTCAAGGAGAAAGTTATCCATTTTGGCATACCAAGCTCTAGGAGCTTGCCTAAGGCCATATAAGGATTTCTTAAGGTGGCAGACAAGGCTAGAGTTATTTGAACATATCCAGGAGGTTGTTCCATGTAAATTTCCTCCTGTAAATCACCATGTAAGAAGGCAGACTTGACATCCATTTGATGGACTTCCCAGTTATGTAAGGCTGCAAGGGAAAGAACAAGGCGGATGGAGTTCATTTTTGCAACGGGAGCAAAGGTTTCATTGTAGTCAATCCCTTCAACTTGGGAAAAACCTTTGGCAACTAACCTTGCCTTATGTTTTTCAACACTTCCATCTGATGCATACTTAGTTATGTAGACCCATTTACATTTGACAAGTTTTCTTACTTTTGGAAGAGGTACATGATCCCAAGTATGGCTCGCCATTAAGGAACGATATTCTTCATCCATGGCTGCATCCCAATCTGGATTCCCTGAAGCTTCTGCAAAAGTTTCTGGATCATGATTCTCAGAAACTTGAGCCAAAAGAGAAGAGGCTCACTAAAACTGAGAATGTGTTCGACGTTGATCTCTAGGATCACCGGCAAGATCACCAGCTGCTTCACATGTTGAACGGACCCATCGAGGAAGCACTTGTGCTGATGCAACTGGAGGAACGTGAGCAGGTGGAGGTGAATTTTCATCCTCACTGTCATCATCAGAAACTGGAGTTGAAAACCTGTCAAGGAAGTTGGAAGAAGAAGAAGAAGGCACAAACGCCGAATCAAGCTTGCAGGCCAAAGATGGCACAATCGTCGAGTTAGACTCGCAGGCCAAGAGATTTTCATCAAATTTAACATCTCTTCTAATGATTATATCATGAGAATGTGGTTGAAGAAGTATATAACCTTTGACATCTTTAGAATATCCAAAAGTATGCACTTTTCACTTTTAGGCTGCAATTTTTCATCCGGAATGTGAGCCCATGCTTCACTACCAAACACACAGAAGTGACTTACATCAGGTTTAGTTTTACTCCTCGCTTCTTCCAGTGTTATACCTTGTAATGCTTTAGTGGGGTGTGATTAACTATGTAATTTTCATAATTAATGGCTTCAGCCCAAAATTAAAGACTTAGTCCCTTAGATTGGATCATACAATTAGCCATTTCTTTTAAAGTGCGGTTCTTCCGCTCGGCTACACCATTTTGTTGTGGTGTATATGGAATAGTGTGCTGTTGTTGGATGCCTTATTCAATGCAGAAAGTAGTGAACTTTTTGTTAACATATTCTCCTCCATTGTCAGATCTTAACTTAATAATTTGATGACCAGATTGTTTTTCAACAAGGGCCTTGTAGGCCAGGAACATGTAAAATACTTTGCTCTTAAGTTTTAGGAAATAAACCCAAGTGCGTTTGGTGTAATCATCAATGAAAGTTAAGAAATATTTGAAACCAGAAAAGGAAGCAAATGGAAGAGGACCACACAAGTCACTATGGACAAGCTCCAAGGGAACCGAGGCATGCCAAGAGGTACGTTTGTCAAAACTATCCCGATGATGTTTTCCGAGTACACAACCAGAACAAACACCATCCCTGCAAGATACCATCGGAAGACCTGTCACCGTATTGTCTTTACATAGTTGCTGCAATGAGCGATAATTTAAGTGACCAAATAGCTCATGCCAAAGTTTGCTCAAGTTATCACTATGAGCAACAAAAACTGAAGGGAAAGGTGATGACCCAAAGTTGTTAAACTTGTACAAACTGGTAATATCATCAACAATTTCGGTAGCTAAGACCTGTTGAGGATATTTAAAATCCTTGATTACAACTTGGTGAGGTGTAAAGGTCACAGTTTTACCTTTACCAAAATGAGTGATCTGATAGACTGGTAACAAATTACAGGAAATTCTTGGAACACATAGTACATCACTAAAATGACCATTATTTACTGAAACTGTTTCAGCTCCTACAACACTTAGAGATCTATCATCACCCACAAATATTTGTTTGGTGTTACATTCATGCATAGTAGAAATGATGGTTTGATCCTTAGCCATATGATAAGATGCTCCAGAATCAATGAGCCATTCATTTGAAGTAGAAGAAGAAGATGCATTATAAGAATAACCAGAAGCACAAAGTGCATGTCCATGAGAGGCAAATCTAGGCTGATGTGGTGCTTCTTCATTGCTGCTTCCAAGGCTGCCATCTTCTTGAAACACTTAGATTCATCATGATTATCTTTCCCGCAATAGTTGCAATGACGCTTAGTCTTCTTTCCTTTTGGCTTGGATCCTTTGTCATTTTTTAAAGAAGGAGCTGACTCAGAGGGTTTTGGACCCTTGTTTGACTTATTATTGTGAAAATTTTGTTTCTTGGGAGGCTTGGACTTTTCTTTCTGTTGGGACAATAAGGTTTTCCCAGATGTATCTGCATTGTTGATTATTCCAAGATGAATGAGTTTATCTTTCTCTCTAATCAAGGAATCACAAAATGATTCAAGACTATGCTCTTGATAGCTAGCTACATTCGAGGATTCTTTCATGGAGTAAAATGTAGATACAAAAACAGAATATGCAAGTCTAATTTTGGAAAGAATATGATAAATGCATTGTCTGTCTTCCCTCTTAATCTTACATTCTGCACATAAGAGTTTAAGAGTTTTCTACTTAGATAAATAATCTTGAATGCATGAAAAGTCACTTGGATTTAAAGAAATCAACTCATTTTCGAGTTAGTGACCTCGAATTTCATTGTGTTTACCAAACACAGATTCCAACTTATCCCAAGCAGCATCAGGTTCATCAATTCTAGATATGTGGAATCGCAAATCAGTAGAGATTGACATCCCAATCAATCCATGAGCTTCGTCACATATATTTGCCCATTTTATTTTCTTATCATCATCAGTGGGTTATGTTTCTTTCCCTGAGGTAATTCTGAAAAATCCCCTACTTCGTAGAACATCCTCCATACGAGATTTCCATGAGAAATAGTTGGAACTGTTAAGTAGAATATCACAAGGGGGGGCCATATTTATAAATTAATAGCTATAAAAGCAGAAACCAATAGTCTGGATGTGAAGAGCTCGAAAAAATTGGTGGTTTAAAAAAAATGGCACTGAAAACTGACTCTGTATGATGAAGTTATGCTTGAACAAAGAAACTGTTAAAGATGTTCACAATAGTGACGTGGTAGCTAGCGAATGTTCAAAAAAAAAAAGAACCCCCCCTTCCCAAGGAGAACCTTTTGACAGTTAGTTTATAAGAAAGTTTCTTTAAGTGAACCACTTTTGTAAAATAAGTGATTTCACTTTTACAATGATATTACTTTTAAATAGTGCAACAATAAAAAGGAACTTAAGTGACTCACTTGTATTTTTATTTTTATTATTTAAGTGAGACGCACTTTTACAATAAAGTAACTTGAAAATAGAAATTGCATGCACTTTTTATTTTAAAAGTAACTTCCTAAGACTTGAACTCAAGACCTAATAAGGAATAAAGCAACTTTGAACCAAGTGAGCTAGATTAAAAGATATGTAAAATATGGGAATGAGGAAGGGGGTTTTTTTTTTTTTTTACTCTTCTTGATAGGTTTGCGTGCTTGCCCTTTTTCTTGCCAAACACACCACAAATCGAAACAAAAAAAAAATCTCCACACTTTTGGAGTTAGATCTCATTAGCTTGCCCGGAAAGTCTACATTTTCTCTCTATTTCTGATTTGCCGAGATCATGCAAGGTGCACGGCAAAGAGCATACGCAGCCGAGAAAAACCCTTTCCCTTTCTGTTTCTGATTTGCCAAGATCGCTCAAGGTGCATGGGAAAGAGCATATGTAGACAGGAAAGCAACAATCCGAACCCAAAAAAAAATCTAACAGTAAAAATTGATAAAATATGAGATTTAAAAAAAAAAAAACAGAAAATAAAAAAATGCGTCAATGTAACATTATACCTTCCGATCTGATGAAATACGCGTTTCTGGAGCAATCGGGAACCGTTTTCGATCAAACGAAAACTATTTACCAATGGAAACGATGCTCCGGACGTAATGAAACATCTCTCATATCCCTGAAATGCACATAAATACCAGAACTAGCAACCCTTTCAAGTTTCGGCAACAACAGTTCAAGATCTAGATCATAACCGGAAGCGATTCTTAATAAAAGATCTGATACCATGTTCGGGTACACAACGTACTCCCAAAAGACCGAACACCTAGAGAAACCACTTCACACAAACAGATCATAGATTGATACACCGATGTTTTGACGTGGTTTAAACCCTCTTGAGGGAAACACTCCACGGCCCCGACCAAATAGCTTCTACGGGACAATTTATTATGCAAAGAAAGAAAGTTACAAATGAGCTTCTCATAATCGATCAACTAAACAATGACCCTCCATGCTCTTTAAATAAAGATCATGGACCAATCAGGTGTTAAGCCACGAATCAAGGTTAGGTATGATCTAAGAGAAGTTGAGCCGTTGGATCACTCTATGTCGGGAACATATCGTGACCATCGGATTAAGTATTTACAAATGCATACTAATGCATACTAAAGAAACACACTATCCCTAATGGATATATTACACAAGTTGATCTTAACTAAATCCTAAATGTATTAATATCCTAACATCTAAAACCGTCAAAAGGTCATCAAAAAGACCATACTATACCATTTTCCCCTCAAAATATGTATTTTTTCTCAAAAAACACAATGTAGTGCTCTAGTTTTTGGCAGAGCACATGACAAGCTTTTGAACTAATTAATTTTCTGTACGGGTTTGTTTCTACATAATAAATAAAAATATTATTTGATCATTTACTATTTTTCCTATTATCGTAGTTTGCATCAACATTCAAAAATAATATAATTTTCATTTACATGCATATTTCAGTTCAGTGCATATACATGTTTTAGCATAATGTTTTATCATAAGTTTAAAATATGATTAATGTAATAATTAACAAGGAAAATACCTGTTGCTAGAAGTTTGAAGTTTGTAGATTGTCTCATAGCTTGCTGTAGAATTCCTTCCAGATTTTGTCTTTAAAGCTTAGCAACCGATTGAATGAACCACCCTACCGACCAGTTCTTATCATGCTGGCCCTAGGAAACCGATGGGTTTTCTAGCCCCCGAGCCCACAGACCGATAATCCCGAGAGCATCTTTCCTTACCTATTTCCATAGGTGCAGTTTTCCCTATGATTTTTCCACCTCCTCCTTGGAGTTGGAGTTTACCCCTTCCTGAGCTTCACCTCCAAAATCACAGTTCTCCCCCCCAAAGAAAAGAATCTCCCTTTCTCCTCCCTTCACTCTTCCCTAAATACCTTTCCTTCCTCGAGAAGACTTGAGGCTTACTCCACCGCCCCAAATTCCCTCTCTCGAGCCCTTCAATCATTAAATCCCCTGACTTTAACATTCATACAAGTTTACAATATAATAATATATTTCCTCACTTAATGCACCGAAAATTAAATGCACTTACAGTAAATTTATTGCACTTTAATTGTTCGATGGTAAGTATTTATTATGGTAGGAGATATTTCCTACGGGTTCTCTATTCGAGATCTATTTTAATAATTCTCCATTTATTCACCATATTTGCACTTAGTGTTTTTTAGAATAAAATAATACAATAATATATGTTCTAGTTTGACTTTTCAGTTTGGGACAAGGTATGTCTTAATGGATTACCAATCCGACAAGATAACTTATCATGTAACTTAAACTTTAAGACTCATACTGAATAAATAAATAATATTTAAAACCTATTCCATCACATCACATCCATTCAAGAATGATTATACTATTATGGCTAACTTTTGAAATGGAAATAATCACACAATATTAATTTATAAATCAATATTTTAAATCTTACTTATATTGCAATTGTTACGATAGGGATATAAATGTTGCTGGAATATTATTAATTAAGTAATAATAATAATTAGATCACCATTTATTAATTAATAATAACAATTAAATCACCATTTAACAATAATTAAAGGTGAATTAATCATAGTATTCTTAATTATTTGTTTATCACATGAGTACCCTAACATCAACATAGCATCCTTGTTCTTATAAACAAAGCACTTGTGAGGGCTTAAACAATTTTACTAATTAATTAGACACTATCATTACCCTATTCACAACAGTTCTCGTATGACAATGTTAACTGATGACACTTGTCTTAATTTATTATTACAATGTTTTCATATAATTACTAATTCACTTATTTACACATTGACAACCTAACCGTTCATTACCTAAGTTAATTGATGTATCCTTAACTGAGTTATCTATGACATTTATACTACTATTCAAGCATGACAAGTATGTTATACGCCAGTAATATTGTACATGTACAAGGTGTGCATGCATGGCCAGTGTATGCACATGTCGGATATGTACTATAAACAAACCCCATTCCGCCTATGCATATCTGCTAACTAATAATAGTATTTACCCCCATGCAGAAAAGAACAAACCTAATATATATAGTACAATTACTTCAACATTCTGAGTTATTTAACAGTTAATTCTTTACGATTTCACATCATTCTCTTTATCTTTACATTAGTTTAATCACTCATGTACAAGGAAGGGTACCTACTACCACTAAATCGGACTCAAGGAATACTAAACCCTCAATAGTACTAACTAACACATCCTCCCATCATAACCTACGTCCAGCATCCTCCCTATCCTTCCTCTGCTAGTACAAAAGTGGATGTCGAACTCATCGATCTGACCACATAGAACTCGAGAGCGATAGCATCGGCTGAATAGCGGACCTATCCTCCCCTAGCAGGCATCTGACCATCGTCATCACAACAACATGGGGAGCGTGTCTCAGCACGGCCCTCCCACGACCTCGGGTCTCATGGAAACATAGGGTGGGAAACACATCCATCCCTCTCAACATACTGGGGCTACGCCCTTATCAACTCATTCTTGCTGCTATCGAGATTATCGGTTTGTGTCATCGTATCATCAATTTTGGTTGCTAAGTTTTACTGCATGGAAAAGTTCTTATCCCATGTATCAGATCAAGTATCTCGCTATCCCATAGCCCTTGTATCCTGTAGGTTAGTATTTCGCAAAATACACATTTTATAACAAGCATTTCCATTCGATCACCAATTGATCCATATCATCAACATCATTTTATTTCACGCCACAATTTTAGCTCATCACAGGTATGCATGACATATAACAATTCAATCAATTTCATCATAGGATGGCATCCACGTACAACATCATATATTTCACATTCCATTAATGAAAACGTTAAAACATATATATATCGTCATCATAAAAGAAATGAACCTCATGACAACCATAACCTATTAACTGCATGAACATAGTAAGATCATAATATCATAACATCATATTCATAGTGACAACATAACATAGTAACGACATACACATGGTAGCAACATATAATCGGGTGTATCGTGTCATAAGTATAGTTTACCTAGTCTAGTTAAGTCCAACAGATAATAAGAAAATAAAGTTCAATATGTGTCACGGATAAACCTGTCTAGTCGAAATATGGGGCGTTACATACACCCACCCTTCAGGAAACTTCGTCCCGAAGTTATGGTCATAATAATGCAGGGAAAATCTTGATGCCTAACCTCTTCATTCTTGCAAGTAGAAGGTGTTGGCCATACTTGTCCTACTTAGCTTTGACTTGACGAACTATGCCGATATTATCTTATGTCTCTATATCCTTAATACCCTAATATGTATTCTAATAATTAAAGAGACATTTAGATTCATCCTTTTGTAGAATCTCAAATTTATATTTAGAATTATTAAAGGTTATAATTAGGTGCTACCCACCTTAGTATCATACTAGGAACCTATAACCATGTCCTTAAGTTACCTCATCTAGATCAGTTTATTCATCACACAACCAAGTCCTCATCATAAGCGTATATTGATCTAACTTAGCATAGAATAATCAATGTTTAAAATGGAGGTCTTTAGAACTCATAATTTGTATTCACTCAACACGCAACGACCAAGGAACCTTAAGGTTGGCATACCTCTTTTAGGGGAGAAGGTTCATGTACTTTAAATCCTAAGGTCCTACAATATTATTCCCTTATTGATAATTAGCAATAACAAAAGTATTGTAACATTCACTAAACTAGGACGACTATTATTGTTACAAGGCTTTTGGGGCTATACCATACTAGAATGCAAATGTTATCAACTTTAACCATTGATCTCTCCTTTTCCATGTGATATAATTAGAAGTGGAACCATTACTTCTAATAAATTTATAGCTAATTTGTTCTTGTCCGCACAATGTAAAGGCTTTTACTAGCATCTACCATACTATAAACTTGTATTTGTTGTCGTAAATCTAAGTTTCCTATACATACGCTCATTAATCTCCATGGATCTTATGGATATCTACACACATTATGCACTTACGTGGCCTCAAGCTCTGTTCTTATTTTGTGAGATGTTGATGTCGATGGAGACATATAATCCTTTCTTCATAAGATTATACTTCTCATTTTGTTCGTTTTTCTCAGTTAATAACAATTTTTTTTTTTTTTTTTTTTATTTTTTTTTTAACCTCTCACATGATGATCAATTTCTTCCATCATATATTAGGGGTTTGAACATCATAACGTATTCATCTCAATGCACATTGGTTCCCTATTTGTATTCATTTATTATTCTATTTATTATCACTACTTCTCTTAATCTCATATATGCTTACTCAAGCTAACTTATTAGTTCCCCACCAATTTTCGTACTTTTTATATTTTATTGCTTGTTCACTTTGTAATTATTAAATCGTAGTTGTTTCCCAACCATATCTTCCCTCAAATCATGATAATTTAACATAAGCAAGACCAGTGACAGATAACTGCTACCATTTTCTCGCACATACTTAGTTCCTTCAATCTCTTTCCTCTTAGTATATTGAAACACGACTAATTGCACAAAATGTGGAAGAATGCATCATACTAATTAATTATCACTATCAAGCATCAATCCCCAACACTTGTGCACATATTTTTATTTACCAATTTGATGCCTAGATTCAACTATGTTAGCTCATACTATGGTGTTTTGCCAATACAACTAGACTATTTAATGTCTCCTCATACGTGAAGGTAATTTAAGGCGTAATGTAACGTATTTATTATACGTAAGTTATGGATTTATAGCATAGCCTTTCCTCACCATATTGCATCTTTGCAACACTCGAACACAAACAATGATTATAATACTATAAAATATATGTTTTCATACAAACCACAACGAGGTAAAAACCTAACATATTCCTAATGCCAACTATGGAAGGGTCAACACTATGCCATTAATGGAAGAATCGTGGCCGTGTTAGCGGCGGTGTCAGAGGCGGAGGTGCAGGTGGTAAACCTCGATCTCAACCTTAATGTGTTATTACCATGATTGATTCTGTGTTCATGATCAAAACATCAAATCATGAATTCCTCTATCGATTTTTTTTTTTTTTAAAAGCCTATATTTATACTTATGTGCAAGGAACGGTTTGTTAGGATCAACATCTTGAAATCTATGGTCGTTTTCATTAAATGATTTGTCATGTAGTAAATTCACTGTTCTAGTGTTCAGCTCATCACGTTGATCTCAACGATGTCCTGTTTTTAAGATTTCACGTTTGTCTCTTCCATTCGATGAGGAGTTGAAGTCCCGGCTTGATGCTAAAATAAATTTATTTCATCAAAACATTACAACCAAGTATAAAATGGTTTAATTATTATTATTATTATTATTTTTTTTATTATTATTACCACCTTCTCTTTTTTTTTTTTAAACATTTATTATAACAACAAAATGATAGTATAGAGATATATAAGTTTAAGTTTATTACAACCTATGTCTTTACAACTCTATAGGAAGAAAACGAGAATAATTTTTGAATTTTAAACCCGAATTATTTAAGAGTTATTTAAACCCGAGGTTGAGTTCATGAGTCAAAGGATCCACGCGGCCTCACCTCTCCGTCGATGGCCATGCAAGGAGGGAGAACGCATGAAGGCCACGCGGTCTCTCCGTGCATCCCACCGCTATGTGGAGAGCAACCCTAAATAGGGTCAATCTCCAGGGCGCGCGTCATTTCCCTTCCTTTTCTTAGAGGTTCTGCTCTGCAACACTTCGAAGGTGACCTCGCCCTTGACACTTCTTCCCAGAGAGTTCATGCCCTGAGCTGAAGAAAAGTTGCAGAACCGAGGAAAGCAATTTTGAATGGAAGAAGACAGGACTTGTTCTTCGACGCCTCTATCTATTTCACAGGTCAATTCGATTTGCTTGCATTTTTGTATCATTGCAAAAGTCTGTTTGAATCGGACGAACTGTATTGGAGAATCCATTTTACTGTTGTATTCCTAGTGAACGGTTTGGAGCAGCTTCATGGATTTTAATATTTATGTGTTCATTTTTCTACTATCCAATAAGATCGATTGTGCAGCAGGGCATATGGTAGTCTATTCTGTTTTTTTTTTTTTCCTGAGATCCCATATAATCTTGGATTCCCGTTATCTGCTTAGCTGGTTACGTTTTCTGGTTGTTAATAGAACCTTCAACCCCAGCACCGCTTTCCCTTATCAATAGCTACAGAACGTTTTGTAGGCGACCTTTATTCTTTGGATCCCGACTTTTGACGATGCTTGATAGGGCTTACAGCCATTGACTTGGCGTAGAGAATAGGAGTTTGTGTGAGCTGAGGCTTGACGACTTGGAATTTCCAGGAATAATGGCACAGCTATCTATTTATTTATTTTTATTGTTATTATTAATATTTTTTAACAACGACTTCCAGGGATTCTAGAGATTCGTCCTACCTTTCTTGTGTGGAAGGCCGTGGGATCTATCATGTGTTTTGAAGGAACTTTACCTGCGCCAACCATTAATTTTAGAGTTTTGAACTTTTTAATATAGCTCTCCGAATCAAACATGCTTCGAATTTAGAAGGCTTCTCAGACACTTTGGAGTGTCTCTGGCATAATGCAAATATTTCACACTGAGTAGCAGTTCTCATATGCTATAATGGAGCCAGATCTAAGGATTGACTGGAGTAGACTTAGATTGGAAACACACTTTGCAGGTTCAGCTCCAGTTCAAGGTAGGCGCATTCTACCATTGTATCGGGGCGGCTTTTCAACGCTGATAGATAACTCTGTTAACAAAGTTCAGAGAAGATCTAGGAAGACCCACTTGGGTGTAATGCTCTGCATGGTCCCCTCCGACTTGGCAACAGGTCGCCTGCTAGACACTCTGTGTTGAAAGCTAGGGCTGGGTCCGATTCTACTTTTGTTTTCTTTAGTTTTAGAGTCGTTTTGTTTTGACGGTATAGAAGATTACTTAAAATTAAGTAATTCTGAGAGACTAGATTATGCTTGCTTATGAATTTTCTCAAGTCATCCACAACTTGTTAAGCAAGAACAGGGAAAATCATATTATGTAATTGAATTTGTTGGGTATCGTTTTCTGCTTGTTTGCACTGAAAGTGGAATTAGTTAGTTGAGATTTTGAAAAACAAAAGCTTCCATCACATACTCGAATACGGGCCGGCTTATTGCTTTGCCATATGGAAAGAGAATAATATTTCATCTTTAAATACCTAGTTGATTATGAAATAGGTAGCACATACTGTTGTGTATTTAGATATTCCTTCCCACAGATGAAACACATATACTCAATACAATATAACCCTAATTTATGACTTGGTGCTTCCAATCTTCTGTTTTATTCCTTTACAGCTGCATTTGACAGAAATTTAATCGAATGGTTTCAAATTAGCGCAGGATACTTTGCAGAAAACTAAGCCATAGGGAGACTGCCTTCAATGGATATAGAGAATAATCTGATGGTTCCATTTTTTTTTTTCATTAATTAATCTGTAAGACATGTAATTTCGAAGCCTTTTATGGATACCATTCCAGCAAATTTACTCAATAATTAAATATGGGAAAAGGTAATGAAATCCACAAATATTGACCAGCCAGGTGACAAGTGGCAAATGTTGGTTGTTTAAGGAATTTTGTAGGCTGCTGTCACATGAGCTTTAGATGTAAGGATCAAGGGCCTAAAACTGAAATAAGAAAAGAATGGTGATCATACTGTACGTAGACTTTCCTGGGATCCCTGAGCTTGCATCTGGGAGAACAACCCAAGCATCCTCCATGGTATGTCGTGAACCCTTATCCTCTGCTGCATCTGCTTCAATAACTGTGAATTGATCAGAACAATCTATTTGATCACTTTAGTTATTTGAACTACGCTTATTTTCCACTGAGTTATTGTTCTCCTCTGTCTGTTCATTTCCTGTGTAAGACTCAATCATGAAATTGACAATCAACCTCTGTAATTCCCTTCGTTGCAATTGAATTATCTTCAGTTCTAGATAAATTAACAGTCTTGATTATCTTTATTTCCTGTATCAACACCAGCCCCCCCCCCGCTAGATCAGTCATCTATAAAATTTCCTTCGTTTGCATTTGATTCCTCTTTTAAGGTTTGGCCTCCATCATTTTTTCAACTTCTTTGCTTCTGGGGAAGTACTACCAATTATATCGGAGCTTCGTTTTTTTTTTTTTTCCTCCATCACTGTGCCATTAATATTTTCACTTTTGGCTTTTAGGTCAACAGATTCGCTCATTGTCCAAGTGAGACCTAGGATAGTACTACCATCTGAAGTATCAAGGCCTCAGAGCCTCAGATTATTCTCTTTAGCAGATTGATCCCCAAACTAATCTTCTGGCGCTCGGAGACTGCAGCCGAAGTTGTAGCTTCTACATGAATTAAATCTATTTATAAGGGTTTTGAATTTGGATGGAAAATACAATGCAATAAAATGAAGGGTGGAGGAATCGTAAAGGAAGCTTCTCTTGCAAATATTTGTCAGCCTTGGGTACCTGAGGAGATGGCCTCTCTTCATTCAAATACGACGGACTTGATTTTCCCTCCTGAAACCCGATAAAATCACAGAAATCCCTCCTAAACTGCCATCGTTGTACTTTGGTAAGGGAAGGGACTAAAATTCTAAGCTATGGAAATGGTTTGATCCACCCGGTGGATTGCTTGTGCTTTGCCTGACAGATTTGACTCTTCAGGTTAGCTCAGGAAATGGTCAGCTCGCTTGCTGTTTTCTTCTCACGTTAAATTTCAGTTGAACAAAATTTTGAATTTCAGTAGTAGTAGTGGGATGATGGGTTAAAATGACATAAACTAACTTTAAAATGTCATGTGCCAAAGGTTTTAAGTGTTTTCCAAACAAGTCTACCCTAATTGCCCAGACCGTCCTTTTAAAAGTAAAAATAAGTATTCATTTCTCATATTACATACCATCTTAAATAAGAAAAGTTATTTTTATTTGAATGTATCTATGGTACTTAGACATTTCCACCTGTCATATACCTCTACATTTCTCCAACAATCGGCTATTATATTTATAGGCCTAGCACAACCCAGTTAACTACAGGTTACTTCAAAAACTTGAAAGGCTTCGAAAAAAAACTTGAAAGGCTCAGAAAAAGGTTAGGAAATATGAAACACCTAAATTTTTGCATATACTCAGAAATTCAAATAATAACAGAAGAATATATAAGCATACACAAGTGAAATAGTAATTCAAAAAAACAATATACATATTTCTCAATAACGTAATAACCTTTGCTAGGTTTGGAGATTCGGAGTCTGGCCGAACCTAGTAACTATAATATGAATGTCGGGGATACATACAATGAAGTGGTGATTTACTTGGATCAAAATTTTCTGGTACAGTATGCATGGTTGGATTCATCGTTCATTATTTAGTTTTATGATTCCTCCTGCTTTATGATACCAACAAAACAAGTTCAAGATACTTAATTCTGATGAAACTTGGCAATTAAGAGTTCTCACCCCAGAGAAATACAAGGATGCGTGAACTCCTAAAAACCAGTGCTAATTTATGACAGGTGGTGTTACCATTGGTGCCTGCTGCATTATGTGAACTCAAGCATTCCACTGGAATTGAACTTGTAACCAGAAAAATGACACGAGCTTAATAGTAAATATGAACTGACCAAGATTACGTATCATTAAATCCTATCAGAAAATAAAGACTGACAGAGGAATCCACATGGCACTTCCACTCAAATAAAACTGGATTACAATAACTGATTTTCTACAAGCGTTCAAGATTACCAGCTGTGTGAATGGCCCCTAAAGGCATTGGATATGGATTGAGAGATACTTAAAACGAAGGCTACCCAAATTTGGAGCGAGATAACAGTGATCATTTTTCATTGGAATAATATGCAGAGAGAGATCAATCTGGGTTTGAAAGAACCGATAAATCGTCAAATTTTACCGGTAAAAAAAAAATTGGGCCTGCGTTTGGTAGGATCTCTCTAGGGTTTTAAAATAGGGTTCGTGGGGTTTTTTTTTGTTCCTTCTAGCTTAAGAATATCATAATAATATTACTGACAAAGTAACCAGTACTGTTCACGTTCTTCAAGGATTTTGAAACTACCCATCGTTATATATATACAAGCACTTTTCTTGTTTTGTTGCAAGTTTCATTTATATATATATAGATGGTCTATTTTCTTCAATACTTATTCAAAATTTCTAACAACTGTTTGTTTATTTCTTCCAGGTAATATGGATGTTATAGGGACATAGGCGCAAAGGTTTGGTGGTGTTGTTCAATTTACCGAGAGTAGTGACATACCCCTTTATTTTTATATATAATTACGTAGGCTTAAACATAATGAAATTTCATGGTAGTTTAGGTGTAAAAGGCCCATCGAGGTCTGAGTTTTTGAGCCTCACGCTCTGATACCAAATGTAGTGCTCTGGTTTTTGGCAGAGCACATGACAAGCTTCTGAACTAATTAATTTTCTGTACGGGTTTGTTTCTAGATAATAAATAAAAATATTATTTGATCATTTACTATTTTTCCTATTATCATAGTTTGCATCAACATTCAAAAATAATATAATTTTCATTTACATGCATATTTCAGTTCAGTGCATATACATGTTTTAGCATAATGTTTTATCATAAGTTTAAAATATGATTAATGTAATAATTAACAAGGAAAATACCTGTTGCCAGAAGTTTGAAGTTTGTAGATTGTCTCATAGCTTGCTGTAGAATTCCTTCCAGATTTTGTCTTTAAAGCTTAGCAACCGATTGAATGAACCACCCTACCGACCAGCTCTTATCATGCTGGCCCTAGGAAACCGATGGGTTTCCTAGCCCCCGAGCCCACAGACCGATAATCCCGAGAGCATCTTTCCTTACCTATTTCCATAGGTGCAGTTTTCCCTATGATTTTTCCACCTCCTCCTTGGAGTTGGAGTTTACCCCTTCCCGAGCTTCACCTCCAAAATCACAGTTCTCCCCCCCAAAGAAAAAAATCTCCCTTTCTCCTCCCTTCACTCTTCCCTAAATACCTTTCCTTCCTCGAGAAGACTTGAGGCTTACTCCACCGCCCCAAATTCCCTCTCTCAAGCCCTTCAATCATTAAATCCCCTACCTTTAACATTCATACAAGTTTACAATATAATAATATATTTCCTCACTTAATGCACCGACAATTAAATGCACTTACAGTAAATTTATTGCACTTTAATTGTTCGATGGTAAGTATTTATTATGGTAGGAGATATTTCCTACGGGTTCTCTATTCGAGATCTATTTTAATAATTCTCCATTTATTCACCATATTTGCACTTAGTGTTTTTTAGAATAAAATAATACAATAATATATGTTCTAGTTTGACTTTTCAGTTTGGGACAAGGTATGTCTTAATGGATTACCAATCCGACAAGATAACTTATCATGTAACTTAAAATTTAAGACTCATACTGAATAAATAAATAATATTTAAAACCTATTCCATCACATCACATCCATTCAAGAATGATTATACTATTATGGCTAACTTTTGAAATGGAAATAATCACACAATATTAATTTATAAATCAATATTTTAAATCTTACTTATATTGCAATTGTTACGATAGGGATATAAATGTTGCTGGAATATTATTAATTAAGTAATAATAATAATTAGATCACCATTTATTAATTAATAATAACAATTAAATCACCATTTAACAATAATTAAAGGTGAATTAATCATAGTATTCTTAATTATTTGTTTATCACATGAGTACCCTAACATCAACATAGCATCCTTGTTCTTATAAACAAAGCACTTGCGAGGGCTTAAACAATTTTACTAATTAATTAGACACTATCATTATCCTATTCACAACAGTTCTCGTATGACAATGTTAACTGATGATACTTGTCTTAATTTATTATTACAATGTTTTCATATAATTACTAATTCACTTATTTACACATTGACAACCTAACCGTTCATTACCTAAGTTAATTGATGTATCCTTAACTAAGTTATCTATGACATTTATACTACTATTCAAGCATGACAAGTATGTTATACGCCAGTAATATTGTACACGTACAAGGTGTGCATGCATGGCCAGTGTATGCACATGTCGGATATGTACTATAAACAAACCCCATTCCGCCTATGCATATCTGCTAACTAATAATAGTATTTACCCCCATGCAGAAAAGAACAAACCTAATATATATAGTACAATTACTTCAACATTCTCAGTTATTTAACAGTTAATTCTTTACGATTTCACATCATTCTCTTTATCTTTACATTAGTTTAATCACTCATGTACAAGGAAGGGTACCTACTACCACTAAATCGGACTCAAGGAATACTAAACCCTCAATATTACTAACTAACACATCCTCCCATCATAACCTACGTCCAGCATCCTCCCTATCCTTCCTCTGCTAGTACAAAAGTGGATGTCGAACTCATCGATCTGACCACATAGAACTCGAGAGCGATAGCGTCGGCTGAATAGCGGACCTATCCTCCCCTAGCAGGCATCCGACCATCGTCATCACAACAACATGGGGAGCGTGTCTCAGCACGGCCCTCCCACGACCTTGGGTCTCATGGAAACATAGGGTGGGAAACACATCCATCCCTCTCAACATACTGGGGCTACGCCCTTATCAACTCATTCTTGCTGCTATCGAGATTATCGGTTTGTGTCATCGTATCATCAATTTTGGTTGCTAAGTTTTACTGCATGGAAAAGTTCTTATCCCATGTATCAGATCAAGTATCTTGCTATCCCATAGCCCTTGTATCCTGTAGGTTAGTATTTCGCAAAATACACATTTTATAACAAGCATTTCCATTCGATCGCCAATTGATCCATATCATCAACATCGTTTTATTTCACGCCACAATTTTAGCTCATCACAGGTATGCATGACATATAACAATTCAATCAATTTCATCATAGGATGGCATCCACGTACAACATCATATATTTCACATTCCATTAATGAAAACGTTAAAACATATATATATCGTCATCATAAAAGAAATGAACCTCATGACAACCATAACCTATTAACTGCATGAACATAGTAAGATCATAATATCATAACATCATATTCATAGTGACAACATAACATAGTAACGACATACACATGGTAGCAACATATAATCGGGTGTATCGTGTCATAAGTATAGTTTACCCAGTCTATTTAAGTCCAACAGATAATAAGAAAATAAAGTTCAATATGTGTCACGGATAAACCTGTCTAGTCGAAATATGGGGCGTTACACACAAAAAACCCTAAAAAAGGGTCCAAAATTTTCAATTAAAAGAGAATAAAAATATAAAAAATGTTCAAAAAAGGAAAAAGAGGTAAAAAGAGACCTAAACCATGTTGGTTAACACCATTGGTTTCCTTAAAACCATAATTGTATTTCCCATCACCAAAAACTATAAAAAGGTGATCGGGGCTCCTCACTTTTCATCCACAGTCCATCCTATCCTTATGCTGCCAAATTCTCTTTGAGAGCCATTGCCTCCCATTTCGAGTTTGAAGATCCCCATTGAAGCATTGGAGAAGAAGAGACCATTGGACATTGGAGCTTCTCAACCTTGGAGTTGATCAACACTTATCATCCTCACCATTTGAGGTAATACAAAATCAAATATTTTTAAATTTCTTGTTTTTCCCATAGATCTTATTGCTTATGTTCTTAAATTCAGTTTTTTATTTTTTTTGCACATGTTAATGTTAGATTAAGTTACATTAGTTTTTCCAACTTTTATTGAGACTGCTGATACTAGTTAGCAGGTGCATCCTTGCACATGCTTGGTTGAAAAACCAAGCAACAATTTGAGAAAAAATGCATTTGTCAAGGGAGAGCTAGTGGATGACTAGTTTTTTGCCTTAGCCAATTTCGAGTGTGAAAGATTCCCATCCAAGTTGGTGTTTGGAGAGGCCACTCAGGTCTTTCATGGATCTTTAATGGAGTGTGTATTTGCAGGTACCAACTACAGGGAAACTTGTGGTTTTTTTTAGTGCAGCACCATCTCTCAACCATTTCTAGTTTTGAAAGCATATTCATGCTCCTTGAGGGATTGCACTTTGGGTGAGCTCTTGTACTTCTTGGGAGATCTTATAATGATTTATTTATGATTGTAATAAGTATTAAACACTCTTTTATTCATCTTTAGAAAGTATCAGGTCGAAATACCAAGTGGTTGTATGTAAAAATGAAGATTAATGAGCAAACAATGACCATTTCCCCACTACATTGATGTATGCCATTATAATGATGATCATATCGAATAAAAGAATGTTTCTATAATATATTTGTGATTAATGGACTTCCATTGATGTGTATTATAAGTTTCATATTCAGTACTTGAGCATTTGAAGTCGTTATACTCATCTTATTTGCATTTGAAGAAGATTTGGTGCAATTTCCCCAAGCGTCGAATTAGTGGTTTTTGCTATTGTTTGGGAGAGGTTTGGAACAGAATTAATAACTAATGAATGGTGCATTTTGGACCTTAATAAAATCCTTGAGGCATCCCCTACCTTTGTTTATAGATTCAAGTGGGTTGGGAGGAATTTGGGAAGCCATTTCCAGTACTTACCCAGGGGGATTTGAACCCCAAATTACTATTAAATTGCATACTTGGACCAAAATCTTAAGAGGATTTGCAGAGGTATTTTGGTGGCCATATATCATCTCTGAACATCATATTCAAGTCCTAACATCAGTCACATACCTTCTCAGAATATTTGGGATCATTTGGATCAAAATTGGGACCTAGGCATCAAAACTACTCAAGGGTCGAAATTGGGGAAAAAGTGAAAAATTGGGCATTTTTAAAAAAATTGAAAAAGGGACATTACAGAGAGAGATTGGAGGTTGGGGGTTTAGAGAGAAAGAAGGATTGATGGATAGGGGTTTATAGAGATTGAGATATTGGGTGTTAGGGGTTAAGATATATATAGAGAGAGAGAGAGAGCGAGAGGTAGAGGGAGATATTGGAGGTTGGGGGTTTAGAGAGAAAGAAGGATTGATGGATAGGGGTTTATAGAGATTGAGATATTGGGTGTTAGGGGTTAAGATATATATATATATAGAGAGAGAGCGAGAGGTAGAGGGAGATATTGGAGGTATGGGGTTTTGAGAGAGAGAGAGAGATTGGAGGTTAAGGGTTTCGAGAGAGAGAGATATTGGGAATTACATGTTTAGAGAGAGAGAGTGAGAAATAGAGAGGTTGGGGGCTAGCATTTGAGAGAGAGAGAGAGAGATTGGGTGTTGCAGGCTTCGACAAACAACGAGATAAATAGATTTGGGTTTAGGGGTTTAGAGAGAGAGAGAGAGAAATAGAGATAATGAGGGTTAGGGGTTTAGAGAAAGAGAGCGATTTGGGTTAGGCGTTTAGATATATATAGAGAGAGAGAGAGCAAGAGTGAGTAAGAGAGAGAGAATGTAGTTAGGGGTGTAGAGAGAGAAGAGAGGTTGGGGGTTAATGGCTTAGAGAGAGAGAGATGTTGGATGTTAGGGGATTAGAAAGAAATAGACAAAAAGAGAGACATTTGGTATTAGGGCTTTAAAAATACGGAGAGAGATATTCGGGGTTTTAGAGACAGATAAAGAGATATGGGGTAACGTTGTGGTTAGGAATTTAAAGAGAGAGAGGTTGGGGGTTATGGCTTTAGAGAGAGAAAGATATTGGGGGTTATGGGTTTTGAGAGAGAGATGGAGAAGGATTGAGAGAGATTATATGTCAGGGGTTTAAAGAGACAATTGTGGGTTAGGGGATTAGAGATAGAGATCGACTTGGTATTAGGGGTTTAGAGAGAGAGATAAAGAAAGAGGGATATTGGGGGGTAGGGTATTAGAGAGAGAGATATTGGAGGTTAGGGGTTTACAGAGAGAGATATATGAGTTTAGGGGTTTACAGAGAGAGATTGGGGGTTGGGTTTTCGAGAGAGAGATTGGGTGTTAATAGTGTTTAAAAATAAAGAGACATCACAACGAGAGAATTGATGGTTAGTGATGGGGGGAAGAGAGACATAGAGAGTGGGGAGGGGTAGTTGGGTTAGGAAGGAAGGTTTGGAGAGAGAGAGAGAGAGAGAGAGAGAGAGAGAGAGAGAGAGAGATTGGGGGTTAGGTTCTTAGAGAGAGAGAGAGAGAGAGAAATTGGGGGTTATGGGTTAAGAGATAGAGATTGGTGGTAAGGGGTTTAAAGAGAACAAGAGATTGTTGTTAGGGTTTTAGAAAGAGATTCATTGTTATAGGTTTAGAGAGACAGATAGATAGAGATTCATGCTCACATTTTTTTAGAGAGAGAGGGAAAGACAGATTGGGGATTAGGGATTTAGAGAGAGATAAATACATTAGAGGTTAGAGAGAGAGAGGGGGGGGGAGAGAGATATTGTGGGTTAAGGGTTTAGAGAGAGAGAGAGATTGGTCATTATGCATTTAGAGAGATAGAGAGAGATTGGGGGTTAGTGGTTTAGACAGAGAGAGAGAGATATTGGGGGTTAGGGGTTTAGAGAGAGAGAGAGAGAGAGAGAGAGAGAGAGAGAGAGAGATTAGGGGTTAGGGGTTTAGAGAGAGAGAAATAGAGAAAGATAGAGACATAGAAAGAGAGAGAATGGGAGTTATGCGATTAAAGGGAGATAGAGAGAGATTGGAAGGGGTTTAAAGAGAGAGAGACATTGGAGAGTAGTGGTTTAGAGAGAGAGAGAGAGATTGGAGGTTAGGGTTTTAGAGATAGGGACATTCGGTGTTCTGATTTTAGAGAGAGAGAGTGAGAGATTAGGTTTTAGGGTTTTAGAGAGGCAAAGAGCGAGATAGTGGGAGTTAGGGGTTTAGAGAGAGAGATAAATTGGGTGATAGGGATTTAGAGAGAGAGAGAGAGAGAGATTGGAGGTTAGGGTTTTCTAGAGAGAGAGGGATTGTGGGTTTGGGGTTTATAGATAAAGAGATTGGGGGTTATAAGTATAGAGAGAGATTGAGAGAAAGAATGGCGTTCAGGGGTTTACACACACACACACACACACACACACAGATTGGGGGTTAGGGATCGGTAGAGAGATGATTGGGGATTAGGGGTTTAGAGAGAGATATAGAACGATATTGTGGGTCAGTGGTTTAGAGAGGGAGATTAGGGTTAGGGGTTTAGAGAGAGATTGGAGTTTAGGGATTTAGAGAGAGAAAGAGATTATTCTTAGTGGTTTCGAGAGAGATCAAGATTGGGGTTTAAAGGGAGAGAGAATGAGATTGGTGGCTAGGGGTTTATAGAGAGTGAAGTTGGGTGTTAGAGGTTTATAGAGAGAGAGAGATTGGAGTTTTGGGGTTTAGAGAGTGAGAAGGACATTGGGTGTTTAAGTATTTAGAAAGAGAGATAGAGATATTGGGGATTAGGGGTTTGGAGAGAGAGATAGATCATAGCTTTAGGTGTTTAGAGAGAGACATATTAGTGTTTAGGGGTTGAGATAGATAAATAGAGAGAGAGAGAGAATGGGGGTTAGGTGTTTAGAGAGAGATAGATTGCATGTTAGAGGCTTAGATAAAGATAGATACAAAGAGAGATATTTGGGGTTAGGGGTTTAGAGACATGGAGAGAGATTGGGAGTTGGAGATTTAGAGAGAGATAGAGAGATATGGGGTTAGCGTCTTAGAGATATATGTTTTTGGTTAGGGGTTTATACAGAGAGAGAGATTGGGGGTTGTGGGTTTAGAGAGGGATATAGAAAAAGAGAGAGGGTTAGGGGTTTAGAGAGAGAGAGATTGGAAGATAGGGTTTTAAAGAGAGAGATTGGACATGCGGGTTATATAGAGATAGAAAGAGATTGAGGTTTATGGTTTTATGGAGAGATACATAGGGAGAGATAGGGTTAGTGGTTTAGAGAGAGAGAGATTGGGTGATAGGGGTTTAGATAAAGAGAGAGGGAAGGTTGTGGGTTTAGAGAGAGAGAGAGAGATATTGGTAGTTAGCAATTTAGAGAGAGAGAGAGAGAGATGTTGGAGGTTAGGGGCTAACAGAGAGATGGATAGAAAGAGACAGATTTGGGGTTAGGGGTTTAGAGAAAGAGAGGGATTGGGGGCTTGGGATTTAGAGAGAGATAGACATATCTAGGATTAGCATTTTATACAGAGAGGGGGAGATTTGTGGTTATGGGTTTAGAGAGAGAGGGAGAGAGAGAGGTTGGGGGTTATTGGTCTAGGGAGAGAGAGATTACGGGTTAGGGGTTTAGAGAGATATATTGGGGGTTATGAGTTTAGAGAGAGAGAGGGAGAGAGAGAGATTGGAGGTTAAGTGTTTAGAAAGAGAGAGATAGATTGTGGGTTAGGCGTTTAGAGTTTGAGAGAGAGAAAAGGAGAGATTGTAGGTTAGGTGTTTAGAGAGAGAGAAAGAGAGAGATTGGGGTTCAATGATTTATAAGGAAATAGAGAGATATTAGTTGTTAGGGGTTTAAAGAGAGATAGAGAGAAAGGTAGCAAGAGAGAGATTGATTGGGTGTTAGGGGTTTAGAGAGAGAAAGATTTGAGGTTAGGGGTTTAAATAGAGAAAGAGAGAGATTGGGTGTTGAGGGTTTAGAGAGAGAGAGAGAATGGGGGTTAATAGGGGTTTAGATATAGAGAGAGAGATCACGGGGGGAGTATGGATGGTTAGCGGTGGGGGGAGAGAGACATAGAGAGGAGTTGAAGGGTTGGTGGGTGAGGAGCGAGGGTTTTGAGAGAGAGAGAGAGAGAGAGAGAGATTTTGGGGGTTAGGGTTTTAGAGAGAGAGAGATATTAGAGGTTAGGGGCTTGGAGAGAGAGAGATATATAAAGAGTGAGATTTGGGTTAGGGGTTTAGAGAGAGAGAGAGAGATTTGGTGTTGGGGATTTAGAGAGATATGAGGTTAGCATCTTAGAGAGAGATATAATTGTGGTTAGGTGTTTATATAGAGAGAGAGAGATTGGGGGTTACAGTTTTAGAGATAAATTCAGAGAGAGAGAGAGAGATTGGATGTGAGAGGTTTAGAGAGATAGAGATTGGGGGTTATGGGTTTAGAGACAGATACATAGAGAGAGAGAGAGTGGGTTAGTGGTTTAGAGAGAGAGAGAGAGAGAGAGAGAGAGAGAGAGAGATTGGGGGATAGGGGTTTAGAGAGAGAGGGAGAGAGAGAATGAAGGTTAGGGGTTTAGAGAGAGAGAGAGATTGGGTGTTAGTAGTTTAGAGAGATAGAGAGAGAGATAGACAGAAAGAGATGAATTTGGGGTTAGGGGTTTAGATAGAGAGGGAGAGATTGGGGGTTCGGGATTTGGAGAGACATTGGAGGTTAGGGGTTTAGAGAGATATATTGGAGGTTAGGGGTTTAGAGATAAGGATATTAGGGGTTAGGAGTTTAGATAGAGATAGAGAGGGAGAGAGGGAGTTAGGGGTCTAGAGAGAGAGAGATTATGATTTAGGGGTTTAGAGAAAGAGATAGATTGGGGGATAGGGATTTAGAGAGACAAAGATTGTGGGTTCGAGGTTTAGAGAGAAAGAGATTGGGGGTTAGAAGTATAGAGAGAGAGTGAGAGAAAGAAAGAATGGGGTTTAGGGGTTTACAGAGAGAGAGAGAGAGAGAGAGAGAGAGAGAGAGAGAGAGAGAGAGAGATTGGGGGATAGGGGTTGGGAGATAGGGATGATTGGGGGTTAGGGGTTTAGAGAGAGAGAGAAATATATTACGAGTTAGGGGTTTAGAGAGAGAGAGAAATATATTACGGGTTAGGGGTTTAGAGAGGGAGAGTAGGGTTAGGGTTTTAGAGAGAGAGATACAGACATTGGGGGATAATGGTTTAGAGAGAGAGAAATTGGGTGTTGAGGGTTAAGAGAGAGATAGAGATTGGGGGTTAATAGTGGTTTAAAGATAGAGAGAGGTCACAGGGGGAGTATGGATGGTTAGTGGTGGGGGGGAGAGAGATATAGAGTGGAGTGGAAGGGTTTGTGGGTTTGGGGTTAGGGTTTTAGAGATAGAGAGAGGGGTATTAGGGGTTAAGCATTTAGAGAGAGAGAGAGACAGAGAGGATTAGGGGATTAGACAAAGAGGGTGAGAAATATTTTTAGTTAGGGGTTTAGAGAGAGAGAGTGTGGGTTAGGGATTTATAGAGAGAGAGAGAGGGTGTCACCTACCCATCTTTTGAGACTTATTATTTTAATTCCAAAAACATTATGTTAAATTATAATTACAAAGTTTTGTAATTATGACCAAATTTGGTCAAGGATGATTGTAATAAACATATTTTTATTATTTAATAAATTAAAACAGGAGACAAACACCCAAGGGAACTGTTAAATGAGTGTTCATTGACCCACTAGGAGGAATGGAAGATATTAGAAGGCATGGGACAGATGTCAGCATTTGCACTCCACCAGTAGCTGTTGGTTATGGGAAAACAACCCCTACAATTGTGGCATTATCCCCCAGGTGGGTGGAACAGAGATGTTAGCTCATTAATGACCAGATCAACCACTAAAAAGGCCTAGGAAGCCTAGATAAGGAAATTCAAATTGGGCAGGGAGCTCTACATTATTTTCTATAGAAATAATTCCTCAAGTGTATCAGGTGATCACTGAGAGATTCGAATAGGGAGGCTAAGTGGAAGTGCATTGTGAGGCTGCTGAAAATATTCTAAGAAGGGAACCAGAGGTGCTGGTGTAGTTGTCTTTGACTGCTAAGTTTATAGGACTAAATGATCCAAATTGTTGCTGCAAGTTGATGACCTAAAGCTTCTACGGATTCTTCTTCCTAGTGGTTCAATGAACAAGCTCTGGGGTCCTAAGGAGAGTAATTTGGTTGTCTTTAGGAATAGGTTGGGTGGAACGAGCTCCTTGTGTTGTTTGTTTCTCCTACATTCACCAGGTTCTACTGTTTTGTCCTGTTTATTTTCAGTTATATGATTTTTTGCATTTGTAGATTTAGTAGTTATAGTTAATAGCATAGAGAAGTAATTGTTTCATTTTTTGACCTAAGTATGATTTTGTATAATGTTGGTTATGTAAATGAGATGATTTACTAAATATCTTCTCTGTATTTTTCCCCATGCTGTCTTCTACATAGTACTCTAGTATAGAGAAGGAAAATTTTAACATAGACGATTTGATAGGCTAATTGTCAAATGAATGAAGAGACAATTGCTGTTGATTTTCACTAGTTTGTCTTATCAATCCTATTCTACGATATAGAGTATATGTCTAGATTTAGGATCGAAATACAATCTCATAGTACAAGCATTTTAATGTTATCCTTCACATACCGTCAGAAACAAATATTATTTTTCTGTACAAAAACCTAGGGTTTACACTTAGGTATTTACTTCTATTCAGATGCAAATGTTATGCATTCTTTTATTTTCCTCTTTTACACAGTATAGTACTATATTTCCATTTCATTTCTTCTATTAACATTTATGAAAATTATAACAGCTGCAAAATAATCATAACAACATTTCATAACATTTTATTATATTTCTTTTCTGATAGGAATGGAATAACCTAGATTTATGTTTCCCATGTTTTCTAAGCATTACATAGACTTCTAATATTTCATGTATTTTACTTTAGTATTTAAGATCAAAACAATTACTGACCTCTGCACTTGAAATAACTAACAAGTAATTGGAGAAAAACAGAACTGGATAATTTGTATCACCTTTGCCAAGATTTATTAAACATAGATTAACTATTATATTTCAATATTATCATATTTTATTTTCGCAGCATTTATTTAATTACATTAAACTCTTATAAATTCTTTTCACCTGATTCCAAAAATCGGAAACGCATTCTTATTGCTGAACTATTACATTACATTAGCTATCTAACTATTCAAAGAAATTCAAACAAGAGTAATAATTCATAGATCAAATTATTGAATAAATTTTGATTCAAACCCCAAAAACTAAATCTCGTCACTATTCAAAAGCTTAAACTTAAACATTGCAATTATCAGGGTTCTCTTTTGAGGAACAGGTTAGCCATAGCTCTCGGCTAGTATCAACACAGTACCAACTAGTCAAATATCGGTTCTTATAAAAATAGAAACCGCTCAGTTTTGTTTTAATGCAAACTCAATTCCATATTACCACTTAAACAAATGAATAAACATTGTAGTATAGGACCTTTCTTTTCATAGAAAACGAGTTAGTTCATGGCTCTAGACTTTCACAAAAACATTGTTTTATTTACTCAAACCTCGACGAAATGAAATTTATACATTGCACTGAAACTATTTGAAGTTTTCTTAATACGGTTCTTCCATTAAAATCGACCAAGCGTTTGACCCTTTGACATTACATCATAAACAAGTTTACATTTGATCAAAAGTTACAACGAAACGCTGCTTTGACAGGGCAGTAAAATGAGCCGAGGATTTCATCCTCTATACACACGATGTGAGGCTCTCGATTATCATCTCAATAGTTTAAACCTCTGCCAGGAACTATTCTCAGTTCTCGTCAAACATCAAGATTTGACCAACATGCCAAGAGAACCTACTGGGATAAGAACCACCGAGGCTTACCAGATTGCATGGCAGCGTATTTCCCATAAGCATCAGTCCAGGTTTAAACACAGGCGAATGAAGTTACCTGCGAAGAAAATTCAAGAAGTGATTAGAAACCATCGCATCACATTATTAACTAAAGTAGCAGAAAACTTAATTATTTTGAAACGAAGATATTACCTTGTAAGATATTGCAAAGGATCAAAATTTGAACCTTTGAAATCTTGCGGTGCCACCCAACAGCCAAGCATTATAGTATTATTTCCTCACCTCTCAACATTCGGCCCTCAAATCTTCTTAAAAACCTAAGAAATCATCAAGTTATAGTCGCAGGTCACACCATCGAACCCAAGGAAAGAATCCTCAATCGAGCAACCTCCAAACCCTAAACTCTTGCAAACAGTCGGCCTCTCCACCAAGCCGGTATCACCAAATGAATGCACAAGAACAACCTCAATGGAGATGTAGTGGTAAGATTAGGGTTGAAGTCCCAAAACTGAGACATATCTAGATCAATGGGTGAGATCGAGCCAGCATAGCACCATGTTCCACGAAGCATTCCAACATTTAATTACCATTAATAACCTTACCATCATAAGTCCAGCTCGGAGGTGATTCACCATGTCAACTATGCACAGCTCGGATTGCTAGCAGTATTTTCCACCAAGTTTCCACATGAAGAAGGTTACGTTGAGAGCCAATAGTACATTCCATCATGGGAGTTAGCGAGCATCATTAATGCTTGGTTTGGACACGTTAAATCTGCCAACACACCACTGCTATGAATTAATACCTGTCAGTATCCATTATCAATACATTGATCTGGTTTGCAAAGTGTAATATCATATAATATCAATGTTTATAGTCGCAAATACATAGGGTAGTAGTTAGGGTTACATTGTATAATCCATTTCATTCCCAATGGTTTGTAAATCGAATGCATGATTTCTTTATGTGTCGCATATTTTCCAAAATAACATAGGTAATGTTATATAGAAGACATTGGATTTTAGTGTATAGTTTAAAATCCCACAATATGTATATCCTGAAGTTTGTTTATTTCTCCAACTTTATTTAATTAGAAGGTCTAATCCTAAAGTGTGACAAATTCACAATAGAAATATGATGGTAATATCATAATAGACATTGCCATATTAGTATAATTCTATATGCATTTATGAATGGAGAAATATAGGAGCTGTTGATGTATATGTAACTTCAGAATGTATTTCACCTATGTATTTCATCTATGTATATTGTATTTCTATAGAGATGTTATTATTCCTCTATACGGAAGTGTTTGTATTCCCATAGAGATGTTATTATTCCTCTATACGGAAGTGTTGTCATTTATATTGTAAGTGTTGTAACTTATACTTGATGGGTTATTAGACTACCTTGATGGGGTCGGCCCTGTATGAGTCATGTGGGTAAAATGGTTATCAGACCACCCTAGTGGGGGTTGGCCCTGTCAGCATTATGTTATGTGGTTAAGTTGAGTCCGACCTAGTAAATGTCATTAGGCAAATCAAAGTCATGTATAAATAGAGTGCAGGAGGCACTCTATTTGATCATTCACTTTCTCTCTCACACACTCATTGGAGAGTGGCGCACTTGTGGAGTAGGAGAAGCTGCTACTAGGAGGACTATCTCTTATGCTTGGGTTGTATCATTTCTCTATCTATCTTTGAGGAAGTTGTGGGGGTTTTCACCCTCTTGGTTTTCCCCGGTGAAACTCTGTGTCTCTTGTGTGCTTGCATTATTGTGTCCATGATTGATATGATGTAGATATGCTGTAGATATGCTGTACATGTTATTCTCTCAGTTAAGATTTTAGATCAGATTGTAAATTCTGAAAAACTAACATGGTATCAGAGCTAGCCTGAAAGAAGGCATCTTAATGCATTTATGACACTTGTTGCACTTGTGAAGCTAGGGCTTGATATGGCAAAAACAGTCATCGTAGAAATTTCACTATAAATCCATTTCAGCAAGGTTTCAGGATCTGAAACTATTACAGGTCAAAGATAAGATCCCCGTGTACCTTGTGTCCGAAGCACAGCTTCTAATTCGTTGTACTTTGTGTTTTATGATCTGTACAATCTAGGGTTTCTGCCTCTTCCAGATCTGATTCATAAACAGGTGACCTAGGAAACAAGGTCATAACTTGGGATAGGAAGCTCCAAATGAAATTTCATAAAACATGACAGGTAGGGAACGGAATTTAATTTCACAGGCCAAAGGTTCAGAGGCTGAAAATGAACCAGTGACACGTGGCACTTCGTACAAGTTCACTCTCCTATTTTATCTCATAAACAGGTCACATTGCGACACTTGGCATAAATCTCTCTCAGAGAATCCAATTGAGGTTAGACCTATGGGGTTGGAAATTTGATAGGTCAAGCTACCATAGGTAGAATTTTTAGACCCTGTGGATTTGTAATTTCGGAGTTACACCAGAAACAATCAGGTGCATATTTCTATCAAAACAGAATTGGATTTTGAGCACCTTCATTCATGGCTCTGGGAATTAGGGTTTCAGAGAAAGTTGGAATTTTTGTAATCGGAGACCACGAATGAATGCTACTCATCAAAATCGAAATTTAGAGACCAAGTTCAATTTTTTTTGTTGAGCGGAAGTGTTATACCTCCATATTTCGCAGTGTTGCATCTTCACCACAAAAAGAGTTGACGACACTTCCCCCATTGCTTAAAATACCCAGAAGAGAAAAATGATGAGTGATCCTTGAAGGAAAACCTACCCTAACAAGAATCAACCTAGATGAGAATTCATTTACCCTCACTACCGCGCCTTGCTCCATATTAGGTGTGCGGTAGTCCATACTACCACGCTATGCTCCTTCTTTTCCACGCGTTACTACCGCGTTATGCTTTGTTGTAGAGGTGCGGTACACCTTTTTTAGCCTTTTTGCCATGGCTTGTGGGATTTTGATTTTTGAGAGATTTTGGAGGATTGGTGTCCCTGATTCAATCCTAACTCACTTTCTGTGATTAGTAGGCCTGATCCACTAAAATATCCCAAGATCCACCCTTCTCTCTTGTCGGTTAACCCTACCACACACTATAAGAGAGAGGCATTCCATGAGCAAAAGGGGAGGACTCTTGAAGACATCAAACTTATGATCTTGAAGCTTTGTGGAGATAGCTAGAGGAGGAAGCACTTGGAGCTACAGGATTGGCTTGGACATCAAGCAACCTTTGTAAGCACTCTTCAAGTTTGTAATAAAAATAACTTGTCTTGTTTTTCCCATTTCATGTGCATTGTATAAGTCTTTGATATGAAATGTATCTAGTTTAGATTTGAACTTAATCTTTGCTTCAAGGTATTTGGAAACTTGCATGCTTGTTCTTTGTTTGATTTCAATAGGTTCTACATTGGGGCTTTGGGATCAAGAGCTACAAGCAGGACAAACGTCGAATTGAAAGGTGAGTCATGTCTTTCATATCTTCTGAATGCATTTAATCTTATTGTGAAGGTTAGTTCAGGAATTCAAGGTAGCATTTGTTTCCTTTTGTCTTAGTATAGAGTTAGTGCATCCTGCTTTATACTAAGGGAATTTCTACTTATCCATAGGGAGAAATTTCTACAAACAAAAATGGCGACTCTGCTAGTTTGAACCCCATTTGATTGATTAAGTTCACTTTCACCCATTTTTTGATTGTGATTTTGTTTCTTTCTCTTCAAACTAGTATTGAATTTTGGTCTCTTTGACCTTTATTCACCCCTCCTCTCTGTATTTTTCCTCCCTGTATGATCAGTGAGTCCTCTGGGTTTGTAGCAACCCTGAAAATTTCATCTTTCTTTTCAAAAGTTGTGCTTTTCCATACTTTGCAATAGTACCGCACCCGCAGCATTGACCACAGCGCGGTAGTACCGCATATCTTGCATTCTTACCAAAGCGGTAGTGTAACAGTACCACGCTCTAGGCTTATTCTTCCATGCGGTAGTGTCTGCATACTGTTAATTTTTTCTTCCCTGCTTGGTTTCTTGAGTCATTTTTCATTTTTTTTTTCTTTTCTCTACCTTAGTTGGTGTTTTTTATTGTCTGTTACCATCCTGTTCGTTACACAGTCTGTGTGGTGTGTTTATTTCTTTTGTAAGCTTGATTATTTGTGAGTTAGTGGCATTATTTTCACATTGGGTTACCCCTTCAGTTTGATTGCATTGGCTTGATCTTCCCATCACAACCAGACCATTACTACTGTTCTCTGTTACTGAATTGTGTAGCTTTCATAGTCACATTGTTTCCATTGTTATCATTAAAATCCATATTGAAAATTATCATTGGAAAACATTTGTGTTGTTTTGATTAAAATGGTCTAGTAGTATTATTGTTCATTAAGAAGTGAACCATTGAAATTTGCCACAGAAATTCTCATTTTTTGAAGCATCTTAGTTGTAAGATCAGTGAATTGGAAAGAAGTGTTTATTTCAGTTCGGCTCTATTTACAAAAAGAAAATAAAACAAATTTGTAATTGGTTTTAATTGCTTGTGAAAGTTTCATGCATTTATGATTGAAGAACTCTCTCTCTTCCATAGCTAGTTTTCATCGAATACAAGGCTTATTTCAATTCATTCTCACTTGCAAGGTTTGGGTCGTCACAACACCACCAAGTTTCACGTCCATTTACCCGATTGAGTAATACAACCACTAAAATTAATCTCCCTAACTAAACCAACATTAACCTCACTTGAGGAAATCAAAAGAATTTGGTAGTTAGGTAGGACACCGGGGATAGGCATCAAAATAATTCCCCCTTGTCATTTTCATCTAAGACAGAGTTGTTGTCCTCTAGGGAACTAAAATCCTCTAGTATTTATTGACACGGTCACAACCAGTTTATCGAGGGGCCTCCTGATTGTTTTTAACTTTCAGGGGTTAAACGGCTGTTAGATTGAGAACCGAACGAACTCTATGGAATGCCGCACTCCACTTAGCCCTAAGGCAACATCGATCATTGTCTTCCTTGTAATTCATATTAATGCAAGGGTGATAAGGTAGAAATGCCCAAAACCTTTTCCAACGTGTCATGAACGAGGTAGCTTAGTGACTTTTCTACTAGGGCTCTTTTACCCAGGATCCCTTTCGGTAGAGGGATATGCTTCTCATATTGGTCTCTCACGTTGTATTGTTCGACTTGGATTTCATCACCTTGCAAAGGATACAGCTTGTTGAGGTCTCCAGCTCTTAGTTAGGAGTTTGCTTGTTATCTCATCTTTATAGAGGGTCATTTTTCTTTTTAGTGACTACTTATTGGCATTCTAGCCATTATTTTTATCAGCTTGCTTACTAAGACACTGGTCTCAGTATAGATTTTAGAGCTTGCTTTTTTGGCCTGCGAGCCTTGCGTTTTCTAGCTCCTCTTTTGCACACTCGGCTGCATTAGAGTTTCTGAGTTCTTTGTTACGAAACTGTCCCCAGATTTCATTTTCCTGCCATCATGTCAGAACCACCACGGAGATCATGATGAGTACAGGGAAAAATCCCTCCACCACCACCGCCACGAACCTCTGGTCCACCTACATCACGCATTCCCGCTCCTCCTTGTCGCGGTGCTGGTCGAGGGAACATTCCACCGTCGATACATACTACATCTTTAGTTCTGTCTGTAACCATTACTCATAGCACAGTCTCATAATCTCTTGCAACTTCTGCAACCACTAGCATATCTAAGATTACCACTGTCACTTCACCCACTGTCATTCCAAATCTATCTGCCAAAGTGGACAACATTACAGTGGTTGAATCTAGTACAACCCAAAATACTAGACCAGAGGTCATCCTCCTACCTGATGTCAACACCTCCCTCCCACCACCAACTTTTCACGATGACATAGATGGATCTGTTGGCACCACCGAAGGGTCCAACCAAGATATACCTGGCTTGATTTCAGTCCCGGGCGGGTACGTCAAAATTATTGAAGATACTCGACTTCCTGACACACCTTTGGAACCTGATTATGACTTTATCACTTCCCAGGTGGAGCTTCCGCCTGTTATCACCATGCCATCCAACGTTCATCCGTAGGAAACCAGTTCTTCCAGCAATGTACCTCGTACCATATCTCTCCCCAACCTCCCTCCAGGACATGAAATCATGGCCTCCATTCAGTCTAGTATGGTTAGTCTAGCAAATTCCTAGTTAGTGTCGGCATAGTTTAAACGCGACACAGAGCAAATGCTCTCAACAGCTTCTAGATATCCCCCTATTACCCGTCCTCCCGACTATCGGGATCCCAACCTCCCATCTACCATAGAGTTTCATCACTCCTATGCAGATGGCTCCGGACCTTCAGACGTTACTATACCTAGGTTCCCGCCGGACCTCGAAAACACTTTCCAGGACATGAACTCGGACCCAGTCTTCGATGGTCCTCCTATCGTTGAACACGCTATGGACAATACCCCCGATACCCCTCGGTTAAATTCCCCACATTTGTTTCCATCACCCATGTTTGGCACACATTCTATGAGGTATAACCCAGTTTTTTCTCTGTCCTCACCTGTCAGATATGGAAGACCCCCTCCACAAATCGGCACTTTTGGCACCGTTGGCCAATCGACACTATCGTATCTGGCTAGCGACGGAAGAACACTAAGTCATACTGTTGGATCTTCCGTTTTGACTGGAGGTTCACCTTCGGCCACTATCTACACTATCTCAGGAGGTGGATAGATGACTACCGTGGTCCCCAACTCCAACAACCAAACTCCTCCTGGTGGGCCATCAACCCAACCAGCTGGAGGACAATACTTTGTTGGGAACCCCGTTCCTAGTCAACAACCTCCCCCTATAGGGCCATCCAACCCATCTGCTGGAGGACAACCCATTGGCTCCATCCAACAACCTTCCCAACTAGCAGCATCTGCTAAGTATGGTATGTACAACACACCTGGCAGTGGACAACCTTATATCGGTTTTCCAATCGGGCCTCATCCTCAACATCCCCCGTCAGGTACGCTTCCTTCTTGGGAACCTTAAATCCCACAGAGTGGGGGGTACTCACTACTTGAAAACTGGAACCCAGCTGGGGGGCAATCTCAGATTCCCCCCAACCTGAACTCCAACTTCCCTTATCCTTCGACTGCTACAACTCCATGGAACCCATCCCTTCAATTTCCACACGTTCCTCAAGGAGGAACGAACCTTCCATGGACACCACTGTCGCAGCCATCCACCAACCCTGCTATGGGAAACCCTCCACTTACTCAATATAGTGGTAACATTCCTGGAACACAACAACTCCAAGGAACTTTTCCCCAACCAAGAGTAGCAAACAATCCTGGGTTTCGGCAACACCAAGGTACCATACCTACCATCCCCACTCAGCAGAACATCCACCAACCGGTTACCAACACTCAACTGGTTAACCAGATGGCTTACTACCCACAGAACTTCCAGCAGTACCCCCCGAGAAACACATATGGGTATAACACGCAACAGTATGCTATGCAGGGACCCCCAGGTTTCTCTGCACCATACGGTTATTACTCATACCCGCAGACTAATCGTCAACTTCCCTTTTTGGCCATGCTAGACTTACCTGATTTGTCGAGGCTCATTAACGATCCGCTATGGCATGAACCTCACTGGCCACCCATTCCAGCCAAACTTCCATCGGACATTCCTAAGTTCGATGCTAAGCCCGGGGAAGACCCCAAGAATCACGCAATGACCTTCCATATTTGGTGTTCATCCAACTCCTTGATGGACGATTCCATTCGACTACGGCTCTTCTAGCGTATGCTTATCGGCACAGCAGAAAAATGGTACATCAAGCCGCCACAACACTCTTTCCACGATTTTATCCGGTATGAGATTGGAACAGAACTGTTAACCTCACTACGTCAAACCACTTCTACTCACATTTCGGATCACATCCATGAGTGGCATCGATGCCGTAGGCTAATCAAGGCACCCATTCCAGATCAGCTACTTGGTGATTGGTTCACAAAGTCATTTTTGCCTCCCATAGCTAGGGATATCGCTATGCGCAGACCTATCATAGAAGAACAAGCCATCTCGGCAGCTCAGTACATGGATTTGGTATACACCCAATCTGGCACTTTACACGAACTTCTTCCCCATGCCGCCCACGTTACCACTGATCCAACGAAACCTGCCACTGAACCCCCCATTGATGGCATTGTCAGTTCAGTCAAGGCTCAGCCTATTACTACCTCGACGGGGCAACAAGCTTTTGCTTCCCTTGCTCTACCTCAAGCTGCTTGAAAAGCTACTACTACTCCTGCTATCTCCTCTGAAGTGAATGAAGTTCAATCTACATCACAACCATCTAGAGGAAAGAAGAAAAACAATCGTGGTAAATCCAAGAAGAACCAGCAGGAGAACCCCCAGCCACAACCCACCAACAACGACTAGAAACCATGTCGAAAGGATAAGTTTCCCTGCCTAATTTGTCAAGATGATCACTACACACGTGACTGTCCCTACAAGGATGAGTTCAACAAATTTGTTAAAGGATTCTCTCGCCCGGCAGTGTTAACTGACCCTTTCCCTCAACAGCAACAGCAGATGGTTGCCCAAACCCCACAAGGGGGCAACTCGAGCAACCCAACTTGCGGAGAGATGTCCACAAATCGTGAAATCCAGATGATGAGTAATGAAGAGATTCATATAACCACTCGCTCAAAGACATATGAGAACCCTCCAAGTTCAAACAAACAATCAGAGATAGCCAAAGGCAAATCTCCTATTGAAGATCCGACTCCTACCCCTCCCCCTACCAGTCATCTCCATATTGAGAGACCGCTTCCGGACACAGTGCTACACCCACCCAAGGGCACCATACGAAAGGCGACATTCAGTCCCAATTCGCGAGTTGCCCAAAATTACAACATTGTTGAAGATTTAGCTCAAGCACCTTGCGCCATGTCGACTCTCGAGGTTCTTCAACACTGCCCCACGCAGCGTAGAACCTTACTTTCAGCACTGGGGGCAATGGACCCAGATACTTCAAACTCTATTATGTTTAACTTGGAGCATGCTAAACGTTAGCTTTCTCACTAGTTAGCCTTCCAGGTTCATACAAAAATCCGTGGAAATAGCATCCATCGCACTGTTTTAGATGAAGGTGCCTCCACGTCGATCATGTCTTTGAATTGCTGGAGAGCCTTCGGCTCACCTGAAGTCACAACCTCTCCCACTACTCTTAGGGCATTTGATGGACACAATTTTCAACCTTATGAACTCATTCCCTCAATTGGTGTTGAACTTGGGGGCAAAACAGTATCCGTACACATCGAAGTCGTAGATGCACCATTAGATTACAACCTTCTACTTGGTCGGAACTGGTTTTACACCATGACCGCCATAGCATCTACCGTCTTCCGGATTGTGCAATTTCCTCATGAAGGGAAAATTGTCACCATTGATCAACTTGACTACTGTATCCTGGACTCTCATCCGAACTCCACCAACACCATCCCGTTATTGGATCAACCTCGGTACCGGTTCCAAGACATTGGTGTTGGTCTTATGAAGGATTCTTCCCTTATTGGAGTTCTTCCAGAACTGGGGCCCCATGTTCAACCAGTCAACATGATTTCATCAAATGTCACCCTTTCCAATGATTCATGGGTGATTCCGAGTCCCGCTGAGACTGAAGACTATGAAAACTCCATGCCTTTGAATAGAAACCTCGTAGCGTACGAAGTGATCCAATCAGCCACCAATTGGGTCAACTGTTTTACCCATCACACCGTGGCACAGCTCTCGTCTGTGACTCATTCATCCCCACCACTTATCGATCCTCTCAATTTGATTTTTCCCACTGATGAATCAATCATGGAGGTTATGTTCGGTGATGAGCCACCATGGGGATATTTTCATCATCGATCTTCATTCCCCACCATTCAGACGCTTGAGCCTGATACAAAACCCAGTACTTCACTTGGGATGGTTCAAACCAAGTTTTCCACTTCCCTCGACGAAGTATTTTCCGAAGAAAACTTGGCTAACCTTATGGAAACCACTCCCATAGATATGTCAGTGAAGCTTGGTATCGTGGAAAACATACATATTGGAAAAACATGCACTCCCCTCGAAATGGAGTTCTACAGTGCCTACTTCAAAACCTTCCACGATGTTTTTGCTTGGAGTTATGAAGAAATTCCAGGAATAGATCCGTCGATTATGGTCGATGAAATTCCAACCTTCCCTAGCACCCGACCTGTTCAGCAGAAACTTCGACCCATCCATCCTCGTAAGGCAGCCGCTATTAAAGCAGAAGTTGAAAAAATTTTGCGTGCTAGTTTTATCTATCCTATCCCATTGATAGAATGGGTATCTAACATCGTTCCCGTAGCCAAGAAACAGGGAACGATTAGAGTCTGTGTCGATTACCGCGACTTGAACAAAGCTTATCCAAAGGACAACTACCCAACTCCCTTCATCGACCAGATCATCGATAACTGTGCCGGGAGTGTCATCTTTTCATTTATGGATGGCTTTTCTAGCTATAATCAGATTGATATCCTCCCAACCGACCAGCACAAAATAGCTTTTATCTACCCCTGGGGGATTTTTGCATATCGAAAGTTACCTTTTGGCCTTAAAAATGCCGGGGCAACTTTCCAATGGGTAATGTCATACGCATTTCAGGACATCAAACATATCGTAGAACCATATCTTGATGATCTTCCCGCTCATTCTCAGATCCGGGATGACCATCCTGATCACTTAAGTGCCATTTTCGAAAGGTGCCGCCGCTACAATATACGTTTGAATCCGCATAAGTGCTTCTTTTGTGTGGAAGCCGGAAAACTTTTGGGATTCATAATCTCCAAAAGCGGGATACGCTTAGATCCTACGAAGGTAGAAGCTATCTTGGCCCTACCTTCCCCTACGAATGTTCTAGAACTTCAAAGTTTGCAAGGGCATGCAAACTTTCTATGCCATTTAATCTATAATATTTTCGAGATAACAAAAGGCTATATGAGGCTTCTCAAGAAGAACATTCCCTTTATCTGGGACGATGAAGCCCAACGTTCCTTTGACAATCTAAAGGTAGCCTTAACTAAAGATCCTATGATCCAACCCCCCGATTACACATGGGATTACATTCTCTATCTTACAGCTTCAACTTCCACCATCGGTATGGTGCTAGTCCAGGAAGACCACAACGGCATAGAACATGTGGTATACTATCTCAGTAAGAGTCCACTCGACTCTGAAACTCGTTATTCACATGTTGAAAAACTAGCTATGGCAACAGTTTTCACTGTCCAGAGGTTCCGTCATTACATTCTACTTCGCCGGACCACTGTTATAGCCGATTTCAATCCAATGTATTATATCCTCATGCATCAAGTGCTTGGGGGCAAATATTCTTGTTGGATCGTCATCCTTCAAGAATTTGACTTGGAATTTGTCAAAGCCAAGTCCAAGAAGTCTTTGGTCTTTGCAGAGTTGATTTGTACTTTGCCCTGTGCTACCGAGCAATCCGAACCCATAGATTCTCTTCCTGATGAATCGTTGTTCCTCATTAGCATGTCTGATCCGTGGTATGGGGATATTTTATTATATCTCCAAACCCAATGCTTCCGCCCCGACCTCACTTGCGATGAACGTCGACGCATCTGACACCACGCCAAGTACTACCTCATAATCAACGATACTCTTTATCGACGTGGTGTTGACACCGTTCTTCGATGCTATTTGACCTTGGATGAGGTGGAACGCGTTCTTAATGACTGCCATGCTGGAGCATGTGGTGGTCATCTCTCTGGGATGGCTACGGCCCAGAAAATACTGTGAGCATGATATTTTTGGCCCTCGATTTTCAAAGACTACATTGAAACGGTCAAAAAATGTCCACCATGTCAATTCTTTCATAGTAAAACACACTCGCACCCTGCTCCACTTCATCCTGTGATTTTCGTCGGCCCCTTTTCCAAATGGGGCATAGATTTTATGCACTGTAAGCCCACTTCAGCTAGGGGGCATAGTTATATCATAGTAGCTGTCGACTATTTCACAAAATGGGCTGAAGCGATGCCTACTTATGCTGAGGACAACAAAACAGCAGCACAATTCATATTCAATCACATTATAGCTAGATTTGGTGTCCCACGGTCCATTGTGACCGATCATGGCTCCCACTTCAGGAACCATATGATTGAGGAACTAAGTGCCAAGTTGGGTTTTCGCCATGAAAACTCAACCCCATACTACCCACAAGCCAATGGCCAAGTTGAAGTCATTAACAAAGTTCTGAAATGAATGATTCAGCGTATTGTGGGTACTCATAAATCCAACTGGCACTCAGCTCTATTTTCAGCACAATGGGCATACCAAACCTCAGTAAAAAGTGCTACTGGGTTTACACCATTCCAACTGGTGTATGGCCTAGAAGCCATTTTACCAATTGAATGTGAAATTCCATCACTTAAGATAGCCATAGAGCTACTTCCCCACACCACTTCCGAAGAGGAACGGTTTCTATACCTGGCCAAGCTAGATGAAACCCGTCGCGACGCTGCTTTAGCCAATGAAGCTCATAAAAAATGCATCAAAGCTCAGTATGAAAAATCCGTTCAACCTCATATTTTCAATGAAGGTGACCTCATACTCACATATGATCAAACGCATGATAAACTCGGAAAAGGAAAACTAGAATCTATGTGGTACGGCCCCTTTGTTGTAAAATGTGTCTTGGAGAAAGGAGCCTATGAACTCATTGATTGTGATGGCACGCCATTGGCATGGCCCCACAATGGGCTATACCTCAAACGCTTCTACACGTAAGGTTACCCCACATGGGTTACTTTTTGTACATAATGTACTTAGCCTGTTTTCAATCATCTTTTTGGTGTGCGCACGGACCTCATGTATCCATTCTTACTTTGATCTATGATTTTGTACGTAGATGTCTGCCTACTTTGGATTCACCGACGGTGCAAGCCGACATAGCCATAACCTCGCTTCTGCAGCATGGGTAGTCTATTCTTCCACTGGCGAGTTGATATCTTCAGGAGCCAATTGTTTAGGCCCTGCAACCAACAATATCGCAGAGTACCATGCAGTCATTGGACTCTTGACAGAGGTTGCTTCCCTTGGAATTGACTCCCTATCAGTCTTTTTAGACTCCCAACTCATGGTTTCTCATCTAAGTCGTGTTTACACAGTTCACGATCCTATCCTACTTCATTTATTTCGGAGGGTATGCCTCTTGGAACGATCTTTTAATTTTATTTCATATCAACACGTACCAAGGGAATTCAATTGTATAGCTGATTCATTAGCTAATTACATTTTGGATTGGCATCTTGCCCATACATAAAAACACATCACAAAAAATAAACACACAAGTCATTGTAAATAAATAGATCATGAAAATAGGTCCACATGTATATCACTGTATATAAAAGTGTTTTTCCAAATACATAAAGTTTTTGTTTTAAAGACAAAATTTGGGACCAAATCCCATACAAAAATTTGGCTCTCAAAGCCTACATATTGTTTACATGCCGCAAAAAGATAAAAGCTGCCATCTAAGGAGATCCAGGAGATCTATCATGTCCCTCGTCAGATTCCTCACGCTACTGGTGATAACACACTATAGCTCGAACCACCCTACGAAGAAGTCGACCAATACGCCTAGGCACACCTATAGTATGGCGCTGGATATGCAAAGGGATGTCATCCACCCTCATAGCAGGAATACCATGAGTCAAACCTTGCAAATTCCTCTCTATTTCATGGACCCCTCCCGCTTCATCTTCGTCTTCTTCCTCGTCTGGAGCGGCTTGGTGATCAACACCACCTCGGCGTAATAGCGAGTGCCCTACCAGTCTCTATGGTCCATGATCTGTGACATGCACACGTACATACATTAAAGTCTTTTACACATTCTAAAAAGCAATAAAAATCATATATTGAAAAAAGAAAAATATGTACATGAAGGTCATACCTGAGTTGTCCCAATACTCATCTTCCGGCAGTGCCAAGTCTATGTCCTCGCAAAAGTCCACCTCTGCATAGGGGTAGTCATCGATCATCACTATCTGTTCCTCGAGCCACGAGAAGAAATCCTCACCAAAAGCCAAACATTGTGGCCCTCCAAGTCATCCTACGTAGTCACTTCATCGAGCCATCCATGGCTCGGTAGGTGGACGGGGGGGCATCTGTGGGCGCAACAACGACACCCTCGCCAAAAAGAAGGTGACTAAGATGCTCCCATAAACAAATTGAGAATTCTCTCCAAGCCTGCACTTGTTCACTTGCTCTTTGAGGTTGGTCAACACTGCCTCACACCAGTTGAATACTGTTCCCACCATACAATCCACTGCAAGATTCATCTGTGTACGAGACGCCTGATGGAGACCTGTACTCCCTGCTGCACATGTGATGGTGAACAACATGGTTTTTATAGGAAGTTCTATAATGTCTTTGATGACCACCTTGCCGCTTTTCTTCCCCAAACCCTGACAGCAGTAATGAGCAATCAAAGCATCTGTGCTCACCGCTGAGGCTGTGTATCCAGTAAAACTCACCCGGGCTCCTCTTTTTGAGAGGCATGTGAGGAAATAAATGTTCTCGAGTTGAATTTCGAGGATGTGTTCTCCTACTCGGAAAGCCTGAATGTCGGGGTCCCACATTTGAATAATGTGGGTGAGAAGCTTTGCCTGCTTATGAATACCCTTGGTCTTGAAGAATTTTAACAAACCACATTCCCGCGATGCAGTCACAGTCCTTTGGTCACTTTCAGCCAGCAAATCATCCGCTTCATGTTCTCTTTCTTTCCAATGGACCATTTTGCTCCAAACAAGTTTCAAACACCTGCAAAAGGTCATAGGAAACATTCAGTAATTATTTAACAACTTGATCTCAGCTAAAAATTTGAGAAAAAATGATTTTTTCATCTTAAATTTCGCCTCTATTGTGCCTGGGAGAAATCTGATTGCGCAGTACTGCACAGTACCGCACCTCGGTTTAACATTACAGCGTGGTACTGTTGCACAGTACCATGCTTCTCGATACATTCCCCGCGAAGTACTGCAAAGGGCAAAAATTGCCCAATAGGGCTTTCCCAAAAAATTACTTTTTCCTATAGAAAACAAGTTATTCGTACATGAAATGAAAGAGGGGCTTGAAAGCTCTTACCTAGCACAAACGGCTGTTGAAATGGTGCCCCAAATCTCCAGATATGAACTCTTGAAGTTTTTTTGCTCCTCAAATGGGTAAAATCTCCTCTTTTGGTAAATGCACAAGTGAAATGGTAACTTTCTATTTTTACCCATCCTTTATATAACTTTTTCACTTATTTTTCACTCATTATTTTATCTAGTTAAAATAAAACCCATTTCACATTACTAATATCTGGTTTCATGAGCACTTATTGACAGGATCTCCTTTAAAGACAATATATTCACACTGGCGTTCATTTATTGTTTGACCTTCATTTTGAGCCTACTTTATCTTTTTTGTGCTTTGGATCAAAACTTGAAAAAGATTCCAAGCGCTTTTACACCCATGTTGTGCTTGTCAAATTTAAGTAAATGGTGTCGAGCTTGGTCAGCTTTACTCATGCTCGTTAAAACGATGAGGAAAGTATTATCCTGGTTGTATTTTATTCTCTTTTCGGACCAGAATAATTAAAAATTACGAAAAAGACCATTGGAGTCCATAGTTAAGCTCTTTTCAGACTCCCTAAAATTGAAAAGATTGCCAAGTGATCTTGACTCTTTCACACTTGTAAAATTATTTGAAAGGTTGTCTATTCGGTGATAGGTTACCCCTTTTTCGGCCCGTCTAGACTACTTACGAGAAAGGTATACCTCGGTCAATTTTTGGCTCGGAGAGTTCTCTCGGGAATTGTTTTACACTTTTTCGGGATCGAGGGACTAAATTTACGAAAAAGTACACTGCGGAGCCTCCTTTAAAGTTTTTCAGGCTCTCTAAATGTGAAAAACTACCGAGTTTTCCTTCCTTGGACTCATTAAAATTTAACATCGAAGGACCCATTTTGGGATAAACCCCTCCTTTCTCAGGTTCGTAAAACATGTGAGATTGGACTCATCTATGAGATGAGCTACACCGAGCATCTGTTATCCTTTTCAAGATCGAAAAAACAACAAAGAGGTATTCGTCTATCATGTCAGGGGAATATGGGGAACAAGTCAAGTTTGTTTTGGCAGCTTGTCAGTCATTACCTTTGAACATGGCATGCGTCTGTCCCTTATCTATTTTGGGTATCTATTTCACTGAGTTATGGTCATCATTCTGAGTCGTCTCTCTGGCCACGAGCCTACTCGTTCGGTGTCTGTCCTCTGCTATCAATAATCCCTGCTGCCAAGTCCTGTTACATGCCGTTATATGTTTAAAGGGTTGCATTGTTTAGAGTCATTCATTGTGTCAGACCTCCGCTATGTCAGTACATACTCCATTGTTTCGTCATCCTATACTATCTTTCATTCTGATTTCGTGTCGATGATGTGGGAATCATTATGGCCCACCTTCAACGAGTCTATTCCCGTCGACGTCAAATCACTATCCGGGAATTGGACTTAGGAATCAACCCTTAGTACCTTGGTACCTGCATGCCTCAATGGCAGGTTTCCTTGTGTTCGACAGTAGATTTACATCACTGACCTCTGATCGAACGATCTCTCGAATGCTCGACATCAACTCATCTATTCGCATTTCATTGAGATGTACTTCAGATACCTTGGGGATCATTGTCATCATTGGTGATTTCCCTTGCATTTGTTAACGGTTCACATCATTGACCGGTAATCAAATGGTTTCTACCATGTTCGACTTCAACACTTTGTAATCACATGGCTAGATTCATATCATTTGCGATTGGGTAGAATACCATGGGCGCACCTTTGTATCTTGATTACGTCCAGGTTGCGTTGGAGATATCCTTTGTATTGTCACACAGATCCACTTTTTGTATTGGTCGTGGCTGTGTCATTACTGTCTCATGGATCTATGATTGTTCATAGTAGCCATGATTTGTCCATAGTCTATGTCATCTTAGTACTCATGGATCTACAATGTATTGGTTGGCAGCCATGCTTTGAGTCATTTGTTTCCGAGCATGGGGATGCCTGCCTCGGTGATATATCTAACATTTTGTTTCTGTTTCAGCTCCTTGTTGCTCTCCTTGATGCTATTTCTGCACGGTATTTGTAAAGTCTTTCAGCCATCAGTCCCTTATGACCTCACACTTTAGGGGGCATCTGTTATACCTCCATATTTCACAGTGTCGCATCTTCACCACAAAAAGAGTTGACGACACTTCCCCCACTGCTTAAAATACCCAGAAGAGAAAAATGATGAGTGATCCTTGAAGGAAAACCTACCCTGACAAGAATCAACCTAGATGAGACTTCATTTACCCTCACTACCGCACGTTGCTCCATATTAGGTGCACGATAGTCCATACTACCGCGCTATGCTCTTTCTTTTCCACGCAGTACTACCGCGTTATGCTCTGTTGTAGAGGCGCGGTACACCTTTTTTAGCCTTTTTTCCATGGCTTGTGGGATTTTGATTTTCGAGAGATTTTGGAGGATTGGTGTCCCTAATTCGATCCTAACTCACTTTCTGTGATTAGTAGGCCTAATCCACTAAACTCTCCCAAGATCCACCCTTCTCTCTTGTTGGTTCACCCTACCACACACTATAAGAGAGAGGCATTCCATGAGCAAAAGGGGAGGACTCTTGAAGACATCAAACTTATGATCTTGAAGCTTTGTGTAGATACCTACAGGAGGAAGCACTTGGAGCTGGAGGATTGGCTTGGACATCAAGAAACCTTTGTAAGCACTCTTCAAGTTTGTAATAAAAATAACTTGTCTTGTTTTTCCCATTTCATGTGCATTGTATAAGTCTTTGATATGAAATGTATCTAGTTTAGATTTGAACTTAATCTTTGCTTCAAGGTATTTGGAAACTTGCATGTTTGTTCTTTGTTTGATTTCAACATGTTCTACATTGGGGCTTTGTGATCAAGAGCTAGAAGCAGGACAAACGTCGAATTGAAAGGTGAGTCATGTCTTTCATATCTTCTGAATGCATTTAATCTTATTGTGAAGGTTAGTTCAGGAATTCAAGGTAGCATTTGTTTCCTTTTGTCTTAGTATAGAGTTAGTGCATCCTGCTTTATACTAAGGGAATTTCTACTTATCCGTAGGGAGAAATTTCTACAAACAGGAAGGTCGGACTTGATCAAACCCTAGTTCGAGACTTTGATTAGAAAAGTGGAAAATTAGGGCTTCTGCAAAAGTTGGAATTTTTTAAATCTGTGACCACGACTGGAAGCTCCTCAGAAAAATCGAAGTTTAGAGCTTTGGATCGAAACTTTTGGTTGGGCAGAAGGGTGGGCTTTATTAAACCCTAGTTCGGGATCCTATCTAGAAGATACGAAAGTTTCAAAGGCAATTTTGAGGGGTGAAACTTTGCAGTTTTGAAATTCTAAGTATACCAGCTTGATCAACTCATCAAGGCGCATCTTTCTATCTTTTTAGAAGTTTGAAATTCAAAGTTTGATTTTTTAGGGTTTCTCTAACAAACCCTAATCCAGCTCCAGATCTAGTTTTTGCAAATCAAGTGGATTGGGTTAATCCTAGAAGAGAATGGATTGGTCACCTGCATAAGTGAAGAAGTTCCAGTTTCAGAGGGAGATGAGGCTAAGGCCTTACATAAGAAGATTACAAGCAATCTCAATAGGTATGACTTATCCAGGTATGTTTCGAGATATGATCATGATTAAGTTTATGGTATGTTTGTCTTCATTAAGGTTAGTACAATATTAATTAATTTTAGACTTGTCATATCACCTTAATAAAATTATGAACGCATGATAGAAGATATTCATTGATTAGGGTTTTGACACTTATGATTGTACTAATGCATTGTGGTGTTGTATGAGGTTGATGTTGTCTGCTAACATGAAAGGTACGTCAAGAAAGACAAATCATGTTTTAGTTCAAGAACATATGACCATGGTGATATGAAGACAAAGATTCATCCATTGTCATGGATCACATAGAAAATCTACTTACGAGGTATGTATAACTTGGTTCTATAATGGTTAACCTATGAGATATGTAGGTTACTAGCACAAGTCATTGAAGAGAACAAGAAGACATTATGAGGGTATGTTAGACATAACTAGCTAGCATGCTAATCCAGGTATGTTTTTCCTATATCAAGTTAGAATCTGACCTTGTGTTAGGATCTCTTATATAAGTATACATGGCATGATTGATAATGATTATTTATGAAGTTAGAAATTTAAGTAATCTAGGGTTTATGCATATTATGTCTCTTACCTTGATTGATGATATGACTAACTAGAATAGTTCCATGGTCAAATATGAATATGCATGAGTAAGAGAAGTATTCCCTAAAACATTGAAGGCTAATGCTTATTATTTGTGTTTGGAATGATCATGACTATACATGTTTAAGATTATTGTGTTTTGATAGTATTGAGATTATACTAATGAATGTATGATTATGTATGAGATATCGAGGGTAACACAATGATGATACTGGTAAGCATGCATAGTGATCAAGGATGGATATAAGTTCAAAGACAGGTAATCCAGGAAGCAAAGATCAAGAGGGAGCACACTCCAGTAGTTCTTGCAAGGAAGCAAATATTGAGAGGGAGTCCACCCTACAAAACAAGCAAAGATAAGTATTTGAATTGTCATTTCTTGCATATTTGTTTGTTTAAATAATATTGTTCAATGATGTATATGCTTATGTTCCTAGACTCAGGGTGTGTATTATGCATATTAGAATAATTGCATTAATGAACAGTATACTACTAATATGCATCTAATGGGTAAGTGGCCTATGGCACTGTACAACATTCCATTTCTACTTATCTAGAATGAAACCACTTTGCTAACATGTTGGGAGTGGTGCACACTCTTAACAATGTTCTGGTAGAGATTGGAAGGCATCTAGAAAGTTACGGGATATGGATAAATGTTGTATTGAAGCATTGGCCAAGATAATTGCATGACTGTAGGACATATTTATTCATGTGTAAGAATTTGTTCTGAAAACTATGAGATGTTTTTTAATCATGTAATTTAGCTTGTTTTGTAGGAAAGATCGTATACCATCACCTACAAAAGAAGGAATATAACATTTGTTCAACAACAAATTTATCTATTGAAGATATTGAAGTTCCCAGGATTCGAGAAGAACGCCATGATCGAGGAGTACGAGTCGACCATGAAGAATGATGTTTGGGATGTAGTCCCAAGACCTAAAGGGAAGTCTATTGTGACTTCCAAATGGATCTACAAGATCAAGCATGTTGCAGATGGTACCATAGAGAAATACAAAGCGAGATTTGTAGCTTGTGGCTTCTCCCAGAAAGAGGAGATAGACTATGAAGAGACTTTTGCTCCTGTATCCAGATACACTTCCATCAGATCAGTACTTGCTCTCGCTACAATGATGAAGTGGAAGATACACCAGATGGATGTCAAGACAACTTTCTTGAATGGTGTAGTCGAGGAGGAAGTGTATGTGGAGCAGCCACTTGGTTTTGAGACACACGATAGGGAGTCGTATGTGTGTAGACTGAATAAAGCCTTGTATGTCTTGAAACAAGCTCCTAAGCCTTGGTATGGTAGGATAGATAGCTTTCTATCTAGTTTCGGCTTTACTAAGAGTAAAGCAGATTCCAACCTTTACTACAAGGTTGAGGAAGGAATCTTGTGATACTACTCTTGTATGTGGATGACCTGTTTGTAACAGGAGAGGATGGATTGATTGACAATGCCAAGAGGAAGCTTGCTATCGAGTTCGAGATGAAGGACTTGGGTATGATGCACTACTTTCTAGGCATGAAGGTGTGGCAGAGTGCAGATGGAATCTTCCTTGGACAAGGGAAGTATGCAGTAGAGATCCTAAAGAGGTTCGGGATGATGGACTGTAAGGCCATGGCCACACCTATGGCATCAAAACTAAAGGTTCTGTGTGATGCTTCATCTGATTTGGTTGATGTCACGATGTATCATCAGATGATTGGGTCCTTGATGTATATGACGAATATGAGACCAGATATTTTCTTTGTGGTGAACACATTGAGCCAGTTCCTGACGGATCCCAGAGGTGTTCACCTGGTTGTTGTAAAGCATATTCTGAGGTACCTAAAGGGTACAATTGATTATGGGCTCAAGTATGATGAGAATCAAAAGTTTAACCTGCAGGCTATGTTGATTCAAACTGGGCAGACAGTGCTGCAGATAGGAAGAGCACATCTGGGTGTTGCTTCAGTATGGGATTAGGTGTGATCTCTTGGTTTAGCAGGAAGCAGTCTTGCGTAGCACTGAGTATAGCCGAGGCTGAGTATGTTGTAGCTTGTTCGGTTAGTTGTGAGGCAATATTGCTCCAGAAGCTACTGTCTAAGTTATTTGATCTCCTGCTGGAGGCTATTGGTATCTTTTGTGACAACCAGAGATGTGTGAAGTTGTCTGAAAACCCAGTGTTCCATGATAGGTCGAAGCACATAGAGATAAAATATCACTATATATGGGATGGTGCAGAGAGGAGTAGTGAATCTCCTATATGTTGCGATAGATGAGTAGGTTGCATATGTGCTGATGAAGCCACTAGCAAGAGTGAAGTTTGAGTACTTCAGAGAGAGGCTTGGTGTTCTTCAGATTGATGACACTTCAAGTAAGAAGTGATGGATACATTTGCAGGAGCCATTCCCAGCATGGTGAGAGGAGGATCCTTCCATGGTTGCGGATGTAAGTGCTAGATGATGAGCATGAGGACGATGCTCCAGTTACTGCTCTGTATATGCATCATATTGGATGCTTGTTATGATCAGTTGGATCATGTATATGTATATACATCATGTTGGATGCTTGGACAATGTATCTATACATGTATCAGGTGGATACGTTGTATGATCAGGTAGATAATGTATGTTGATATATATCAGGTGGATACATTGTAGGATCAGATGGATCATGTATCTATGTATGTATCAGGTGGATACATTGTATGATCAAGTGGATCATGTATGATGATATGTATCAGGTAGATACTTGGTATGCATAAGGTGGATGCATTATATGATCACGTTGATCATGGATGATGAGCTTCGGGATGTTGCTCCAAATGACATGCATCAGGACGATGTAGTGATGATGATCAGGTTGATCATGTGATGATGTACATCAGGATGATGTATGGTGAGTATCAGGTTGATACTCTGTGGCCGTGAACAGGTTGTGCAGATGAGCATATAAGGAGACCTGGGAGATCCGACAAGTAGAGCTATGTGCTTGTAACAGCCTGGGATGCTCTTTCGAGGAATTTCTCTGGAAGGACATATAAGTAGACCTGGGAGATCCGACAGGTAGAGCTGTTTGCTTGTAACAGCCTGGGATTCTCTTTCGAGGCATTGTCCTATGGCATGTAAGTATACTTGGGAGATCCGATAGGTTGGGATGTGTGCCCATAATAAGTCATGGGATTCTCTTTCGAGGCATTTCCATGACCACATGTAAGTAGACCTGGGAGATCCGATAGGTTGGGCTATGTGCCCATAATAAGTCTTGGGATACTCTTTCGAGGCATTATGGTGAGGGGTCACATGTAATACATCCTGGAGATCCGGACAGGTTGTGCTAGTCACGTAAAAGGCCTTGGATGCTCTTTAGGGCTCTTGCTAGTGAAGACACTCTTTTAAGGTTTTGTGACAATCACATGTAAGTGGACCTGGGAGATCTTGCCAGTCGTGCTTCGGCACATAAATGGTCCTGGGATACTCTTTCGAGGCATTGTGATGCATGTAATAAGTCCTGAGGATTCCACAGTATGGCCAGTGATGATGAAGACTTGCAGGTGGTGGGCCTACATTCAGTATGAAAAAAGACTGGCTCTGTAGAACTTCCTATGATGAGTAGATCAGATATTGATAGATATAGCAGCAGCAGTGATGATGACGATGATTCAAGGATGATGATTCGCTGACAATGATCCAGAGAAGAAGACTTGTGCTAGCAGATCTGTGTCGAGAAATACCTTCCTATTTAAGAGAGAGTGTTGATGTATATGTAACTTCGGAATGTATTTCACCAATGTATTTCATATATATATATTGTATTTCTATAGAGATGTTATTATTCCTCTATATGGAAGTGTTTGTATTCCTATAGAGATGTTATTATTCCTCTATACGGAAGTGTCGTCATTTATATTGTAAGTGTCGTAACTTATACTTGATGGGTTATTAGACCACCTAGATGGGGTCGACCCTGTATGATTCATGTGGGTAAAAGGGTTATTAGACCACCCTAGTGGGGGTCGGCCCTGTCAGCATTATGTTATGTGGTTAAGTTGAGGCCGACCTTGTAAAGGCTATTAGGCAAGTGAAAGTCATGTATAAATAGAGTGCCGGAGGCACTCTATTTGATCATTCACTTTCTCTCTCACAGACTCATTGGACAATGGCACACTTGTGGAGGAGGAGAAGCTGCTGCTAGGAGGACTATCTCTTATGCTTGGGTTGTATCATTGCTCTATCTATATCCGAGGAAGTTGCAGGGTTTTTCACCTTCTTGGTTTTCCTCGGTGAAACTCTGTGTCTCTTGTGTGCTTGCATTATTGTGTCCATGATTGATATGATGTAGATATGCTATAGATATACTGTACATGTTATTCCCTCAGTTAAGATCTTAGATCAGATTGTAAATTCTAAAAAACTAACAGGAGCTACTACAGTTATTTTGATAATTTCAAGTTAAATCCATGTATTGAAATAATATTTGGTTCATATTTCTATAATGTAGAACAATACATAAATTCAAACGTTCATTATCACTCTTTGCAAAATGGAGAAATAATCACAAGATCATAATAACACGTTTACATTATAAACTAGCACCTAAGTCATATACGTATCTTTTTTTGATGTTTCCTTAAAGAGCCTAGTGTAAATAACTCGTTATGACTTCTATGACTTATAAGCATGGCCAAAAAAATAGGACAAGGATCCATACCATTAACAGAAATAGGACAGGGATTTATACCATTAACAATTCTCATGCATGGAAGTACATAGAGCTATTATAAGCATTGACGGTTAAGTGAAAACATATTTAGAACTACTTGTATTACTATAATTGTCGTAATACCCTTACCTGGGAATCTGCGAAAAGGAAACACGTTCAAATGCTTTAGCTGAAATAGCTAAGTAAACATCAGGGTACCCCATAGGAACCGTTCATCACCATTCAAAATCAAACAGTCAGTAGTTGCCAAGAAAAATTTATCATAAGATAAACTTAATTACAGCATGTAGATTACAATTAAACACAAGCAGAACTAAAGATGTATTTTGTGTTATGATGTATAAATTACCGTTATCGTAATTTGTCATTAGTTACAAGATTAGTATATATTTTATTTTCCGCATTAGCAATTTCAATATTTATTACTACTTTAAAATTTTCTAAATTTTTGTGAATTTTCGGGATGTTACATGTGGTATCAGAGCTCATGTTCGAACTCTCGGCCTGAAAAGGTCCAAAGAACACGCAACAGAAAAATTTTATGATAGCAGAAATCTTTACTAATTCAAGTTAAATTATTTTGTTATACAGAAATTTGTTTTCTAAGTTATAGCTATGGAAGGATCAACTGAACACATGGAGGATAGATTTCGACCGAACAATCATACCAACAATAGCACGGGACAGCATTATGAATAAGAGGTCCATGATGAATTGAACGACAATTCATCAGAATTGTTATGTGCATTTCAAGAGTTGAAAGCAGAAATAAGATCTGTTAAACAGGATAATGAGAGAATTATGAAGGCACAAGAAGAATTGAACCAAGTACTATTCGACCAGTGCCCAACTGACGAACAAGATAAAAGGGTTGAAAATACCTCCAAGACTGAAGAATTACCTCATCAGAACAAGGGTAAGAAAGTGAGAACTGATGATGAGAATAACAGTTCAACATCATCAGGAGCTGCAAATGAGATACATAAAAAGAAACATAATTATTCAAGTGATAGAAATGAGGGGGATTACAAACTAAGAAGAAAAATCCATAAACAGTATGAACAAATTTATGGGGAGTTCAAGAAGATCAAACCCCCAACTTTCAATGGTGAAACTGAGAAAGGAGAGACAGCTGAAGCATGGCTGTCTGGCATGAAGAAATACTTTCAAATCTATGATTATTCAGAATCATTGAAAGCAAAGATGGCTATATACAACCTGATAGGGAAAGCAGACATTTGGTGGCAGGACATCAAAAGAGTGAAGGGCATCAAGGACAAGGATGTGAATTGGAGCACTTTTAAATGATACTTCAAGAAGAAGTTCCTATCTGAACAATATTACGAAGAAAAATCCAAGGAATTTTATGATTTAAGACTGGGAACCATGAACATGAAAGAGTTGAACAACAAATTTCTGAATTTACTAAGGTACGTGCCATACCTTGCGGAGGAGAAACCAAAGATTCAAAGGTATCTAAGTTGTCTACCTTTCAACATCAAGGACAGAATAGAGTATGACAATCCAAAGACCTTAGAAGAGGCCATGAGGAAAGCAACTTTTTGCTATGATCAAAACTGGAAAAGAGAAGGGATATCTAACTCGAAAAATCATAAACCCAGTAATTTTGAGCTGAAGAAGAAGAATTTCAGATTCAATGGAAATTCTGGTTTTCAAAAAAAAAACTTTCCAAATCGAAATTTCCAAGGAAATATTCCTAGAAATAATCAGCAGCAGAATTTTACAGCTCGTAGAAATACACCCAATGCTACCAGAACTAATGACCAGAGGACACCTATAAAATGTTTTGAGTGTCAAGGTCCTCATGCATCAAACTATCCCAATAAGAAGCGGACAACCAATAATATTCATTCCATACAAGCTAAACCTACTGTGGGAGACTTGGCAAGAGATATGCCCATAATTAATGTAGCTCTAGACAATAGGCAAGCGGAGCATCAAGTCTCTATGGTAGAGATTGAAGGTATGCTACAAAACCACCTAGTTTCTATTTTGATTGATCCAAGTGCTAGTCTGAGTTATATATCTCTAGATATTGTAGAAAATTTTAATCTGAAAACATAAAAATTTAAAAAAAACTGGTTAGTTAGACTAGCAATAGGAACAAAAAGAAAAGTGTCTGATTTTGTTGAAAGTTGTGTTTTATCTATGAATCAATTAAAGACACAAACCATGTTAAATGTTTTACCTTTAGGATCCGATGACATCTTAATTGGAATGGACTGGTTAGAATCACATCATGTTATTTTGAATTGTTATGAGAAAAGTTTTACCTGTCTAAATGATGAAGAAGAAACAGTAGAAGTAAAGGGTATTCCTAGAAACACATCACTTAGACAGATTTCAGCTATGCAAGCAAAAAGAGCAGTTAGAAAAGGATGTAAGATGTTTGTAGTGAATGTAGTACATGAGGAGTTAATTACAAAGGAGGACAAACTGAAACTAGAAGATATACCTATCCTAAAGAATTTCTAGATGTTTTTTCAAAAGAGATTCCCGGATTACCCCCGAAGAGGGATCTAGATTTTACCATTGAGCTGATACCGGGTGTGGTACCGAACTCCAAAGCTCCGTATAGGATGAATATATTGGAATTAAATGAGTTAAAATCATAGTTGAAGGAACTGATTGATAAAAACTATATAAGACCTAGCATGTCTCCTTGGGGAGCATCTATTATTTTTGTTAAGAAGAAGGATGGCACTTTAAGGCTTTGTATAGATTATCGCCAACTGAATAAGATGACAATCAAGAATCGATATCCATTGCCTCGCATCAACAATCTATTTGATTAGCTACGAGGAGCAATGATATTTTCAAAGATTGATTTAAGGTCAGGATATAGAGTATGACAATCCAAAGACCTTAGAAGACTCGCTATGGACATTATGAGTTCGTGGTAATGCCATTTGGGTTGAGTAATGCCCCGACAGTTTTTATGTGCTTAATGAACAATATTCTGCACAAATATTTGGATAAGTTCGTCATTGTGTTCATAGATGAAATTCTGGTATATTCTAAAAGTTAGGAAGAACATGATGAACATCTCCGTATTATTTTACAAGTTCTAAGAGATCATCATTTATATGCTAAGTTTAGTAAGTGTGACTTTCCCAAGGATAAGATTTAGTATTTAGGACACATAATCCCTAAGGAGGGAATTTCGGTTGATCCCGATAAGATAAAATCCATTAATGAATGGTTGGATCCTAAAGATGTGTCGGACGTAAGATCATTTATGGGGATTATAGGATATTATAGAAAATTCATAGAAGGTTTTTTGAATATTGCAAACCCCATAACCTCCCTACATAAGAAGGGGAAGAAGTTTGTGTGGGATCAAAAGTGTGCAGACAATTTTAAGAAGTTGAAGGAATTACTAACTACAACACCTATTCTGAGAATTGCAGATCCTAATAATGATTTTATAGTATGCACCAATGCATGTAATGACAAACTTGGTGGAGTCCTAACACAAGAGGGACATGTTATTGCATATGAGTCTCGAAAGCTGAAAATACATGAGAAGAATTATTCTACATATGATCTGGAATTATTAGCAGTAATACATGCCTTAAAAATGTGGCATCACCATCTTATTGGCAGGAAATTTACTTTGATGAGAGATAACATGGGGCTGAAGTATTTACTAGATCAAACGAACTTGAATGCTAGACAAGCTAGATGGTTAACCTTTCTAAGTGAATATGATTTTGAAATTCAACATATAAAGGGTAAAAAGAATAGAGTTGTTGATGCTTTAAGTTGTAATGCAAAGTTAAATTTTATTTCAACCATCAGTACATACACAACAAATTTAGAAAATCAGATTTTCGAAGGGATTAAATCTGATGAAGAGTACAGAAATTTACATGAAAAGACAACATAAAATAATTCTGAAAATTCTATGGCATATTTTAGGTTAAAAGAAAATGGCTTGCTGTTGTACAAAAACAGATTATATGTGCCCAATGTACCAAAGATAAAAATTCTGATTTTACATGAGATGCACAAAAGTCATTATGCTGGTCATCCAGGTTATCAGAAAACCATAACTATGTTACGGAAAGATTATTACTGACCCAGGATGAAGGATGAAGTAGCAGAATATATAGCTAAATGCTTTGACTGTCAAAGAGTAAAAGTGGAACATCAACATCCGGCTAGACTGTTACAGTCATTACCTATACCTAGTTGGAAATGGGAGATCATAAGCATAGATTTTATTACCATACTACCCATAAATCAGAAACAAAATGATTCCATCATGGTGGTAGTGGATAAACTTAGCGAGGCAACACATTTTATACTAGTAAAAACCACTTATAAGGCTCCAGATATTGTAGAAATTTTTATGAAACAGATTTTTCGATTACATGGAATACCGAAAGTGATAGTTTCAAACCATGATTCTAAGTTTACTGAAAACTTCTGAAGATCGTTGTTTAAAGGGTTGAATACAACTTTAAACTTCAGCACAACATTTCATCCACAAACGGATGGACAGACAGAAAGAGTAAATTAGATATTAGAAGGCATGCTAAGGATGTATGTTAAGGATCAGCCTGGTAAGTGGGAGGATTACTTGTATTTAGCAGAATTTGCATATAACAACCATTACCATGCATTAGCCAGGCTTAGCCCTTTTGAAATTCTTTATGGTAGGAAATGTAATACACTAGTTTCTTGGAATGACCCAGTTAATAGAGTTATATTAGGACCTGAATTGTTGAATGAAATAGAACTAACTGTGCAACAGGTACAAAGAAATCTTAAAGTTTCCCAAGATAGGAAAAAGAGTGAAGCAAATATTAAAAGGACTCATAAAGAGTTCTAGATTGGTGAGCATGTTTTCATTAAGGTAAGACCGAAGAAGAGCTCATTAAAATTGGGAACCTATGCCAAACTGGCACCCAGGTATTGTGGTCCTTTCAAAATTTTGTCAAGGGTAGGACCCGTGGCATATCAACTAGCTTTGCCACCAAATCTAAAAATACATAATGTTTTTCATATTTCAGTTTTAAAGAAATATGTACACGAGACTACTCATGTTATAAATTGGAATGATGTATAGTTGGAACAAGATGATGATTTTCAGGTGGAACTGGACTATATCCTCGAAAAGAGAGAAACTCTACTCCGAAATCGCACCATTGGGTAAGTAAAGGTGCAATGGAAGCACCTTAGCCCAGAAGAGGCAACATGGGAGTTGGAGAGTAGTATGCGGGTAGCATACCCAACTCTGTTTCAGGAACACTCAGAAAATGAATGAACAACATCGAGGACAATGTTGAGACTTAAGGTGGGGTGTATGTCACCTACCCAAATTTTGAGATTATTTATTTTAATTGCAAAAACATTATGTTAAATTATAATTACAAAGTTTTGTAATTATGACCAAATTTGGTCAAGGATGATTGTAATAAACATATTTTTATTATTTAATAAATTAAAACAGGAGACAAACACCCAAGGGAACTTTTAAATGAGTGTTCATTGACCCACTAGGAGGAATGGAAGCTGTTAGAAGGCATGGGATAGATGTCAGCATTTGCACTCCACCATTAGCAGTTGGTTATGGGACAACAACCCCTAAAATTGTGGCATTATCCCCCAGGTGGGTGGAATAGAGTTGTTAGCTCATTAATGACCAGGTTAACCACTAAAAAGGCCTAGGCATCCTAGATAAGGCAATTCGAATTGGGCAGGGAGCTCTACATTATTTTCTGCATAAATAATTCCTCAAGTGTATCAGGTGATCACTAAGAGATTCGAATAGGGAGGCTAAGTGGAAGTGCATTGTGAGGTTGCTGAAAATATTCTGATAAGGGAACCAGAGGTGCTGGTGTAGGTCTCCTTGACTGCTAAGTCTATATGACTGAATGATCCAAATTGTTGTTGCAAGTTGATGACCTAAAGCTTCTACAGATTCTTCTTCCTAGTGGTTTAGTGAAGAATCCCGGGGGTCCTAAGGCAAGTAATTTGGCTGTCTTCAGGAATATGTTGGGCAGAACAGGCTCCTTGGGTTGTTTGTTTCTCCTACATTCACCAGGTTCTACTGTTCTATCCTATTTATTTTCAACTATATGATTTTCTGCATTTGTAGATTTAGTAGTTATAGTTAATAGTATACAGAAGTAATTGTTTCATTTTCTGACCTAAGTATGATTTTGTATAATGTTGGTTAAGTAAATGAGATTATTTACTAAATATCTTCTCTATATTTTTCCCCATGTTTTCTTCTGCATAGTACTCTAGTATAGAGAAGGAAAATTTAAACATAGATGATTTGATAGGCTGATTGCCAAATTAATGAAGAGACAATTGTTGTTGATTTTCACTAGTTTGTCTTATCAATAATATTCTGTGATATAGAGTATATGTCTAGATTTAGGATCTAAATAACATCTCATAGTACAAGCATTATAATGTTATCCTTCAGATACTGTCAGAAACAAATATTACTTTTCTGTACAAAAACCTAGGGTTTACACTTAGGTATTTACTTCTGTTCAGATGCAAATGTTATGCATTCTTTTATTTTCCTCTTTTACACAGTATAGTACTATATTTCCATTTCATTTCTTCTATTAACATTTATGAAAATTATAACAGCTGCAAAATAATCATAATAGCATTTCATAACATTTTATTATATGTCTTTTCTGATAGGAATGGAATAACCTAGATTTATGTTTCCCATGTTTTCTAAACATTACATAGACTTCTAATATTTCCTGTATTGTACTTTAGTATTTAAGATCAAAACAATTACTGACCTCTGCACTCAAAATAACTAACAAGTAATTGGAGAAAAACATAATTGGATAATTCGTATCACCTTTGCCAAGATTTCATAAACATAGATTAACTATGATATTTCAATATTATCGTATTTTATTTTCACAGCATTTATTTAATTAGAATTAAACTCTTATCAATTCTTTTCACCTAATTCCAAGAACCGAAAACGCATTCTTATTGCTCAACTATTACATTACATTAGCTATCTAACTATTCAAACAATATCAAACAAGAGTAATAATTCATCGATCAAATTATTTACTAAATTTTGGTTCAAACCCCAAAAACTAAGTCTCGTCACTATTCAAAAGCTTAAACTTAAACATTGCAATTATCAGGGTTCTCTTTTGAGGAACAGGTTAGCCACGGCTCTCGGCCGATATCAACACAATACCAACTAGTCAAATATCGATTCTTATAAAAATAGAAACCACTCAGTTTTGTATCAATGAAAACTCAATTCCATATTACCACTTAAACAAATGAATAAGCATTGTAGTACAGGACCTTTCTTTTCACAGAAAACGAGTCAGTTCATCGTTCTAGACTTTCACCAAAACACTGTTTTATTTACTCAAACATCGACGAAATGAAATTTATACATTGCACAGAAACTATTTGAAGTTTTCTTAATAATTTTCTTCCATTAAAATCGACTGAGGGTTTGACCCTTTGACATTACATCATAAACAAGTTTACATTTCATCAAAAGTTACAACAAAATGCTGCTTTGATAGGGCAGTAAAATGAGCCGAGGATTTCATCCTCTATACACACGATGTGAGGCTCTCGATTATCATCTCAATAGTTTAAACCTCTGCCAGGAACTATTCTTAGTTCTCGTCAAACATCAAGATTCAGCCAACATGCCAGGAGAACCTACAGGGATAAGAACCACCGAGGCTTACTAGATGGCATGGCAACGTGTTTCCCATAAGCATCAGTCCAGGTTTAAATGCAATCGAATGAAGTTACCTTCCAACCAAATTCAGGAAGTGATTAGAAACCATTGCATCACATTATGAACTAAAGTAGCAGAAAACTTAATTATTTTCAAACAAAGATATTACCTTGTAAGTTTTTGCAAAGGATCGAAGTTTGAACCTTTGAAATCTTCCGGCACCACCCAACAACCAAGCATTATAGTATTATTTCCTCACCTCTCAACATTCAGCCCTCAAATCTTCTTAAAAACCTGAGAAATCATCAAGTTACAGTCCCAGGTCATACCATCGAACTCGAGGAAGGAGTCCTCGGTTGAGCAACCTCCAAACCCTAAACTCTTGCAAATGGTCGGCCTCTCCACCGAGCTAGTATCACCAAATGAATGCACAAGAACAACCTCAACGAAGACGTAGTAGTGGTAAGATTAGGGTTGAAATCCCAAAACTGAGACAGATCTAGATCAATGCGCGAGATCGAGCCAGCATAGCACTACGTTCTACTAAGCATTCCAACATTTAATTACCATTAATAACCTTACCATCGTAAGTCCATCTCGGAGGTGATTCACCATGTCATCTATGCACAGCTCGGATTGCTAGCAGTATTTTCCACCATGTTTCCACGTGAAGAAGGTTACGTTGACAACCAACAGTACATTCCACCATGGGAGTTAGCTAGGGTCATTAATGCTTGGTTTGGAGAAGTTAAATCTACCAACACAGCACTACTATGAATTAATACCTATCACTATCCATTATCAATACGTTGATCTGGTTTGCAAAGTGTAATATCATATAATATCAATGTTTATAGTCGCAAATACATAGGGTAGTAGTTAGGGTTACATTGTATAATCCATTTCATTCCCAATGTTTTGTAAATTGAATGCATGGTTTATTTATGTGTTGCATATTTTCCAAAATAGCATAGGTAATGTTATATAAAAGACATTGGATTTTAGTGTATAGCTTAAAATCCCACAATATATATATCGTGACGTTTGTTTATTTATCCAACTTTATTTACAAGTATTCATTATCATATTACATTGTTTAAATATTAAATTAGAAGTTCTAATCCTAAAGTGTGACAAATTCACAATAGAAATATGATGGTAATATCATAATAGACATTGCTATATTAGTATAATTCTATATGCATTTATGAATGGAGAAATATAGGAGCTACTACAGTTATTTGGATAATTTCAAGTTAAATCTATGTATTGAAATAATATTTGGTTCATGTTTCTATAATGTAAAACAATACATAATTTGAAACGTTCATTATCACTCTTTGCAAAATGGAAAAATAATGACAGCATCATAATAACACGATTACATTATAAACTAGCACCTAATTCATAAGTATAAGTATCTTTTCTTGACGTTTCCCTAAAGAACCTAGTGTAAATAACTAGTTATGACTTATGCGACTTATAAGCATGGACAAAGAGATAGGACAGGGATCCATACCATTAATAGAAATAGGACAATGATCCATACCATTAACAATTCTCATGCACAAAAGTACATAGAGCTATTATAAGCATTGATGGTTAACTGAAAACATATTTAGAACTACTTGTATTACTGGAATTGTCGTAATACCCTTACCAACGAATCTGCGAAAAGGAAACATGTTCAAATGCTTTAGCTAAAACAGCTAAGTAAACCTCAGGGTACCCCATAGGACCCCTTCATCACAATTCAAAAGCAAATAGTCAGTAGTTGCCAAAAAAACTTTATCACAAGATAAACTTAATTATAGCATGTAGATTACAATTAAACACAAGCAGAACTAAAGATGTATTTTGTGTTATGATGTATAAATTATTGTTATTGTAATTTGTCATTAGTTACAAGATTAGTATATATTTTATTTTCTGCATTAGCAATTTCAGTATTTATTGCTACTTTAAAATTTTTAAATTTTTTGTGAATTTTTGGGATGTTACAGAGGGAGATTGGGGGTTAGGAAGTGGGAAAGAGAGAAATATATATATATATATATATATATATATATATATATATATATATATATATATATATATATATATATAGAGAGAGAGAGAGAGAGAATGGGGGTTACTGGTTTAGAGAGAGAGATTAGGGGTTGAGAGAGAGAGAGAGATTAAGGGTTATGAATTTAGAGAGATAAGGAGAGAGATTAGGGGTTAGGGATTTAAAGAGAGAAACAAAGAAATTGTGGGTTAGCGGTTTAGAGAGAAGGGGTGGAGAGAGAGATATATTGGGTTGTAGGGTTTAGGGAGAGAAATATATAGAGAGAGAGAGACATAGATATTGGGGTTTAGAGGTTTATATATATATATAGAGAGAGAGAGAGATTGCCAGCTGGGGTTTTAGAGAGAGAAAAGGATTGGTGGATAGGGGTTTATAGAGATTGAGAGATTGGGTGTTAGGGGTTAAGATATATATATATATAGAGAGAGAGAGAGGGAGAGGTAGAGGGAGAATTGGAGGTATGGGGTTTTGAGAGAGAGAGAGATATTGGAGGTTAAGCGTTTCGAGAGAGAGAGATATTGAGATTTATGGGCTTAGAGAGAGAGAGTGAGAAATAGAGAGGGTGGGGGCTAGTGGTTTATAGCGAGAGAGAGAGAGAGAGAGAGAGAGAGAGAGAGAGAGAGAGAAATTGGGTGTTACAGGCTTCGAGAAACAGAGAGATAAATAAATTTGGGCTTAGGGGTTTAGAGAGAGCGAGAGAGAAACAGAGATAATGAGGGTTAGGGGTTTAGAGAAATAGAGAGATTTTGGTTAGGGGTTTAGACATATAGGTAGAGAGAGAGAGAGAGAGAGAGAGAGAGAGAGAGAATGTGGTTAGGGGTTTAGAGAGAGAAGAGAGGTTGGGCGTTAATTGTTTAGAGAGAGAGAGAGACGTTGGATGTTAGGAGATTATATAGAAATAGATAAAAATAGAGACATTTGGTATTAGGGCTTTAAAGATATGGAGAGAGATATTTGGGGTTGAGGTTTTAGAGAGAGATAAAGATATATGGGGTAACGTTTTAGAGAGAGAAGGATAGATTTTTGGTTAGACATTTAAAGAGAGACAGGTTTGGGGTTATGATTTTCGAGAGAGATATATTGGGGGTTATGGGTTTTAAGGGAGAGAGGGAAAGATTGAGAGAGATTGTATGTCAGGGGTTTAAAGAGAGGATTGTGGGTTAGGGGATTAGAGAGATATTTTAGGTTAGTGGTTGAGAGAGAGATATATATATTGGGGGTAGGGGTTTAGAGAGAGAGAAAGAGAGAGAGATTGGGGATTTGGGGTTTAGAGAGACAAATATTGGGGGTTAGTGGCTTAGGGAGAGATAGAGAAATTTGGGGTTATGGGTTTAGGAGAGAGAGATATATATAGAAAGCGAGAGTTTGGTGGTTAGGGGATTTATAGAGAGAGAGAAATTGGTGGTTAGGGGTATGGAGAGAGACTCAGAGAGACAGAGAGAGAGAGAGAGAGAGAGAGAGATTGGGGGATAGGTGTTTAGAGAGATTGAGAGACTAGGGGCTAGGGTTTTAGAGAGAGTGACAGGTTGAGGGTTAATGGTTTATATATATATATATATATATATATATATACAAAGAGATAGATTGGTGTTTAGGGGTTTAGAGAGAGAGGGAGATTGGGTGTGTGAGGATTAGAGGGAGAGATATAGAGATTGGAGATTAGGGGTTGAGAGAGAGAGATTGGGGGTTAGGGGTCTAGAGAGAGAGAAAGAGATGGATTAAGGGTTAGGGGTTTCTAAAGAGAGAGAGAGAGAGTGGGGGTTAGATAGATATATTGATATGATGTTAGGGTTTAAAGAGAGAGAGATAGAAAAAGGGATATTGGGGGTTGGGTTTTTAGAGAGAGAGAGAGAGAGAGATATTGGGGGTTGGGGTTTTAAAGAGATAGGCCAGGGGATAATAAGGGTAGAGATAGAGTTAGATCATAGGGAGAGTATGGATGGTTAGTGGTGGAGAGGAGAGATACATAGAGAGAGAGGATTTGTAGGTGGGTTAGGAGCGAGGATTTGGAGAGATAGAGATAGAGGAAGAGATTGTTGGTTTCAGTTTAGAGATAGAGATCAACTTAGTATTAGGGGTTTAGAGAGAGAGAGAAAGAAAGAGGGATATTGGGGGTTAGGGTATTAGAGAGAGAGAGAGAGAGATTGGAGGTTAGGGGATTAGAGAGAGATATATGAGTTTAGGGGTTTATAGAGAGAGATTGGGGGTTGGGTTTTAGAGAGAGAGATTGGGTGTTAATAGTGTTTAGAGATAGAGAGAGATCACAACAAGAGATTTGATGGTTAGTGATGGGGGGAAGAGAGACCTAGAGAGTGGGGAGGGGTAGTTGGGTGAGGAAGAAAGGTTTGGAGACATATATATATATATATAGAGAGAGAGAGAGAGATCGGGGGTTATGGATTTAGAGATAGAGATTAGTGTTAAGGGGTTTATAGAGAGCAAGAGATTGTTATTAGGGTTTTAGAGAGAGATAGAGAGAGATAGATTCATGGTTATAGGTTTAGAGAGATAGATAAACAAAGATTCATGGTTACATGTTTTGAGAGAGAGAGAGCGAGAGAGATTGGAGATTAGGGATTTAAAGAGAGATAAATACATTAGAGGTTAGAGTTCTAGAGAGAGAGAGAGGGGGAGAGAGAGATCATGGGTTAAGGGTTTAGAGAGAGAGAGATTAGGGGTTAGCGGTTTAGAGAGAGAGAGAGAGAGAGAGATTCGGGGTTAGGGGTTTAGAGAGAGAGAGAGACAGAGAGGTTGGGGGTTAGAGGTTTAGAGAGAGAGAAATAGAGAAAGATAGAGACATAGAAAGAGAGAGAATGGGGGTTATGGGATTAAAGGGAGATGTTGGCAGGCGGTTTGGTAAGATGGTATTGCAGCATCTCCGATGCTGTGACAAGGCAGAAGATGGTGTGAAAGGCAACGACGGAAGATGATTTTGTGCATGTGTGGGTCAACTGTACCACGGATTGCAGGTTTTGGGTCATTTGGACCACATATTATGTATTGTTGAGTCAGTTATACCGTAGAATGCGGTTTTTTGGTTTTTTTGGACTAGGTCAGTTAGAGAGTGGGTCATTTGTCCATAGTGTCAGTTAGGAAGTCGTTAGTAAGTGGACAAGAATTGTAAGGTGGAAGCCTATATATAGATAAGAATTGTAAGTGTTGAAAGAACACAATTTGGTGGAGAATAATGCGAAGCTCTGATGTTGGTTGTATGATTTTTGGGTATGTCTTGATGTCAAGAGTCATTGCAGAGATCTAGTTTTTGCAGAGACATTGTATCTGGGTTGACAATGATAATATGATGAACCTATTTTGGTACAATCTCTATGTTCAATCTGTTCAGTTATGGTAATGCGATGTTGCACTATACAATTAATGTCATGTTTCTCTGATGCGAGATTTGTTTTACAATTACTGTCATTGCAATGATGAATGTCTTGGTTGAATATTTCTTTAAATACCATGTTCAATGCTTAGAAATCGTTGTCCCGGTTATGCAATAAGTTTAAGTATTACAACCGCAACCATCCTCCTTCATTTGACAGAAACATGGTTCTGTCTGCCCTTGTTGGATGCCTCGGGTGAGACCTCATCTACTCCGCAGGTGTTGTTGGGCGGGATAAAACCTGTCCAGGCCGGTGGCCAAGGAGATTGTGGTATGCGTCGACAGTGAGTGGAACCCCTGTCGACTGGGTTTGAGCCAAGAGGAGATAGAGATAGATTGGAAGTAAGGGGTTTAAAGAGAGAGAGACATTGGAGATTAGTGGTTTAGAGAGAGAGAGAGAGATTGGAGGTCAGGGTTTTAGAGATAGGCACATTAGGTATTCTGATTTTAGAGAGAGAGAGAGAGAGATTATGTGTTAGGGGTTTAGATAGGCAGAGAGAGAGAAATTGGGAGTTAGGGTTTAGTAAGAGAGATAAATTAGGGGATAGGGATTTAGAGAGAGAGAGAGAGAGAGAGAGATTGGAGGTTAGGGTTTTCTAGAGAGAGAGGGATTGTGGGTTTTGGGTTTAGAGAGAAAGAGATTGGGGGTTAGAAGTATAGAGAGAGACTGAGAGAAATAATGGGGTTCAAGGGTTTACACACACACACACAAATAGAGAGAGAGAGAGAGAGAGAGAGAGAGATTGTTGATTAGGGGTTGGGAGAGAGATGATTGGGGATTAGGGGTTTAGAGAGACAGATAGAACAATATTGCGGGTTAGTGGTTTAGAGAGGGAGACTAGGGTTAGGGGTTCAGAGAGAGATTGACGTTTAGGGATTTAGACAGAGAAAGAGATTAAGATTAGTGGTTTAGAGAGAGATCAAGATTGGGGTTTAGGGGTTTAAAGGGAGAGAGACGGAGATTGGTGGTTAGGGGTTTAGAGAGAGTGAAGCTGGGTGTTAGATGTTTAGAGAGAGATAGAGATTAGAGGTTGGGGGTTTAGAGAGTGAGGACATTGGGTGTTTAATATTTAGAAAGATAGAATGTGATAGAGAGAGATAGAGATTGGAGGTTAGTGGTTTGAGAAGAGAGAGATATTGGGGATTAGGGGTTTAGAGAAAGAGATAGATCTTGGCTTTAGGTGTTTAGAGAGAGACATATTAGTGTTTAGGGGTCGAGATAGATATATATATAGAGAGAGAGAGAATGGGGGTTAGGTGTTTAGAGAAAGATAGATTGCAGGTTACAGGCTTAGATAGAGATAGATACAAAAAGAGATATTTGGGGTAAGGGGTTTAGAGACATGGAGAGTGTTTGGGGGTTGGGGATTTAGAAAGAGATAGAGAGATATGGGGTTAGCTTCTTAGAGAGAGATATTTTTGGTTAGGGGTTTATAGAGAGAGATAGATTGGGGGTTGTGCGTTTAGAGAGGGATATAGCAAAAGAGAGAAGGTTAGGGGTTTAGAGAGAGATATATTAGATGGTAGGGGTTTAGAGAGAGAGAGAGAGAGAGAGTTTGGGAGATAGGGTTTTAGAGAGAGAGATTGGACATGAGGGTTTTATAGAGATAAAAAGAGATTGGGGTTTATGGTTTTAGGGAGGGATACATAGAGTGTTAACACCCAAAAAGTGTTCACTATCTCATTTCCTTATTCACATGACCCATTTGTCCACTTTTCCACCATTTGAGCCTCTAAAGCCATCAAAAGGTCACAAAAAGACCATAATACACCCTTTTTCCCCTCAAAAGATATATTTTTCCTCAAAAAACATAAAAGACCCTCAAAAAGGGTCCAGAATTCCCATATAAAAAGGGAATCAAAATATTCAAAATATTCAAAAAAGGAAAAAAGAGCGAAAAAGGTACCTAAACCATGTTGGTCAATACCATTGGTTTTCCCAAAACCATAATGGTATTCCCCACCACCAAAAACTATAAAAAGGTGGTAGGGGCTCCTCACTTTGCATCCATCCATCATCCTATCCTCACGCTGCAAAAATCTCTCATGAGACTTTTGGCCATTTTTAGCATCTTGGAGAAGAGACCTTTGGAGCTTGGAGCTACTCACCTTTGGAGTTGCTCAACACAAATCCTCACCATTTGAGGTATCTTAATACAAAACATCTATTCTTTTATTTCTTATTCTTTCCATGAATCATTTTTAAATTTATTTGTTATATGCACATGTTAGTTTACATTTAGATTTAATTAATAATCGTTTTTACTTTCAATATTGAAACTGCTATCATTTGTTGATAGGTGCCCATTGCACAAAGCTTGGTTGTAAAACCAAGCAACATAGAGAGAGAGGGCTAGTGGTTTAGAGAGAGAGAGATTGGAGGCTAAAGGTTTAGAGAGAGAGAGAGATTCGGGGATAGGGGTTTAGATAGAGAGAGGATGGAGGTTATGGGTTTAGAGAGAGAGAGAGAGATATTGGTGGTTAGCAATTTAGAGAGAGAGAGATATTGGTGGTTAGCAATTTAGAGAGAGAGAGAGAGAGAGAGAGAGATATTGGAGGTTAGGGGCTTAGAGAGAGATAGATAGAAAGAGATAGATTTGGGGTTAGGGGTTTAGAGAGATAGAGGGATTGGGGGATTGGGATTTAGAGAGAGATAGACAAATCTAGGATTAGCATTTTATAGAGAGAGGTAGATATTTGTGGTTATGGGTTTAGAGAGAGAGAGGGAGAGAGAGAGTTTGGGGGTTATTGGTCTAGAGAGAGAGAGAGAGAGAGAGAGAGAGAGAGATATTGTAGGTTAGGGGTTTAGAGAGAGATATTGGGGGTTATGAGTTTAAAGATAGAGGGAGAGAGAGAGATTGGAGGTTAGGAGTTTAGAGGTAGAGGGAGATTGAGGGTTATGGTTTTAGAGAGAGAGATTTGAGTTTAAGTGTTTAGAAAGAGAGACATATATTGTAGGTTAGGTGTTTAGAGTTTGAGAGAGAAAAAGAGAGATTGTAGGTTAGGTGTTTAGAGAGAGAGAGAAAGAGAGAGATTGGGGGTCAATGATTTATAAGGAAATAGAGAGAGATTAGTTGTTAGGGGTTTAGTGAGAGAGAGAGAGAAAGGTAGCGAGAGAGAGAGATTGGGGGTCAATGATTTATAAGGAAATAGAGAGAGATTAGTTGTTAGGGGTTTAGTGAGAGAGAGAGAGAAAGGTAGCGAGAGAGAGAGATTGATTAGGTGTTAAGGGTTTAGAGAGAGAGAGATTGATTGGGTGTTAGGGGTTTAGAGAGAGAGAAATTTGAGGTTAGGGGTTTAGAAAGAGAAAGAGAGAGATTGGGTGTTGAGAGTTTAGAGAGAGAGAGAGAGATTGGGGATTAATAGGGGTTTAAATATAGAGAGAGATCACATGGGGAGCATGGATGCTTAGTGTTGGGGGGAGAGAGACATAAAGAGGAGTTGAAGGGTTGGTGGGTGAGGAGTGAAGGTTTGGAGAGAGAGAGAGAGAGAGATTTTGGGGGTTAGGTGTTTCGAGAGAGAGATAGATATTAGAGGTTAGGGGCTTGGAGAGAGAGAGAGATCTATAAAGAGTGAGATTTGGGTTAGTGGTTTAGAGAGAGAGAGAGAGAGAGAGATATTTGGTGTTGGGGATCTAGAGAGATATGGGGTTAGCATCTTAGAGAGAGAGATATAATTGTGGTTAGGTGCTTAGAGAGAGAGAGAGAGAGAGAGAGAGATTGGGGATTACGGTTTTAGAGATGGATATCAAAAGAGAGGGGGTTAGGGGTTTAGAGAGAGAGAGAGAGAGATTGGATGTGAGGGGTTTAGGGAGAGAGAGAGATTAGGGGTTATGGGTTTAGATATGGATACATAGAGAGACAGAGAGAGAGAGAGATAGTGGGTTAGTGGTTTAGAGAGAGATAGAGAGAATGGAGGTTAGGGGTTTAGAGAGATAGAGAGAGAGATAGATAGAAAGAGATGGATTTCTGGTTAGGGGTTTAGATATAGAGGGAGAGATTGGGGGTTCAGGATTTGGGGAGACATTGGAGGTTAGGCATTTAGAGAGAGATATTGGAGGTTAGGGGTTTAGAGATAAGGATATTAGGGATTAGGAGCTTAGAGAGAGAGAGAGAGAGAGAGAGAGAGAGAGAGAGAGAGAGCTTATAATTTATGGGTTTAGAGAGATAGATAGATTGGGGGATAGGGATTTAGAGAGAGAGAGATTGTGGGCTCAAGGTTTAGAGAGAAAGAGATTGGGGGTTAGAAGTATAGAGAGAGAGTGAGAGAAAGAAAGAATGGGGTTTAGGGGTTTACACAGAGAGAGAGAGAGAGAGAGATTAGGGGATAGGGTTGGGAGATAGAGATGATTGGGGGTTAGGGGTTTACGGGTTTAAAGAGAAAAAGAGATTAAGGTTATGGTTTTAGAAAGAGATAAATATTGAGGTTTAGGGGTTTAGAGAGAGAGATACAGACATTGGGGGATAGTGGTTTAGAGAGAGAGAAATTGGGTGTTAGGGGTTTAGAGAGAGAGAGATATCGGAGGTTAGGGGTTTAGAGAGTGAGATGGACATTATGTGTTTAAGTGTTTAGAAAGAGAGAGAATGTGATTGAGAGATATAAAGATTGGAGGTTATGGAATTGGAAAGAGAGAGATATTGGTGATTAGCGGTTTAGAGAGAGAGAGAGAGATCTTAGGATTAGGGGTTTAGAGAGAGACAAATTGGTGTTTAGGGGTTGAGATAGATAGATAGAGAGAGAGAATGGGGGTTAGGTGTTTAGAGAGAGAGATTGGATGTTAGAGGCTTAGATAGAGATAGATAGAAAGAGATATATTTTGGGTTAGGGGTTTAGAGACATGGAGAGAGATTTGGTGTTAGGGATTTAGAGAAAGATAGAGAGATATGGGGTTAGGGTCTCAGAGAGAGATATTTTTGGTTAGAGGTTTATAGAGAGAAAGAGAGAAATTGGGGGTTATTGGTTTAGAGAGAGAGAGAGAGAGAGAGAGAGAGAGAGAGAGATTGGGCATTATGAGTTTAAAGAGAGGGGGAGAGAGAGATTAGAGGTTAGGAGTTTAGAGATAGAGAGAGATTGAGGGTTATGGTTTTAGAGAGAGAGAGATATTGGAGGTTAAGTGTTTAGAGAGAGAGAGAGAGAGAGAGAGACTGTAGGTTAGGTGTTTAAAGTGTGTGTGAGAGAGAAAGAGAGATTGTAGGTTAGGTGTTTAGAGAGAGAGAGAAAGAGAGAGATTGGAAGTCAATGGTTTATAAGGAAAGAGAGAGAGAAAGATAGATTGGGTGTTAGGGGTTTAGAGAGAGAGAGAGAGAGATTAGATGTTAGGGGTTTAGAGAGAGAGATACATTGGGTGTTGAGGGTTGAGAGAGAGATAGATTGGGGGTTAATAGGGGTTTAAAGATAGAGAGAGGTCACAGGGGGAGTATGGATGGTTAGTGGTGGGGAGGAGAGAGACATAGAGAGGAGTGGAAGGGTTGGTGGGTGAGGAGTGAGGGTTTGAAGGGAGAGAGAGAGAGAGAGAGATTTTTGGGGTTAGGGTTCTAGAGATAGAGAGGGAGGGATATTAGTGGTTAAGCGTTTAGGGAGAGAGAGGGAGAGAGAGAGAGACAGACAGAGAGAGAGAGAGAGATTGGGTATTAGGGGATTAGACAAAGAGGGTGAGAGATAGAGATAGATATTTGGGGTTAGGGGAATAGAGAGATAGAGATAATTGAGTTAGGGGTTTAGAGAGAGATGGATAGAGAAATATTGGGGGATAGGAGTTTAGAGGGAGATATTGGGGGTTAGGGATTTAGAGAGACATAGAGGGAGAGATATTGGGGGATGGGAGTTTAGAGAGAGACATTGGGGGTTAAAGGTTTAGGGAAATAGAGAAATATTAGAGGTTAGTATTTTAGAGAGAGAGATTGGTGGTTAGGGGTTTAGAGAGATCGAGAGAGAGTTTGGAAGCTAGGGGTGTTGAGACAAAAAGATATATAGAGAGGAGGGTTAGTGGTTGAGAGAGAGAGATTAGGGGTTTAGAGAGAGAAAGAGAGATATTGAGCATTGGGTATTTAGAGAGAGAGTGTGTGGGTTAGGGATTTACAGAGAGAGAGAGAGAGATTAGGGGTTAGGAAGAGAGGAAAAGAGAAAGAAGGAGAATGGAGGTTACGGATTTAGAGAGAAATAGATTGGAGATTAGGGGTTTAGAGAGAGAAATAGAGATTGGAGATTAGGGGTTTATATATAGAGAGAGAGAGATTGGAGGTTAGAGGTTTAGAGAGACAGAGAGAGATTATGGGTTATGGGTTTGGATAGATAGTTAGAGAGAGGGATTAAGGGTTATGTATTTAGAGAGATAACAAGAGAGATTAGGGGTTTGGGATTTAAAGAAATAAAGAGAGAGATTGTGGGGTTAGCGGTTTAGAGAGAGAGAGAGGTGGAGAGAGAGAGAGAGATATTGGTGTTGAAAGATATGGAGAGATAGAGGTGTTATCATTTTAGAGATAGAGATTATTCGTTAGGATTTTAGAGAGAGAGAGAGAGAGAGAGAGAGAGAGATTTTGGGGTTATGGGTTTAGGGAGAGAGATATAGAGAGAGAGAAAGACATAGAGATTGGGGTTTAGAGGTTTAGAGAGAGAGAGAGAGAGAGAGAGAGAGAGAGAAAGAGATTGGAGGCTGGGGGTTTAGAGAGAGAGAAGGATTGGTGGATAGGGGTTTATAAAGATTGAAAGATTGGGTGTTAGGGGTTAAGATATATATATATATATAGATAGATAGAGAGAGAGAGAGAGAGAGAGATATTGGGCGTTACAGGATTCGAGAAACATAGAGAGAAATAGATTTGGGTTTAGGGGTTTAGAGAGAGAGAAAAATAGATATAATGGGGGTTAGGGTTTTAGAGAAAGAGAGAGATTTGGGTTAGGGGTTTCGATATATAGGTAGGTAGAGAGAGAGAGAGAGAGAGAGAGAGAGAGAGAGAGAATGGGATTAGGGGTTTAGAGAGAGAGAAATAGAGAAAGATAGAGACATAGAAAGAGAGATAATGGGGTTCATGGGATTAGAGTGAGATATAGAGAGATTGGAAGTAAGGGGTTTAAAGAGAGAGAGACATTGGAGATTAAGGGTTTAGAGAGAGAGAGAGAGAGATTGGAGGTTAGGGTTTTAGAGATAGGTACATTAGGTGTTTGGATTTGAGAGAGAGAGAGAGAGAGAGAGAGAGAGATTGGGTGTTAGGGGTTTAGATAGGTAGAGAGAGAGAGATTGGGAGTTAGTGGTTTAGAGAGAGAGATAAATTGGGGGATAGGGATTTAAAGAGAGAGAGAGAGAGATATTGGAAGTTAGGGTTTTCTAGAGAGAGAGGTATTTTGGGTTTGGGGTTTAGAGAGAAAGAGATTGGGGTTTAGAAGTATAGAGAGAGAGTGAGAGAAAGAATGGGGTTTATGGGTTTACACACACACACACACACAGGGTTAGGGGTTGGGAGAGAGATTATTGGGGGTTAGGGGTTTAGAGAGAGATATAGAAAAATATTGTGGGTTAGTGGTTTAGAGAGGGAGACTAGGGTTAGGGGTTTAGGGAGAGACTGGGGTTTAGAGATTTAAAGAGAAAAAGAGATTAAGGTTAGCGGTTTAGAGAGAGATCGATATTGGGGTTTAAAGGGAGAGAGACAGAGATTGGTGGCTAGGGGTTTAGAGAGAGTGAAGTTCGGTGTTAGAGGTTTAGAGAGAGAGAGATTGGAGGCTAGGGGTTTAGAGAGTGAGAAGGACATTGGGTGTTTACATATTTAGAAAGAGAGAAAGTGATAGAGAGAGATAGAGATTGGAGGTTCGGGGTTTGGGAAGAGAGAGATATTGGGCGTTAGGGGTTTAGAGAGAGATAGATCTTGGGTTTAGGTGTTTTGAGAGACATATTGGTGTTTAGGGGCTGAGATAGATATATAGAGAGAGAGGGACAGAGAATGGGGGTTAGATGTTTAGAGAGAGATATATAGAAAGAGAGATATTTGGGGATAGGGGTTTAGAGACATGGAGAGATACTAGGGGTTGGGGATTTAGAGAGAGATAAAGAGATATGAGGTTAGCGTCTTAGAGAGAGATATTTTTTGCTAGGATTTTAGAAAGAGAGAGAGATATTGGGGGTTGTGGGTTTAGAGAGGGATATAGAAAAAGAAAGAGGGTTAGGGGTTTAGAGAGAGAGATATTGGAGGGTAGGTGTTTAGAGAGAGAGAGAGGGATTGGTTGATAGGGTTTTAGAGAGAGAGATTGGACATGAGGGGTTTATAGCGATAGAAAGATATTGCGGTTTATGGGTTTAGGGAGGTATACATAGAGAGAGAGAGAGAGGGGGGGGGGTTAGCGGTTTAGAGAGAGAGATTGGAGGCTAAAGGCTTAGAGAGAGAGAGAGAGAGATTGGGGAATAGGAGTTTAGATAGAGAGAGAATGGAGGTTATGGGTTTAGAGAGATATATATATATATATTGGTGGTTAGCGATTTAGAGAGAGAGATATATTGGAGGTTAGGGGCTTAGAGAGAGATAGATAGAAAGAGACAGATTTGGGGTTAGGGGTTTAGAAAGAGAGAGAGATAGACAGATCTAGGATTAGAATTTTAGAGAGAGAGGGAAAGATTTGTGGTTATGGGTTTAGAGAGAGAGAGGTTGGGGGTTATTTGTCTAGAGAGAGAGAGAGAGAGAGAGAGAGAGAGATTAGGGGTTAGGTGTTTAGAGAGAGATATTGGGGGTTATGAGTTTAGAGAGAGGGAGAGAGAGATTGGAGGTTAGGATTTTAGATATAGAGGGAGATTGAGGGTTATGGTTTTAGAGAGAGAGAGAGAGAGATTGGATGTTCAGTGCTTACAAAGAGAGAGAGAGATTGTAGGTTAGGCATTTAGAGTGAGAGAAAGAGAAAAAGAGATATTGTAGATTACGTGTTTAGAGAGAGAGAGAAAGAGAGAGATTGGGTGTTGAGGGTTTAGAGAGAAAGAGAGATTGGGGGTTAATAGGGGTTTAGATATAAAGAGAGATCATGGGAAGAGTATAGATGGTTAGTGGTGGGGGGAGAAAGGCATAGAGAGGAGTTGAAGGGTTGGTGGGTGAGGAGTGAGGGTTTGAATGGAGAGAGAGAGAGAGAGAGAGAGAGAGAGAGAGAGATTTTGGCTGTTAGGGGTTTAGCAATAGAGAGAGAGATTTTGGGCGTTAGGGGTTTAGAGAGAGAGAGAGAGAGAGAGAGAGAGAGAGATTTGGTGTGGGGGATTTAAAAAGATATGGGGTTAGCATCTTAGAGAGAGATATATAATTGTGGTTAGGTGTTTATAGAGAGAGAAAGAGAGATTGGGGGTTAAAGTTTTAGAGGTGGAGTTTAGAGAGAGAGAGATATTGGATGTGAGGGGTTTAGAGAGAGAGATATTGGGGGTTATGGGCTTAGAGAGGGATACATAGAGAGAGAGAGTGGGTTAGTGGTTTAGAGAGAGAGAGAAATATTGGGGGATAGTGGTTTAGAGAGAGAGGGAGAGAGAGAGAGTGGAGGTTAGGGGTTTAGAGAGAGAGAGACTGGGTGTTAGCAGTTTAGAGAGATAGATAGAGAGAGAGAGAGATAGAATGAGATGGATTTGGGGTTAGGGGTTTAGAGAGAGAGGGGGATATTTGGGGTTCAGGATTTGGAGAGACATCAACATATCCGGGTTTAGCATTTTAGAGGGATAGTGAGAGATTTGTGGTTATGGGTTTAGAGAGAGATTTAGGTTGTGGGTTATTGGTGTAGAGAGAGAGAGATTTGGGGTTAGGTATTTAGAGAGAGGAAGAAAGGTATAGAGAGAAAGAAAGGTGGAGAGAGAGAGATATTGGGTATTAGTGGTTTAAAGAGAGAGAGAGAGAGAGAGATTTCCCGTTGAGGGTTTAAAGAGAGAGATTGGGGGTTAATAGGTTTTAGAGATAGAGAGATATCAAGGGGGGAGTATGAATGGTTAGTGGTGGGGGGGAGAGAGACATAGAGAGGAGTGGAAGGGTTGGTAGGTGAGGAGCAGGGGTTTGAAGAGAGAGAGAGAGAGAGAGAGGAGAGAGAGAGAGAGAGAGAGATTAGGGGTTAAGGGTTTAAGGAGAGAGAGTGAGATAGAGGGGATTAGGGGTTTAGAGAAAGAGGGTGAGAGGGAGATATATTGAGGGTTAGGGGTTTATAGAGATAGAGAGATTTGGGATTAGGGGTTTAGAGAGAGAGAGAGAGAAATTGGCGCTCAGAGGTTTAGAGAGAGATTCAGGTTATGGTTTTAGAGAGAGATTGAGGCTATGGGTTTACAAGGATAGATTGAGGGATAAGATTTTAGAGAGAGAGATTGGGGGTCAGGGGTTCAGAGAAAGAGGGAGAGATTGGAGGTTTGGGGTTTAGAGGGATAGATTGTGGGTTAGGGATTTAGAGAGAGAGAGATTGTGGGTTAGGGGTTTAGAGAGAGAGGGACAGATTGCAGGTTAACAATTTAGAGAGAGAGAGAGAGAGAGAGAGAGAGAGAGTTACGAAGTTAAAGAGAGCAATGTTTAGGTGATATTATTATATGTGTTAAAGTAATTAGGATAATTTGATTTTGGTGTTATATAAAATTTCAAGGTTTTAGGACTTACAAATGTTAAAATATGTATGATTTATAAGTTTTATGTTCTAAAAGTTAATGGTTACAAGTTATATGGGTTGGATGAGAGTGGCTGAAGTAGGTAAGGTTTAGAGAAGGTTAAAGTTATAATTATCAAGAAAAGAGATCCTAACTTATAGGTTGCATGAATTGAGTGCAAACAAAGGGGGGGTCCCTCATTAGGCCACTTTAACGAGAGAGATAGAGAGATAGTGATATTTTGGGTTAGCGGTTTTATAGAGAGATAGCGATATTTGGGGTTAGTGCTTTATATAGAGATAGTGATATTTGGGGTTAGGGATTTAGAGAGAGATAGATAGAAAGTGAGAGTTTGGTAGTGAGGGAATTTAGAGAGAGAGGTTGGAGGCTAAGGCTTAGAGAGAGAGATGCTAGGGATTTTGGGTTTAGAGACATGGATAGATTGAGGGTTAGGGGTCTAGATAGAGAGAAGGATATATTTTTATTTAGGGGTTCGGAGAGAGAGAGAAAAAGAGAGATTGGAGCGTTGAGGTTTAGAGATAGAAAGAGAGATATTGGATATTAGAGGTTTAGAGAGAGAGAGAGAGTTTGGGGGTTAGTGGTTTAGAGACAGATAAAAAGAGTGATTGGGCTTAAGGGTTTAGAGAGAGAGAAATTGGAGATTAGGTGTCTAAAGAGACAGAGATTGAGAGCTATTGGTTTAGATATATATATATAGAGAGAGAGAGAGAGATATTGAGGGTAAGGGATTTAGAGAGAGAGAGATTGTGGGTTTGGGGTTTAGAGAGAGAGAGATCGAGGGTTAGGAGTTCATAGAGAGAGAGAGATTAGACACTAGGGGTTAAGAGAGAGAGAGAGATTAGGGTAGAGAGAGAGATTTACTTGGTGTTAGGTATTTAGAGGGAGGGAGAGAGACTCTGGGTTAGGGGATTAGAGAGAGAGATTGGAGGCTTGGGGTTTCTAGAGATAGATAGGAGGTAAGGTGTTTAGATAAAGAGATTGGGGGTTGGGTGTTTAGAGAGAGAGAGAGAGAGAGATTGGGTGCTAAGAGGGGTTTAGAGATAGAGATAGATCACAGGAGGTAGGTGGGTTAGGAGGGAGGATTTTTGGGGGAGGGAGATGGAGGTTGGAATTTAGTGATTTAGAGAGAGAAGGACAGGGAGAGATATTGGGGGCTAGGGGTTCCGTCAGAGAGAGAGAGAGAGAGAGAGAGAGAGAGAGATTGGGGGTTAATGGTTTAGAGAGAGAGATTGGGTGTTAGGGGTTTCAAGAGATAGAGAGAGAGATTTAGTGTTCGGGATTTAGAGATAGGGAAATGGAAAAATACATAGACATAGAAAAATAGAGAATGGGGGTTACAAGATTAGAGAGAGAGAGAGATATTAGAGGTAAGGGTTTTATAGAGTGAGAGACATTGGAGGTTAGAGGTTTAGAGAGAGAAAACGATTAGAGTTTAGGGGTTTAGAGAGAGAGATTGGGGATTAAGGGTTAGTTGGAGAGAGATAGAGAGACAAATATTTGGGGTTAAGGTTTTAGATAGAGAGAGAGAGGGAGATTGGGGGTTAGGGATTTAGAGGGAGATAGATAGAGGTTGGAGGTTAAGGTTTTTGAGAGAGAGATGGATAGAGATTTGTGGTAGGGGTTTAAAGAAAGAGAGAAATTGGTGGTTAGCGGCTTGGAGAGAGAGAGATTGGTCGTCAGGAATTTCAAGAGAGAGAGAGAGAGATATTGGGGGTTTGGGGTTTAGAGAGAGATAAAGAGATATAGGGTTTTTGTTTTAGAGGGACAGTGCTAGAGAGAGCGAGAAAGAGAGATTTGTGGTTAGGGGTTTAGAGAGAGAGGGGGGAGAGAGAGAGAGAATGGGAGAGAGAGAGAGAGAGATTTGGTGTTATGGGTTTAGAGAGGGATATATATAGAGAAAGAGAGATCGATGATTAAGTATTTACAGAGAGAGAAAGATTGGATGTTATGAGTTTAGAGAGAGAGAGAGATTGGGGGATAGGGGTTCAGACTTATTGAGAGATTGGTGGTTAGGGTTTTAGATACAAGGAGAGAGAGGGACAGAGAAGGAGAGAGAGGGAGAGATATGAGAGTTTTTTTATTCAGAGAGAGAGAGATATTGGAGGTTAGGGGTTTAGAGAGAGAGTGAGAGATTAGAGGTTAGGGGTTTAGATAGATAGATAGAGAGAGAGAATGGTTGTTAGGGGTTTGGAGAGAGATAAAATATTGGGGTTGGGTATTTAGAGAGAGATAGAGAGATATAAGGTTGCATTTTAGAGAGAACGGGAGAGATTTTTGGTGATGGATTTAGAGAGAGAGAGTGGTTGGGCGTTATGGGTTAGAGAGAGAGATTGGGGTTACAGGTTTAGACAGAGAGATTGGCAATTATGCGTTTAGAGAGAGAGATTGGGGGTTAAATTTTTAGAGAGGGAGAGAGAGAGATTGGGGGTTAGGGGTTTAGAGAGAGAGCGATTTCGGTTTAGGGTTTTATAGAGAGAGAGAGATTGTAATACCCCATTTTTACCCTTAAGAAATATTGGCTTTTAATGTAAATATTGTATACATGCGATGTATGTTTCCCTAGCATGGAGCTCAAGGCCAAGGCCCCGCTAGTGTATGTTCATATTTTATTTAAAATGGCCAGTATTTGATATTTTGCTATTCATGTGCTATTAAGCCATGGAACATTGTAAAATGATGTAAATATTTAATATTGCAATAAAATACCAAAACTGGCTATGGAAGCAACTAATCAGAGGTCGCCATGTGTATTCCACTAGGGAGTGGTGAGGGTGTTGTGGGGATGAACCATATGCTGCCAAATGTCATCTTGTGAACCCATTTGACTTTCTTTGTTGATATTTAATTCTATGTAAGAAAGTTGTTGAAGAAATCAGTCCATGGCTTCAATGGAGCATGGGAAGCCCAAAAATTTGTATGGTAGCTATGGGCTCTGTTTTTCTTGACCCACAAGTCACTCTACCTCATGGGAATTTGTTTTTCCTCATTCCCATTCCATTGTTGAAGATCTAAGCTCCAGTTTTAATCCATTACACAGAGCCAACAATGAGAAAAACCAAAAATCGCAACTTTGCAATAACCCATGCTTTGAAGTGCCATAAATGCACAGAATCTCATATTAATAGTAAAATCCAATGGGGGATCCATAGGAATGAACCTTTGGGAGAATTTGAGAGTGTTAGATGACCAAAAATCCATATAAAAACCTAGTTAGAGAGATAGATTGATATGATGTTAAGGGTTTAAAGAGAGAGATAGAAAAAGGGAGATTGGGGGTTGGGTTTTTAGAGAGAGAGAGAGAGAGATTGGGGGTTAGCATTTTAGAGAAAGAGAGTAGGGGTTAAAAGGGGTTTAGAGATAGAGGTATATCACTGGGAGAGTATGGATGGTTAATGGTAGAGAGGAGAGAGACACAAAGAGAGGGGAGTGGTAGGTGGGTTAGAAGCGAGGTTATTTTTTAGAGAGAGGGAGAGATTGTGGGTTTCAATTTAGAGAGAGAGAGAGATTACAGGTGAAGGCTATAGAGAGAGAGAGAGAGAGAGAGATCGACTTGGTATTAGGGGTTTAGAGAGAGAGAGAGAGAAAGAGGGAGATTGGAGGTTAGGGGATTATATATATAGAGAGAGAGAGGGAGAGAGAGAGAGATTGGAGGTTAGGTTGTTAGAGAGAAATATATATGACTTTAGGGGTTTATAGAGAGACATTGGGGTTTTGGGTTTAGAGAGAGAGAGATTGGGTGTTAATAATGTTTAGAGATAGAGAGAGATCACGATGGGAGAATGGATGGTTAGTGATGCGGGGAAGAGAAACATAATGAGTCGGGAGGGGTAGTTTGGTGAGGAAGGAGCCTTTGGAGACAGAGAGAGAGAGAGAGAGAGAGAGAGAGAGAGAGAGAGAGAGAGATTGGGGGTTAGAGGTTTAGAGAGGGAGAGATATTGCAGGTTAGGTGTTTAGATAAAGAGAGAGAGATTGGGGGTTATGGGTTTAGAGATAGAGATTGGTGGTAAGGAGTTTAGTGTGAAGCTCCTGTAACAATTAATTAATAAGAATATGTGAAATAGTAGAAATGAAAGAACTCAGAATCACTTTTATATTGATCGCAGGCCATTTCGAGGGGGCAACCTCCTTTGAAAAAGCTCAATACAAATAACTGCACGGTGCCTTCATAGGCCTCAACACACACTTATATACTAAGTCTAGGCGCCAATACAATGGGTCAAAACCATGGGCTACTACAAACTATGGATCAACAATACTACGGGCGAGTTACAAAACATATTCGCCAACAACAATAACACAAACTATTGATCAACAAATACTACAGGACGACTTACAAAGCATATGCTTCCAACAACAATATACTAACAAAGTAAAGACATGGGTTCCTAACATCCCCTCCCCCTTAAAAAAAATCTTTGTCCTCAAAGCTTTAGATGTGGAAATTGTTGTTGAATTTGGAGTGGTTCCCATGTAGCATCCTCTGGTTGCATGCCGTGCCACTGAATTAAGACCTCTGTGATAGAGCGAGAGCGAAGCTAACAAGTGTGCTGATTGAGGATGGCCTTCAGCTCCAAAAGGATGGATCCTTCATTATCCAGTTCGGGTAAAATAGTTTGTCCACTGATGTTGGTGCCAAGAACTTTCTTCAGACAAGAGACATGAAATATTGGATGAATGCGGGAAGAAGGAGGAAGTTCCAATTTATAAGCAACAGACCCAATCTTCTGAAGAATCCGATATGGCCCATAGAACTTTGGAGCAAGCTTATGATGCCCTTTGAGTTTCATGGAGGATTGCTTGTACGGATGGAGACAAAGAAAAACCATATCGCCTACTTGAAAAGTGCGCTCAGAACGGTGCTGATCAGCTTGTTGCTTCATGCGATTTCTTGCCATGTGAAGATTGTCCCGCAAAATGAGAAGAATCTGATCGCGGTTTCAAAGGACCGTGTCAACTTCTTGAACTAGTGAACTGTTTGGGGTGTATGGAAGAAGAGCTAGAGGTGCTAGGTTCGTTTTAGAGGCAGTGTGGTAAGAGCTATTGTACCACCATTCTGCGAGAGGGAGCCACTTTGCCCACTGATGTTGTTGTTCAGAGGTGAAGCAACGAAGATAAGTTTCCAAGCATTTATTGATAATTTCAGTCTGACCATCTATTTGTGGGTGATACCCTGAACTCATCTTCAGTTTGGTGCTAGTGTGGCAAAATAGTTCTGTCCAAAAATGACTGGTGAAAGTCGCATCATGATCCGAGACAATGGAAGAAGGGATGCCATGAAAATGAAAGATCCGGTCTAGGAAAATTTGGGTGACTGAGGAGGCTGTATAGGGATGGCTAAGGGCACAAAAATGACTATATTTGGAGAGGCAATCAACCACAATGACAATCACTGTCTTCTCGCCAGATTTAGGGAGCCCTTCAATGAAATCCATAGAACTATCTATCCAAATCCGTGTAGGTATGGGCAAGGGTTTGAGCAATCCTGGAAGGAGTGTTGTTTCACCCTTATTGTGCTGGAAGGTATCACACTCAGCCACCATCTGTTCAATTGTCCTTTTCATGCCCTGCCAAAAGAAGTTACGCCATGCCCGTTCATACGTTTTGAGGAACCCAGAGTGCCCTGCCGATGGAGAAGCATGGAGTTCATAGAAGACAGCCTGTTGAAGATCTGTGCTCTGGGGAAGCACTAGAAAACCCTTGTATCTCAGAGAAGCACCATCCCAAGAGTAATGCGGTACAGCAGAAGGGTTGTTGGTCAAGCATTGGATGATTTGAGATAAGGAAGAGTCATTGACATAACCCTGTTGAACAGATTGCAACCAATTTGGAACAGGCATAGAAATAGCTGAAAGAGAACCTTGGGCATCAAATGTGCGAGAAAGAGAATCTGCCACAATATTGTCTTTACCCTTCTTGTAAGTGATCTCATAGTCATAACCCATGAGTTTGCTAACCCATTTCGGTTGTGCTGGGGAGGAGACACGCTATTCCAAAAAATATTTCAGACTCTGGTGATCAGTCTTGATGCAGAAATGATTCCCTAATCGGTATGGTCGCCACTTTTGTACTGCGTGCAAAATAGCCATCATTTCCTTCTCATATGTAGAGGTAGCTAAATTATTACCTAAAAGGGCTTTGCTGGTGAACACAATGGGGTTTTCATCTTGAAGGAGAACAACACCAAGTCCATTGCCGCAAGCATCACTCTCAATAGTGAAGGGCTTGGAAAAATCGGGCATAGCTAGAACAGGTGTAGTACACATAGCTTGTTTCAGTTTGTCAAATGCACACTGAGCAGCATGTGTCCATGTAAAAGCATCATTTTTCAATAAAGCAGTTAATGGAGCTGCAATCTTCCCATAATCCTTGACAAACTTGTAGTAGTAGCCAGTCAACCCCAAAAAACCATGAAGGCTCTTGAGTGTCTGAGGATGCAGCCAATTGTTCATGGCATCGATTTTGGCAGGATCCACGTGAACCCCTTATGTTGAGATAATGTGCCCGAGATACCCAACTTCCTTCTGTCCAAAAACACATTTAGACTGCTTGGCGTGGAGATGATGGTCAGAGAAAAGTTGCATGACAAGATCCAGATACTGGAGATGTTCATCCCATGTTTTACTGTAGATGAGGATATCATCAAAGAATACCAGAATGAATTTTCGCAAGTAGGGCGGAAATATTTTATTCATTAAGGCCTGGAATGTGGAAGGAGCATTAGTGAGGCCAAAGGGAATGACCAAAAACTCATAATGGCCATCATGTGTGCGGAAAGCTGTTTTAGGGATATCATCCTCATGAACCCGAATTTGATGATACCCAGAATGAAGATCCAACTTGGAGAAAAATTGAGCCCCATGAAGCTCATCAAAAAAATGAATTGGAAACTTATCCTTGATGGTGAGGTGATTAAGTGCTCGAAAGTCAGTACAGAGGCGCCATGACCCATCCTTTTCGTGGACAAGAAGAACTGGAGAAGAAAGGGAACTAGTGCTTGGGCGAATAATACCTTGCTTCAATAAGTCTCAAACGAGCATTTCAATCTCCGTTTTTTGGTGAAATGGGTAGTGATAGGGCTTGATGTTGGAAGGAACACTGCCAGGAAAGAGCTGAAGATGATGGTCTTCTGGCCTTGAAGGTGGCAATCCCACTTGTTCAGCAAAGACACCTGTATATCAATCTAGAATTTGTTGTATATCCAAAGGAGTAGTGGAGACCGCTGATGGTTGCATCTGAATGGAATGGATCTGAGCGATGACACCATGTGAATTCTTCTTGAGGATTTTTTCCATGTGATGTGAACTGATGGTGCTGAGAGACCCTGGTTGTAATCCTATCAATGTGTGTTTTTTTCCATTGAGGGAAAACTGCATCCAAAGTTTAGCAAAATCCCATAAGATAGGGCCAAGTGTGCATAGCCATTGAGCGCCCAAAACCACATCACATCTGCCTAAGGTCAAGGAAAACATGTCAGAGCGCAAGGTATAATCTCCCATAGAGATATGCACATTTCGACACTTCCCTTTGCAAGGTAAGGTGCCCCCATTGGAAACCATGACTTCAAAGTTGGAGCAAGGATGGATAAAACAATCAGCTTGTTTGGCGATCCGAGGGTCAATGAAATTATGAGTGCTACCAGAATCGATGAGTATTGTAAGAGGAAGCTTCTTGAAGTAACCCCTGACCCGCATTGTTTGGGAGGTGGTGATTCCAGCTAAAGCATGGAGAGATATCTATGGCTGGTCATCCTGAGACAGAGGGTCAATAGGCGGTTCCTGAATGTCGACCTGAGCATCCATTTTTTCTAGATCTTCGTCACCAATTTCAGAGGCAGGCAGAGAATCCACATCCAAGAGATAGAGCTTTTACTTATCTATGTCCCCGAGTGAATTTCTCATCACAATTATAGCAAAGCCCATTTTATTTGCATGCTTGCATCTCTTGTTCAGAAAAATGCTTGATAGGAGTTGGTCGAGGAGCCTGTGGTATGGGTGGTCGTTGATAATCCATATTTCGGAAGGGAACAAAAGTGGGCTTGGAGAGCTGTGGGGCTGCAATCTTGTCTTCTGCCAACTTAGCCAACCCTAGGGCTTCCATCATTGTGTTGGGACAGAACATTTTGACCTCAGAGCGGATGGCATCCTTTAGACCATTAATAAACAACTCCGGTAAAATTCATCAGACAATCCTTCAGTGTGGTTGGTTAGTTTCTCAAATTCAGTTTGATACTCTCTCACAGTGCCAATTTGGCGAAGTTTAGTGAGGGCTCCTGTGAAGTCATCAAAAGCACTAGGACCAAATCGTTGCAAAAGGAGCTGGCAAAAGTCTGGCCATTTTGGCTCTTCATGAGCCTTGATGTACCAACGGTACCATTGAAGAGCTTCCTGTTCCAAATGAAAGGATGCAAGCGGAACTTTGTTGACATCAAAAGTATTATGTAGACTGAAATACTGTTCTGCACGATAGATCTATCCAGTTGGATTAGTACCATTGAAGCGAGGAAAATCAAGCTTCAGACCACAGAAATTGCTGGAAGAAGATAACCCATTGTCTGATGAAGACTCGGAATGCCATTTGTTGTTCATAGCTGAATGTTCAAGATGGAGGCCGACAAATTTTTCATCCAGATCTTGGAGTTTGGCTTGGATGGCTGCAAGTGTTTCTTCCATGGTTTTTGCTCCTGCGCGGGTGACAACCATAACCAGGATTTTTTATTTTTTTTTGGTTGACTGGGTAGAAAAAAAACCAGAAACTGCTTCAGTAGAGGAATATCTGGATTTGGGAAAAAATCTGAAAGGTAATTGGGGTTTGACTAGGTTTTGGACACTATCGAATAGACAGGGAAGCAAAAAATGAGGATTTCAGAAGCGGGGTGAAAGGATGGGAAAATTTGGTAGAGGGGGACAAAGAAGCAGAATTCAGAAAGGAAGTCTGTGGTAAAATTTGAAGGTGATTGGGTGAAATCTGAGGAAGTTATGGCAAACCCTAAACATAGACAAATGTGGGATTTCGGGCTCTAGGAAGTGGAATTTGGGATAGGGTCCTCAGGAATGAAATATGCAGAATGGGATTACAGGGGTTCCCCGAAAGTTTCAAGGGAAACAGAGTGAAAACAAGGGAGATATGGAGAAAAAACCGAATTTTATACCTTTTTTTTTTTTCCCAGAGTGGAGTGGCTACGACTCGAAAGGGATCTGAAACAGATAGATCTAAAATGGTGCCGAATGGATTGAAAACAGTTGTACTTGGAATGGCTTTCAGAATGGATTTGAATGACTGGATCTGAAATGGCGCATCAATGATCGACAATAGTTCAACTGAAAATAGATATGGACCCCAGGTATGTGCGGCTTCCTAACAATTCAGGGGTTTCACTCGGCCACCAATGCTATTTGACGGATTGCGTATTAGGGCAGTACCCCTCACTCCACAGCTTAGGTAAAACTGATAATTGGTTTGCCACAAACGACAACTCTTGGATTACCTCACGGGTGGGAACTAGTCAATCAGGTAGGGGCTGTTGCCCTTTTCGCTGGCAGGCCCTCTCAATGGGCCAGCTACTTCGGGGTTCCTGTGGTACTCCTCATAATGAGTTTTAGGGCTTATTCCCAAGTACTTCCCACATTTAAGCGGATAGTGATTATTCCCAAATCCAAACCTGCAACAAATGCGAAAAAAAATTTGGCAGAAATTTCACCCAACGAGCCCAAGAAAGTGCTTTGATACTAGATGTGAAGCACCTGCAATAATTAATTATTAAGAATATGCGAAATAGCAGAAATGACAGAAATCAAAATCATTTTTATATTGATTGCATGCCACTTCAAGGGGGCAACCTCCTTTGAGCAAGCTCAATACAAATAACTTCACGGTTCCTTCATAGGCCTCAACACACACTTAATATATACTAAGTCTAGGTGCCAATACTATGGGTGAAAACCATTGGCCACTACAAACTATGGATCAACAATACTACGAGTGACTTACAAAGCATATGCACCAACAACAATAACACAAACTATTGATCAACAAATACTACGGGATGACTTACAAAGCATATGTGTCCAACAACAATTTACTAACAAAGTAAATACATGGGTTCCTAACATTTAGAGAGAGCGAGAGATTGTTGTTAGGGGTTTAGACAGAGATAAAAATAGAGAGAGATTCATGAAAGATTCATAGTTATAGGTTTTGAGAGAGAGATGGAGAGATATCCATGGTTATAGGTTTTGAGAGAGAGAGAGAGAGAGAGATTAGGGATTAGGTATTTAGAGAGAGGGAGAGATATTATAGGTTAGAGTTCGAGAGAGAAAGAGGGGGGGGAGAGAAATAGATTGTGGGTTACGGGTTTGGAGAGAGAGGGAGACTAGCGGTGAATGGTTTAAAGAGAGAGAGAGAGATTGGTCGTTAGGGAGTTAGGGAGTTAGAGAGGTAGAAGAGATTGGGGGTTAGGAGTTTAGATATAGATACAGAGAGATTGGGGGTTAGGGGTCTAAAGGGAGAGAAATAGAGAAAGATAGAGAGACATAGAAAGAGAGAGAATAGGGGTTATGGGGTTAATGGTAGAGAGAGAGAGAGAGAGAGAGAGTAAGGGGTTTAAAGAGAGAGAGAGACATTGGAGGTTAAGGGTTTAGAGAGAGAGATTGGAGGTTAGGGGTTTAGAGATAAGGATATTAGGGGTTAGGAGTTTAGAGAGAGAGAGATTGGTGGATAGGGATTTAGAGAGAGAGAGAGATTGGAGGTTAGGTTTTTTTAGAGAGAGAGAAAGATTGTGGGTTCCGGGTTTAGAGAGAAAGAGATTGAGGGTTAAAAGTATAGAGAGAGAGTGAGAGAAAGAAAGAATGGGGTGTACATAGAGAGAGAGAGCGGGGGGATAGGGGTTGGGAGATAGAGATGATTGGCGGTTAGGGGTTTATAGAGAGAGAGAGAAATATATTACGGGTTAGGGTTTTGGAGAGGGAGAGTAGGGTTAGCGGTTTAGAGAGAGACTGGGTTTTAGAGAGAGAAAGAGATTAAGGTTATGGGTTTAGAGAGAGATAAATATTGGGGTTTAGAAAAAGAGATACAGACATTGGGGGATATGGGTTTAGAGAGATAGAAATTGGGTGTTAGGGGTTTCGATTGAGAGAGAGATCGAAGGTTGGGGGTTTAGAGAGTGAGATGGATATTGGGTGTTTAAGTCTTTAGAAAGAGAGAGATAAAGATTGATGGTTATGGGTTTGGGAAGAGAGAGATATTGGTGATTAGGGGTTTAGAGAGAGAGAGAGAGATATTAGGATTAGGGGTTTAGAGAGAGATAGATTGGTGTTTCGGGGTTTAGAGAGAGAGAGAGATCTTAGGATTAGGGTTTTAGAGAGAGACAGATTGGTGTTTAGGGGTTGAGATAGATAGAGAGCGAGTGGGGGTTAGGTGTTTAGAGAGAGAGAGATTGGATGTTAAAGGCTTAGATATAGATAGATAGAAAGAGATATATTTGGGGTTAGGGGTTAGGGGTTAGGGTTTTAGAGAAAGATAAAGAGATATGGGGTTAGTGTCCTAGAGAGAGATATTTTTGGTTAGGAGTTTAGAGAGAGAGAGAGAGAGATTGGGGGTTATGGGTTTAGAGAGGGATATAGAGAAAGAGAGAGGGGTAGGGGTTTAGAGAGAGAGATTGGAGGTTCGGGGTTTAGATAGAGAGAGAGAGATTGAGAGATAGGGGTTTAGATAGAGAGAGAGAGAAAGATTAGACATGAGGGGTTTATAGAGAGAGGAAGGGATTGGGTTTTCTACGTTCAAAGAGGGATATGAAGAGAGAGACAGAGAGAGAGATTGGAGGCTAGAGGTGTACAGAGAGAGAGTTTGGGGGATAAGGGTTTAGATAGAGACAAAATGGGGGTTATGCATTTATATATATATAGAAAGAGAGAGAGATTGGGGGTTAGTGATTTAGAGGGAGAGAGAGGGGTTGGAGGTTAGGGGATTAGAGAGAGATAGATATAAATAGATAGATTTGAGGTAAGGGGCTTATAGAGAGAGAGAGATTGGGGGATTGGGATTTAGAGAGAGATAGATAGATCTAGGATTAACATTTTAGAGAGAGAGGGAGAGATTTGTGGTTATGGGTTTAGAGAGAGAGAGAGAGAGATAGAGAGGTTGGGGGCTATTGGTTTAGAGAGAGAGAGAGAGAGAGAGAAATATTGGGGGTTATGTGTTTAGAGAGAGAGGGGGAGAGAGAGATTAGAGGTTAGGAGTTTAGAGATGGAGAAAGATTGAGGGTTATGGTTTTAGAGAGAGAGATATTAGGGGTTAAGTGTTTAGAGAGAGAGAGAGAGAGAGAGATATTTAGGTGTTTTGAGTGTGTGAGAGAGAAAAAGAGAGATTGTAGGTTAGGTGTTTAGAGAGAGATAGAGAGAAAGAGGGAGATTAGGGGCCAATGGTTTATAAGGAAAGAGAGAGAGAGATTGGGTGTTATGGGTTTAGAGAGAGAGAGAGAGAGAAAGAGATTGATTGATTGGGTGTTAGAGGTTTAGAGAGAGAGAGAGATTTGAGGTTAGGGATCTGGAGAGAGAGAGACATTGGGTGTTGAGGGTTGAGAGAGAGAGATTGGGGGTTAATAGGGGTTTAAATATAGAGATAGGTGATAGGGGGAGTATGTGTGGTTAGTGGCGGGGGAGAGAGACATAGAGAGGAGTGGAAGGGTTGGTTGGTGAGGAGCGAGAGTTTGAGGAAGGAGAGAGAGAGATTTTGGGGGTTAAGGATTTAGAGAGAGAGAGGGATATTTTGGGGGTTATGGTTCTAGAGATAGAGAGACAAAGGGATATTAGGGGTTAAGTGTTTAGGGAGAGAGATATTGAGGATTAGGGGATTAGACAAAGAGGGTGAGAGATAGAGAGAGATATTTGGGGTTTGGGGTATAGAGAGATATAGATAATTGGGTTAGGGTTTTATAGAGAGATAGAGAGAGAAATATTGGGGGATAGGAGTTTAGAGAGAGATATTTGGGGTTAGGGGTATAGAGAGATATAGATAATTGGGTTAGGGTTTTAGAGAGAGATAGAGAGAGAAGTATTGGGGGATAGGAGTTTAGAGAGAGATATTGGGGGTTAGGGGTTTAGAGAGACATAGAAGGAGATATATTGGGGGATATGAGTTTAGAGAGAGATATTGACGGTTAGGGGTTTAGAGAAAGAGATAAAGATTGGTTGTTAGGGGTTTAGAGAGAGTGAGAGAGATTGGAAGCTAGCGGTGTTGAGACAGAGAGATAGAGAGAGAGGAGGGTTAGTGGTTGAGAGAGAGAGAGAGAGAGAGAGAGACATTAGGGGTTTGGAGAGAGAAAGAGAGATATTGAGGGTTGCAGGTTTATAGAGAGAGAGAGAGTGTGTGGGTTAGGGATTTATAGAGAGAGAGAGGGAGATTGAGATTTAGGAAGAGAGAAAAAGAGAAAGAGAGAGATATATATAGAAAGAGAGAGAATGGTAGTTGCGGGTTTAGAGAGAGAGAGATTGGAAATTAGGGGTTTAGAGAGAGAGAGATTGGATATTAGGGGTTTAGAAAGAGAGAGAGATTTGAGGTTAGGGGTTGCGAGAGAGAGAGAGAGAGAGAGAGAGAGAGAGAGAGATTATGGGTTAGGGTTTTGGATAGATAGAGAGAGAGAGGGATTAATTGTTATGGATTTAGGGATTCAGGGAGAGAGATTAGGGGTTAGGTATTTAAAGAGAGAAAGAGAGAGATTGTGGGTTAGCAGTTTAGAGAGAGAGAGATTAGTGTTGAAAGATATGGAGAGAGAGGTGTTATCATTTTAGAGGTAGAGATTATTCGTTAGGATTTTAGAGAGAGAGAGAGAGATTGGGGTTATGGGTTTAGGGAGAGAAATATATATAGAGAGAGAGAGACATAGAGATTGGGGTTTAGAGGTTTATAGAGAGAGAGAGAGAGATTGGAGGTTGGGGGTTTAAATAGAGAGAATGATTAGTGGATAGGGGTTTATAGATATTGAGAGATTGGGTGTTAGGGGTTAAGATATATATATATATATGAGAGAGAGAGAGAGAGGGAGATATTGGAGGTATGGGGTTTTGAGAGAGAGAGATATTGGAGGTTAATGGTTTAGAGAGAAAGATATTGGGAGTTATGGGATTAGAGAGAGAGAGTGAGAAATAGAGAGGTTGGGGGTTAGTGGCTGAGAGAGAAAGATAAAGAGAGAGAGGGGGAGAGAGAGAGAGAGATAAGTTGGGTGTTACAGGCTTCGAGAAACATAGAGAGAAATAGATTTGGGATTAGGGGTTTAGAGAGAGAGAGACAGAAATAGATATATTGGGGGTTAGGGGTTTATAGAAAGAGAGAGATTTGGGTTAGAGGTTTAGATATATTGGTATATAGATAGAGAGAGAGAGAATGGGATTAGGGTTTTAGAGAGAGAAGAGAGGTTGGGGGTTAATGGTTTAGAGAGAGAGAGAGTTTGGATGTTAGGGGATTAGATAGAAATAGATAAAAAGAGAGACATTTGGTATTAGGGCTTTAAGGATATGGAGAGAGATATTCGAGGTTGAGGTTTTAGAGAGAGATAAAGAGATATGCGGTAACGTTTTAGAGAGAGAAGGAGAGATTTGTGGAGGAATTTAAAGAGAGAGAGGTTGGGGGTTATGGTTTTAGAGAGAGAGAGATTTGGGGTTAGGGGTTTAGGAGAGAGATATATATATAAAGTTAGAGTTTGGTGGTTAGGGGATCTATAGAGAGAGAGACATTGGTAGTTAGGGGTCTGGAGAGACACTCGAGGGGGGAGAGAGAGAGAGAGAGAGAGAGAGATTGAGAGACTAGGGTTTAGGGTTTTAGAGAGAGTGAGAGATTGAGGATTAATGCATTATATATATATATACACACACACATATATACATATTTATATATATAGAGAGAGAAAGAGACATTGGTGTTTAGGGGTTTAGAGAGAGAGGGCGATTGAGTGTTTGAGGTTTAGAGAGAGAGATATACAGATTGGAGATTAAGGGTTGAGAGAGAGAGAGAGATTGGGGGTTAGTAGTATAGAGAGAGAGAAAAAGATATATTTAGGGTTAGGGGTTTATAAGGAGAGAGAGAGAGTGGAGGTTAGAGAGATATATCGATATGATGTTAGGGGTTTAAAGAGAGGGAGATAGAAAAATGGAGATTGAGGGTTGGGTTTTTAGCGAGCGAGAGAGAGAGAGATATTGGGGGTTGGGGTTTTAGAGAGACAGGCAAGGGGTTAATAGGGGTAGAGATAGAGTTAGATCACTGGGAGAGTATGGATGGTTAGTTGTGGAGAGGAGAGAGACATAGAGAGAGGGGATTGGTAGTTGGGTTAGGAGCGAGGTTTTAGAGAGACAAAGAGAGAGAGGAAGAGATTGTGGCTTTCATTTTAGAGATAGAGATCGGCTTTGTATTAGGGATTTAGAGAGAGAAAGAAAGAGGAATATTGTGGGTTAGGGGTTTAGAGAGAGAGAGATTGGAGGTTAGGGGATTAGAGAGAGAAATATATGAGTTTAGGGGTTTACAAAGAGAGATTGAGGGTTGGGTTTTAGAGAGACATTGGGTGTTAATAGTGTTTAGAGATAGAGAGAGATCACAATGGTAGAATTGATGGTTAGTGATAGGTGGAAGAGAGACATAGAGAGTGGGGAGGGGTAGTTGGGTGAAGAAGGAAGGTTTGGAGAGAGAGAGAGAGAGAGAGAGAGGGTTATGGGTTTAGAGATAGAGATTGGTGGTAAGGGGTTTAGAGAGAGCAAGAGATTATTCTTAGGGTTTTAGAGAGATATAGAGACAAAGAGAGATTCATGGTTATAGGTTTAGAGATATAGATAGACAGAGATTCATAGTTACATGTTTTCAAAGTGAGAGAGACCGAGAGAGATTGCGGATGAGGGATTTAGAGAGAGAGAAATACATTAGAGGTTAGAGTTCTAGAGAGAGAGGGGAGGAGAGAGAGAGAGATTGTGGGTTATGGCTTTAGAGAGAGAGAGAGAGAGAGATTAGGGGTTAGTAGTTTAGAGAGAGAGAGAGAGAGATTGGTCATTAGGAATTTAGAGAGTTAGAGAGAGATTAGAGGTTATGGGTTTAGATAGAGAGAGAAAGAGATTGGTTTTTAGGGATTTAGAGAGAGAGAGAGAGGGAGAGAGAGAGAGAGAGAGGATTAGGGGTTTAGAGAGAGAAATAGGGAAAGATATAGACATAGAAACATAGAATGGGGGTCATGGGATTAAAGGGAGATAGAGAGAGATTGGATGTAAGGGGTTTAAAGTGACAAAGACAATGTAGATTAGTGGTTTAGAGAGAGAGAGAGAGGTTGAAGGTTAGGGTTTTAGAGATAGGGACATTAGGTGTTTGGATTTTAGAGAGAGAGAGAGAGAGAGAGAGAGAGAGATTGGGTGTTAGGGGTTTAGATAGGCAGAGATAGAGATTGGGAGTTAGGGGTTTAGAGAGAGAGAGATAAATTATGGGATAGGGATTTAGAGAGAGAGAGAGATTGGAGGTTATTGTTATCTACAGAGAGAGGGATTATGGATTTGTGGTTTAGAGAGAAAGAGATCGGGGGTTAGAAGTATAGAGAGAGAGTGAGAGAAAGAATGGGGTTCATGGGTTTACACACACACACACACACACAGAAAGAGAGAGAGAGAGGGTTAGGGGTTCGGAGAGATATGATTGAGGGTTAGTGGTTTAGAGAGAGAGATAGAAAGATATTGCGAGTTAGTGGTTTAGAAAGGGATACTAGGGTTAGGGGTTTAGAGAGAGACTGGGGTTTAGGGATTTAGAGAGAGAAAGTGATTAAGCTTAGCAGGTTAGAGAGAGATTAAGATTAGGGTTTAGAGGTTTAAAGGGAGAGAGACATAAATTGGTGGCTAGGTGTTTAGAGAGAGTGAAGTTGGGTGTTAGAGGTTTAGAGAGAGAGAGATATTGGAGGTTGGGGGTTTAGAGAGTGAGAAGGACATTGAGTGTTTAAGTCTTTAGAAAGAGAGAAAGTGATAAAGACATATAGAGATTGGAGGTTAGGGGTTTGGGAAGAGAGAGATATTAGGGATTAGGGGTTTAGAGAGAGAGATAGATATTGGGTTTAGTTGTTTAGAGAGAGACATATTATTGTTTAGGGGTTGAGAGAGAGAGAGAGAGAGAGAGAGAGTGGGGGTTAGGTGTTAAGAGAGAGATATATTGCATGTTAGAGGCTTAGATAGAGATAGATAGAAAGAGAGATATTTGGGGTTAGGGGTTTAGAGACATTGAGAGAGATTGGGGGTTGGGGATTTAGAGAGAGAGATTGGAAATTAGGGGTTTATAGAGATAGCCAGAGATTGGGGTTTATGGGTTTAGGGAGGGATACATATAGAGAGATAGAGGGTTAGTGGTTTAGAGAGAGATATTGGAGACTAAAGGTTTAGGGAGAGAGAGATTGGGGGATAAGGGTTTAGATAGAGAGAGAATGGAGGTTGTGGGTTGAGAGAGAGAGAGAGAGAGAGATTGGAGGTTAGCGGCTTAGAGAGGAGAGATAGAAAGAGATAGATTTGGGGTTAGGGGTTTAGAGAGAGATTTGGGGCTCGGGATTTAGAGAGAGATAGACAGATATAGGATTAGCATTTTAGAGAGAGAGGGAGAGATTTGGGGTTATTGGTCTAGAGAGAGAGAGGAGAGAGAGAGAGAGATTGGGGGTTATTGGTCTAGAGAGAGAGAGGAGAGAGAGAAAGAGATTGGGGGTTAGGGGTTTAAAGAGAGATATTGGGGGTTATGAGTTTAGAGAGAGAGGGAGAGAGAGAGATTGGAGGTTAGGAGTTTAGATATATAGGGTGATTGAGGGTTATGGTTTTAGAGAGAGAGAGATTGGAGGTTAAGTGTTTAGAAAGAGAGAGAGAGAGAGATTGTATTTTAGGCATTTAGAATGTGTGGAAGAGAAAAATAGAGATTGTAGGTTAGGTTTTTAGAGAGAGAGAGAAAGAGAGAGATTGGGGGTCAATGATTTATAAGCAAATCAAGAGAGATTGGTTGTTATGGGTTTAGAGAGAGAGAGAGAGAGAGAAAGGTAGAGAGAGAGAGAGAGAGAGAGAGTGAGAGAGAGATTGATTGATTGGGTGTTAGTGGTTTAGAGAGAGAGATTTGTGGTTAGGGGTTTAGAGAGAGAGAGAGAGAGATATTGAGAGTTAATAGGGGTTTTGATATAGAGAGAGATCATTGGGGGAGTATGGATGGTTAGTGGTGGGGGGAGAGAGACATAGAGAGGATTTGAAGGGTTGGTGGGTGAGGAGCGAGGGTTTGGAGAGAGAGAGAGAGAGAAAGAGAGAGAGAGATTATGGGGGTTAGGGGTTTAGAGAGAGAGAAATATTTTTGGGGTTAGAGATTTAGAGAGATATATATATATTAGAGGTTAGGGGCTTGGACAGAGAGAGAGAGATATAAAGAGTGAGATTTGGGTTAGCGTTTTAGAGAGAGAGAGAGAGAGAGAGATTGAGTGTTGGGGATTTAAAGAGATATGGGGTTAGCATCTTAGAGAGAGATATATAATTGTGGTTAGGTGTTTATAGAAAGAGAAAGAGAAATGGGGGTTACGATTTTAGAGATGGATATATATATATATATATAGAGAGAGAGAGAGAGAGAGATTGGATGTGAGGGGTTTAGAGATATATATATATATAGAGAGAGAGAGAGAGAGAGAGATTGGATGTGAGGGGTTTAGAAAGGGATACATAGATTGTAGCTAGGGTTTTCACCCTAGATTGTGAAAATGAGCACCTACTAAGGAGAAAGGATTCCTTAGTAGCAGTTCAATAAACAGTAAATTAAAGTAAGAAAACAATATGAATTCTAAACTAGCATGAGCATTAATAAACATAACAAAACATGGAAATATGGTGAAGATCTTTCTTTTTTGTATTAAAATTTTACCTCAGGTGTAGAGGTTGGTGAAGTTCTTGCAATAGTCCAAGAGGGTTGCTCCAAATTCCAGCTTTGCTCCTTCTCTTTCTCCAAAGGGTTGGAAATGGGCCAAAAGGGGCACTCTAGGGTGAAAGTAGCTCAAGGGTGAGCTAGGGTTTTAAGAGTGATTTTGGCAGAGTAAGAGTGTATTTGACTATGGATATGAAATGAGGGGTCTTCATCACCTATTTATAGGTTTTTAGTGGTGGAGTGTTGGCCCATGGTTTTGGGAACCATATGGTTTAGGTCAGCTATATAGGGTTTTTTTCTCCTTTTTTCCTCTTTTTCCTCTTTTCTTATATTTTTTATTCTCTTTTTAGAGGGTTTTTGCTATTTTGGAGGAATTTTGGATAATTTTGGGGGGAAAAGGGGTTTTTTAGCCTTTTGGAGGCTTTTTTGATGATTTTGTGGCCTTTTGGAGGCTTTTTTGGCCTTTTGGAGGCTTTTTAATGGGATTTTAAGGTTTTGAAGGAAAATATGGTAGGAAATATGGACAAATGAGTCATGTAATGGGGTAGATGAGGTAGTGAGCACTTTTTTGGTGTTAACAGATTGCCCCCTGATGTGTGAGGGAAGGAGCTCATCATATGGCCGATAGACATCATAAGTCTTGTATGGTTTTCCTGGGGTGTGGAGAAGAGAAGAAACAAACTGGAGCCCGAAACAACGGTCCCAAACAAACTGCAAAAACTGAAAGTACATGACCTCAATAATGAATGAGGAATAATTTGAACATATGGACGAGGTGGGAATTCCCATGCTCGTATCAAGATATAGAACAATAATAACAATGGGGTCCAAAATATGGGGACCTAGAACATATACATGGCCTCAAATAATGAATGAGGAAGAATCTCAATATATGGACGAGGCAGGCATACCCATGCTCGTATCAAGATACATAAAAAATAACTGTGAGGCCCGAACAAGGGGGACCTAGAAGATACATAGAGAACCACTGTGTACATCCTAAGGGTCCAGAGGGGACACGAATCTGTGACATACTACTAGGATGACCATGTCTGAGCTGAAGAACTGGTACACTGGAATAACTATAGTGCTGCTGAGTGTGGTACTAGAGGAACTGATGAGCTACTAGAGCATAGTGATGGGGAGTCATGTGCTCAATGGTACACTGAACTGGAACTGAACTGGGTACTCAAGGAACCATATAACTGGACGGATTCCGAATAATCACCAACGCAACCTGGACATCCACGGGAACATATAATTGGGCATTCTGAAGTGACTCACCAATGTGCTACAGTCGGAGGAAATCCGGGGTCTTCAACCAATAACTGAAGGGAAATAACCCTGCGCGATTCTCAACGATGTGATCAAGGTGTTGAAGTCAAGCATGTGAGAAACAACCACTCGGAGAGGCAATGATGAGTCCTCTCAGAATGGTCCGTAGGCACTCACCACAGATGGTGATGGGTCCAAGGAGCAGGGACCTCTGGGTCTATCCTCTGGAATAGAGGGGTTGTCGTCGATAGAGGGAGACCTGCAACTAACAAGGCAATGATGTTTCCTTGATAGGAGCGTGAGGTAGAGAACCAAAGTGTGATAGTACTGATGGTAGGACTGACATACTATGGGGGATATCTAGGCAAGTAGAGTGGGTGGACTCAAACATCCTTTGTTCAGAGTATGATGGCGGGGACGATTGGGCAGCATATGAAACTAACTGAGGGGAAAGGGATCATAACTATAATGGATCAAGGATAGTGACTGGGATGAGTGATACTCAAGCTGGTGTAAAATGGCAGGAGACTACAGAATACTCTGAACAAAGGTGACCTGATTGGGGGTGCTGCCGAGATGATCGATCATAGTGCCAGGAGGCACGGGGGTACTTCTTCATGGGTTAAGGAACTAGAAGAAGTGTGTGTAAAATGGTACTTTCGTGTGGATTTATACGATCCCAGGACAGTTCATGTTCGTGATTGCTTTCAATTTTAAGGAGTCTAAAAGCGATAGGAAGACTCTGAAATAATGGAATGGTACCATCGTGTGGATTTGTACGAGCCCAGGACGGTGCATGCTCATGGTTGATTTCAATTTTAGAGAGTCTGAAAGCGATAAGAAGACTCCAGGGGGGTGCTTTTTCATGTGTTAGTCTCCAAGGCCTGAAGAAGCATAAAAGGATGCAATGAAGAACTCTTCTAGCCGGTGTGACTAGAGTATTCCTTTTTCGTAATTAGTCTACCAGGTTCGGAAAAGGGTTAAACTTATACCAGATAGACGCCCTTTCAGGTACTTTAACGAGCATGAAAGGAAGTAAGATTGCTCGATGATCTTTTCATTGTTTTAAGAGTCAGAAAAGAGCTTAACAGAAACTCCCTAAGTGCCTTTTTCGTAAAGGACTTGTCCGGCCCGAAAAAGGGATAAAATAATACCGAACAAAAGGAATGGTCAGGCAAGGAGGAAGTGCTCAATCAGGGAACTTTGATGATGACCAAGAACGAGGGTAGGGGGGAACACTGGTGGGCCTCCTTGCGGGGTAATGAACGGTGGCAAAAATAACGAAATAATTACAGTATGACAGGATCGAATGGCTCATATAAAAATGTGGAACAATCCGATGGCAGCCAATGTGGTGTGCAAACCGAGGCAGCAAGGTGTCGGGACACAATGGTGAAATTGTACCTGGTGAGAGTGAGAAATGATCTCAAGCATCATCATGAGCTCGAAAAAATGAATCCGACAATATAAAAAGTATCAAAAATGGAGAACGGCCGAAGTGGCATGCAAACCGAAGAAACGGGGGGTGTTTTGGAAAAAATACCCAAAAAATATGGAGGTGAGAGCGAGAAATGATCTCAAGCATCATCATGGGCTCAGAAAAATGAATCCGAAGATAGAAAATATATCAAAAATAGGCTACGACCGATGTGGCACGCAAACTGGGGTGACAAGGTGTCGGGACACAATGTTGATATTGGTCCTGGTGAGAGCGAGAAATGATCTCAAGCATCATCACGAGCACGGAAATATGAATTCGACAGTGCAAATGGTGCGAAAAACGGAGGTCACAAGGACTCCGGAATGGTTAAAGGAAAGAACTAGGTTAAAAAATGGTTGCAAATAAAGGTGAGCCCACCAAGCCAAGGATGCAGTGGTGGGGACAAATGATGACCCACGGGGGAAAAATACTAGGTGTATCGAATCAAATCATATATACAAGTGACATGTGACCTCAAAAATGGTTGAGATCACCCATGTGAAAAAGTGAGCAGGGTTAATGACCTGCCCCCATGCTATGCGCATGGGGTTTGTGATTGTGGATCACATATGTGTTGGTTTGAACATTGGGATCATTGACGTGCTGAGATAGATGTGATGGGGAAGGTTCAAAATGATTGATCATGCCCCCTATCCCAGGGTTGAGGTAATCTATTATGCCCTCGAGCTCAGAGGTGTTAATGCGGTGCTCTATAATAGCGGGGTCAAGACCAGGCATTTCAGTATGGGACTAGGAAAAGACATCATGGAACTCTCGGAAAAGTTTTTTGTACTCTCCAATCTCATACTCACTGCAGGAGGATCCTAATGTAATGATTTCAAGAGCACTAGGTCGGTCAGATATATCTATGTGGATGATAGGTGAGATGTTGGCCATGTTACCTTCCTCAAAGGCATCAGGAGTGGGAATAGGATCCTTAAACCAGTCGACTTTGGTGGGAAGGAAATCTTTGGATTCAACCATAAATTGGGTAGTTGTGGTAGAGGAGGAGTCTTCTGGGAGGAAATAGGAATGATGGTGCATGTCATCCCAGGTATAATCCGGGGCAGTGAGAGCCTCTAGAATCTCCTCATCATTGCGGAAACTTTGAGTTGTCAAATTGGTTGACGAGGGAGTGGTAGTCGAAGAGATCATATAAATGGTGTTAATATCGCCATCTGAGGGTGATACTAGGGGGTGGATCTCCTCAATTGTGGGGGGTGCCATCCCAAGGTCCAAATTATTCATCTCGTAGAGAGCTACTTTGTAATCTGGGAGATCAGGACAATGATGTGAGTAATGGCCGTAAATACCGCATATTGCACAAGGGTGGTTGGTACACAGTGATTTATCACGAGGCTTAGGGGTTGGATATAGTTCAACAACCAGGATGTTGGGGTCATCATCAAGCGTTTGCATGTGTTCCTGTAATGTAGGCAATTGTGGACATTGATGAGTTGGATGGCCTAACTCATCACACAATGAGCATTTGGGAGGAGCACGAAACACGGGGGGGGTTTAACTGCTTTGGGTGGGGGTACAACAATGTATGGTTGTGGGCCTCTTCCCCCAGTGTGCTTGATAAGGGGGGGGGATTCGTAGATGACAAAGGGGTAGTGACACCGGGAGGTGGTTGACTAGTAGTGGCAATGGGTTGCACCGGTTGTAGGATGACATTTGGTGTCGGCGGGGGAACGGGAGGCGAAATATACCACATGGGTAATCCCAAGTTTAACTCAGGGAGGCTAAGAGTAGCCATAACCGGGGCGCTTACTACGCCCGAGGGAGGGAATAGGAAGGGGATTGTGTGGATGGATGTAACACCAATGTGACTAGGTACCAATGGTGGTTTGGGTAACAAGGGCGGTTGATTGTTGGGTGTTTGTGTATTGTGGGAAAGGGTACATAGGTTAGATACTTCGGGCACAGGTGACGGGGGAGGAATGGACTAGAATATTGAGGTCATTGGCATATCTGAGTAAACTCGAGGTCCCACGGAGGAAACAAATGAGGTAGTTGCACCACAAACAAGTTGTTCAACCATGAGGAGAACATTTTCGGGTGCAACGGGGGCATTGGGATCGTAATAGGTGAGTTGGTCGACCTTGACCACGCGTCCGTCATGGGGGAACATCATGGTACGAAAAATGGATGAGGCAACCGCCCGCATGGCATACATGTAGCTGCGGCCAAGTAAGAGGTTATAATCAAGTTGGGAATTGATGACCTCTATGTCAATGAGCACGGTTTTACCAGCCAAATGGACGGGGACACTAGCTAAGAGACCTTGGGGTTGAGCCGAACGGCCGTCGTAGGCTCGCAACGCAGTGGTGGACTGCTGGAGAGTAGGGGATCCCAACTTCTGCCAAACAAAGGTGGACATAACGCATGTAGAGGCACCTTCATCGACAATGCACCGATGGATGACAAGATTTCAAACGGAAACAAAAACTTGGAATGCTAAAGTGGAAGGTAGGTGTGGTTCGGACTGGTCCAAATCGAAGGCCATCAGTTGTGAATCATTTGGGTCAATAGCACCAATGGCGGAGAGCAAGGTCTTGCACTGTGAAGGACTTTTTTTTAAGACTTCTAACGCAGACATGGCTGTGGGAGATTGGGCTAAGTCATCTACAATGTTGTAATTTGATGCAGCACGAGCATTGGGGTTATTGTTGATACGACGAAGTGGGAAACGAGGTACTTTAGAGGTGCCATCAAGTGGAGCTAGAGTTATACGTAACGTCTGATCAGTGGGATGAGCATTAGTATTTTTGTCGGCAGGAGAGGCTTCAGGGGTGGAGCCATATTGGTTCCGACGGGTTTGGAGATTGACATGAGCGGATGACATCATCAACAAGTGGTGGGTACCTGAATCTAACATGGGTTATCAGGAGTGGCATAAGTGATCTATTGTTGTGATGGGGCGTTGCCTGGAGGGGGATCCAATGGCTGAGTGTTCACTATGCCTTGGGTTGGTAAGGGGTTTTGTAGCACTAAAGGTTGCTGCTGAGGGGGTGGGGGGTTGGGTGGCGCCTGAGGAGCCGCGTGCCCTTGGCGATGGGCATCATCAGTCCAGAGTTGTCAAGCTCGCTCCAAATATGGGCAAGCATGTGTGTAGTGGCCATAGACCCCGCAAATAGAACAAGGGTGGTTTGTTCACAAATTACAGTTTTTAGCCTACTTGGGCAGCCAATCAGGGTTCTGGTTGGCAGGTGCCACGTTATTGTTGTTTGGGGGATTGGGAGGTTGACCACCTTGATATGGAGGGGGGTTGTTCCCACGATTACGGCCTTTGCCATGGTTTTGCTGGCCCTGTTGGCACTGGTTATTTTGGTTCTGCTGTGGATTCTGTTGGGCTTAAACTTGCCCTTGGGCAGCAGGTGGGTTCTGGGGGTTGGGCAGGTGCGAGAGCAGGCTGTGGTGGATAATAAGTAGGTGGAGGCTATGCAGGTGTTGAAGCTTGTGGGGGTTGCTGATATGTCTGCAGAACAGGTTGTGGGTTTACCACAGGGGCTTCCTGTGGTGGGTAATAAGCAGGTTGGGCTTGAGAAGACACAGGAGCTGGTGCATCCTGTGGGTGCTAATAGGGCTGAGGTGCGACCGGGGGGACATAAGCGGGGGACACATGACCAAAGCACTAAGGTGGACAGGAGGGTCCGTGGGAATCATGGTGATGTGCCATAGGAGCATACGAATTGGTTGCTCTGGATTGAGATGTAGCCTGCGAAAGGTCGGGGCCATGGCTAGGATGTGCAATGGAAAAGGGTTGGGAATGTGAGGCAATACGGCCAATGATACCGTCTGCAGCATGGGATGTCCCTGGCGCATCGCGTTGGGAGAAATCATCACGAGGGGCATCAGGTATGATGGTGTATAGATAACCCAACTGGGCGTAAATGAGGTCAAATTGCTGGGCTTTGAGGATGGCCTCTTCTTCGGACTGGGGTCGTTCGGAACACATCCTTGGAAATGAGAGGAAGGAGGGATTTTAGAAACCAATCTAAGAAGATACGATCGTCTAACTTGATTTTGCAGAGGCTGCGGCGTCAACGCCACTCATGAATGTGGTCAATGATGTGGTTAGCTGTGTTCTGTCTGCAAGACAGTAGGATCTCAAATCCCGCGTCATAGCGGATAGGTAACTGAAAGAACTGCAGGAAGGTCGAGGCAAGGGAAGTAAAGTTGGCATGGGTCCCATGGGGTTGCTCAATGTACCACTTAGCTACAGAGCCAGTGAGGGTGCGTTGTAATAGATGGAGGCAGACAGAGTCGTCCACTTCGGAGTTGGAGGAACACCATAGATGGAAGGACATAATATGGTTCTAGGGGTCCTCACCTGCCTTGCCCTCAAACTTAGGGATATCGGAGGGGAGCTTGGTGGGCATGTGAGGCCACGCAGGGTCGTGTCTGATGGGATCATTAGTGAGTCTAGCTAGGTCAGGAAGGTTGAGACTAGCCATGAATGGCAAACTAGTAGAAGGATGTGACATACTAGTGGGTGTGACCATGTTGGGGCCAATTCCCCCAAGTGGAGGGGCTGAGTTCGGGACGTTGCTCCCAAGTGGAGGAACGAAAGTGGTATGGGATGGTCCTGCATCGCCAAGGGCAGTATGAGTCATTGATGGTGTGGGAATGGGTATGCCAGCTACTAGAATGGGTGCAGTGATCGGAATGGTAGATGTGGGCCCCATCAACAACATACCCAAAGTAGGGGTGGTAGCTGGTGTGGTGGTGGATGCTCCACCAATGGTCCCTGCAAAGAAAGGGGTGGAAGTCACGCCAGTCATAGGGCTGGTTGGTGCAGTGTAAATGGGGTTCTCGAACTCTGCCTCAGAATCAGAGGTAAAATAAGGGGCGTCTAGCTCGGGTGACAGAGCTCTATGCCGCTGACGAGTGGAGTCAAGTGACAAGGCTCGAGATCTATTAGGAGTGGTATCAAGTGATGAAGATCTATGTCTATGACGAGTGGTGTCAAGTGAACCGTGCTGTGGGGGCTCGCCCCGGAGGTGCCGAGAATGTCTTGGGGACTCAATGGTGATAGATGGTATAAAATATCTAGGGGTTGTGTGAAGTGAAAAAAAAATAGCTCAAAAACCCTAATGCAACCGAGTGTGCAGAAGGAGAGCTCAAAAAATATGGCACTCAGGCTAACAACCAACTCAAAACACCTACTGTAACAGCTGTGCTACAATAAGTGGAGTATCAATAGAAATGGTCAGAATACCAACAAGCAGCAGGTTTCCTAAAAAATAAAAATAGTGGACTCGCTAGACCAAAAGGAGGTAAGGGAGCATGCAAACACCTAGCTAAATAGTATTCTGACTCAACTAGACATATCCTCTACAAGGTGATGAAATCCAAGTCAGACAATATGGATAGTAGAGCCAAGTGGCTAAAGATATCCCCCTACCATGAGGGACACCAGGTAGTCAATCCTAGAAGAAAGGAAACTAAGATACCCCATTCATGACACGTCTAGAAAAGGTGAATCTGTCATTTGGTTCTATCGTCGCGGTATCCCCATACAGGGATACCTCGAGAACTGTGAAAAGTAGCCTTCAGTTACTGAATGGATTGCGGTATTCCACTCAGGCCTCCGAAACCAGTCTGGCGACTTCAACCCTCCTACGGGAGAGGCCCTCTGATAAACTGGTTGTGACCGTGCCAAAAAATACTAGGGGATTTTGGTTCCCTAATGGACAACAGCTATGTCTCAAGTGTAAGCAACCGAGGAGTGTTATTTGGATGCCTATCCCCCGGATCCTACCTAACTACAAAAACTCTTATGTGTTTCCCAAGTGGGGTTAGAATGCTGGTTGTGTTAAGTAGTTTTTTAAGGCTCACTTGAATTAGGTGACAGAGTGTGTGCGTGTGAGATGATGATGAACCCATATAAAAGTGCCACTAGGGTGGGAAACTTTCTAACTAACAATACAGAATTTAAACTTTGAAATGCAAATTTTTCTCTTTTCAATTAAAATGCGGAAATTTAAAAAAAAAATATTCTATAAATGGAACACAAATAAAATTGCAGAAAAGGCTATAGGGAAGTATGGCTGCAGGTAGGACAGATGGCTGTGTAGGTGGAGAAAATAGTGCAGCAAAGTGCTGGGTTCAAAATAGGAAAAAAAGGCAGAAAACAGACCGTGGGTCTATGGCAAATCTGGGCGGTCGGACCACGGGAAATAGCTCAACAGTTGTGGACATGTTGTGGGATTTTGGCCGAAAGATGAAGTTGGGCCACTGGAAACAGGTCGAAAGCCGCAGGCAGGTTGCAGGAAAATGGCTTAAAGCCGCAGTCGGGACATGGGAAAAAGGCCGACAGGCGTAGGTGGGTTGAAGGAAAATGGCTGAAAGCCGCAGTCGGGATGCGAGAAAAAGGCTGACAGGCGTAGGCGGGTTGTAGGAAAATGGCTAAAAACCGTAGTCGGGACACGGGAAAAGGGTTAACAGCGACAGTCGGATCGCCCCGAACAAGCTAATAGCCGTGGTTGGATCGCAAGTAACAGAATGAAAATAGTCGGCAGGTCATCGGAAACAGTCTGAGAGCTGCGGTCAAATCGCAGGTAAATGCCTGAAAGACGTGGTCAGAACGCAACTGCAGGGGGTAAAAGTTGCGATTTACGGCAGCCAAAAGGGACAGCCGAACAGAAAAATATTGCAGAAAATTAAAAATATTTAAAACTTTAAAAACGATAACCAGAAATTCAAAGGAACACAAGGGGAGTTGCCAAAAATGTAGCTAGGGTTTTCACCCTATCTTGTGCAAATGAGCATCTACTAAGGAGAAAGGACTCCTTTGTAGCAGTTCAATAAACAGTAAATTAAAGTAAGAAAACAATACGAATTCTAAACTAGCATGAGCATTAATAAACATAACAAAACATGGAAATATGGTGAAGATCTTTCCTTTTTGTATTAAAATTTTACCTCAAGTGTAGAGGTTGGTGAAGTTCTTGCAATAGTCCAAGAGGGTTGCTCCAAACTCCAGCTTTGCTCCTTCTCTTTCTCCAAAGGGTTGGAAATGGGCCAAAAGGGGCACTCAAGGGTGAAAGTAGCTCAAGGGTGAGCTAGGGTTTCAAGAGTGATTTTGGCAGAGTAAGGGTGTATTAGACTGTGGATATGAAATGAGGGGTCTCCATCACCTATTTATAAGTTTTTAGTGGTGGAGTGTTGGCCCATGGTTTTGGGAACCATATGGTTTAGGTCAGCTGTATAGGGTTTTTTCCTCATTTTTTCCTCTTTTTCCTCTTTTCTTATATTTTTTATTCCCTTTTTGGAGGGTTTTTGCTATTTTGGAGGAATTTTGGATAATTTTTGGGGGAAAAGGGGTTTTTTAGCCTTTTGGAGGCTTTTTTGATGGTTTTGTGGCCTTTTGGAGGTTTTTTAATGGGATTTTAAGGTTTTGAAGGCAAATATGGTAGGAAATATGGACAAATGAGTCATGTAATGGGGTAGATGAGTTAGTGAGCACTTTTTGGGTGTTAACAGATTTTAGTTGTTTAGAGAGAGAGAGAGAGAGTGGGTTAGTTGTTTAAGAGAGAGAGAGAGAGAGAGATATTGGGGGATAGGGGTTTAGAGAGAGAGGGAGAGAGAGAGAGAGAGAATGGAGGTTAGGGGTTTAGAGGGAGAGAGATCAGGTGTTAGTAGTTTGGAGAGAGAGAGAGAGAGATAGATAGAAAGAGACAGATTTGGGGTTAGGGGTTTAGAGAGAGAGGGAGAGATTGGGGGTTCGAAATTTGGAGAGACATCGACATATCCAGGTTAAGAGTTTTAGAGGGACAGTGAGAGATTTGTGGTTATGGCTTTAGAGAGAGATTTAGGTTGTGGGTCATTGGTGTAGAGAGAGAGAGAGAGAAAGAGAGAGATTTGGGGTTAGGGATTTAGAGAGAGGGAGAAAGGTATATAGAGAAAGAAAGGTGGAGAAAGAGAGAGAGATTGGGTATTAGTGGTTTAGAGAGAGAGAGAGAGAGAGATTTGAGATTAGAGAGAGAGGGAGAGATTGGGTGTTGAGGGTTTAGAGAGAGAGAGAGATTGGGGGTTAATAGGTTTTATAGATAGAGAGAGATCAAGGGGGTAGTATGAATGGTTAGTGGGGAATGAGAGAGACATAGAGAAGAGTGGAAGGGTTGGTAGGTGAGGAGCAGGGGTTTGGAGAGAGAGAGAGAGAGGGAGAGAGAGAAACTGGTGCTTAGGGGTTTAGAGAGAGAGATTGAGGTTATGGGTTTGGAGAAAGATTGGGGCTATGGGTTTACAGGGAGAGATTGGGTGATAGGATTTTAGAGAGAGAGATTGTGGGTTAGGGGTTTAGAGAAAGAGAGAGAGATTGGAGGTTAGGATTTTAGAGGGAGAGATTGGGGTTAGGTATTTAGAGAGAGAGAGAGAGAGAGAGAGATTGGAGGCTAGGGGTGTCAAGGAAGAGAGATACAGAGAGATGGGGGGTTAGTAATTGAGATAGAGAGGGTTAAGGGTTTTGAGAGAGACAGATTGTGGGTTAGGGGTTTAGAGAGAGAGACATATTGTCGGTTAGGGGTTGAGAGAGAGAGAGAGAGAGATTTACGAAGTTAAATAGAGAAATTTTTAGGTGGTATTATTACATGTGTTAAAGTAGTTAGGATAATTTGATTTTGGTGTTATATGAAATTTCAAGGTTTTAGGACTTACAAATGTTAAAATAGGTATGATTTATAAGTTTTATGTTCTAAAAGTTAATGGTTACGAGTTATATGGATTGGAAGAGAGTGGCTAAAGTAGGTAGCATTTAGAGGAGGTTAAAGTTATAATTATCAAGAAAAGAGATCCTAACTCCTAAGTTGCATGAATTGAGTGCCAACAAAGGGGCGTCCCTCATTAGACCACTTTAACAAGAGAGATAGAGAGATAACGATATTTGGGGTTAGCGGTTTTATAGAGAGATAACGATATTTGGGGTTAGTTCTTTATAGAGAGATAGCAATATTTGGGGTTAGGGATTTAGAGAGAGAGAGAGATAGAAAGTGAGAGTTTGGTAGTTAGGGAATTTAGAGAGAGTTTCTAGGCTAAGGCTTAGAGAGAGAGATTCTGGGGATTAGGGGTTTAGAGACAGGGATAGATTGAGGGTTAAGGTTTTAGATAGAGAGAGGGAGATATTTTTGTTTAGGAGTTCGGAGAGAGAGAGAGAAAGAGAGATTGGGGCTTTGAGGTTTAGAGAGAGAAAGAGAGAGATTGGAGATTAGGGGTATAGAGAGAGAGAGAGACAATTTGGGGGTTAGGGGTTTAGAGAGAGAAAATGAGTGAATGGGCTTAAGGGTTAGAGAGAGAGAGAGATTGGGGATTAGGTGTCTAGAGAGAGAGAGATTGAGAGGTAGTGGTTTAGATATGTATAGAGGGAGATTGGGGGTAAGGAATTTAGAGAGAGAGAGATTATGGGTTTGGAGTTTAGAGAGAGAGAAAGATCATGGGTTAGGAGTTTAGAGAGAGAGAGAGATTGGATGCTAGGGGTTAAGAGAGAGAGAGAATTTGGTTAGAGAGAGAGAGATTGACTTGGTGTTAGGGCTTTAGAGAGAGAGATACTATGGGTTAGGGGATTAGAGAGATAGATTGGAGGTTAGGATTTTCTACAGAGAGATATGAGGTTACAAGTTTAGAGAAAGAGATTGAGGGTTGGGTGTTTAGAGAGAGAGAGAGAGATATTGGGTGTTAAGAGGGGTTTATAGATAGAGATAGATCACAAGGAGTGTATGGATGGTTACTGATGGGAGAAGAGTGATATAGCAAGTAGGGAAAGGTAGATGGGTTAGGAGGGAGAATTTTTGGGAAAGAGAGAGAGAGGTTGGAGTTTAGCAATTTAGAGAGAGAGGGAGAGGGAGAGATATTGAGGGCTAGGGGTTTAGTCTTAGAGAGGGAGAGATATTGGGGGTTAGGGGTTTAGAGAGAGAGGGATTGGTGGTTAGGGTTTAAGAGAAAGGGGATATTTTAATTAGGGGTGTAGCTAGAGAGAGAGAGAGTGGGAGAGAGAGAGAAGGATTGGGGACTATGAGATTAGAGTGACAGAGAGAGAGAGAGATTTAGCTTTCGGGATTTAGAGAGAGAGAAATGGAGAAAGACATAGAGACATATAAACATAGAGAATGGAGGTTACAAGATTAGAGAGAGAGAGTGTATATTAGAGCTAAGGGGTTTATAGAGTGATAGATATTGGAGGTTAGGGGTCTAGAGAGAGACAAAGATTGGAGTTTAGGAGTTTAGAGAGAGATATTGGGGATTAAGGGTTAGTTAGATAGAGATAGAGAGACATAGATTCAGGGTTAGGGGTTAGGGGTTTAGATAGAGAAAGAGAGAGGGATATTGGGGGTTAGGGATTTAGTGAGAGAGATAGAGGTTGGAGGTTAGGGGTTTTGAGAGAGAGAGGGATAGAGATTTGTGTTAGAGGTTTAAAGAAAGAGAGAAATTGGGGGTTAGCGGCTTGGAGAGAGAGAGATTGGTCGTCAGGGATTGAGAGAGAGAGAGAGAGAGATTGAGGGTTTGGGGTTTAGAGAGATATAGGGTTTGTGTTTTAGAGAGAGATAAATAGAGATTTGTGGTTAGGGGTTTAGAGAGAGAGGGGGGAGAGGGAGAAAGAGAGAGAGAGAGAGATTTGGTGTTATGGGTTTAGAGAGGGATATATATAGAGAAAGATAGATTAGAGATTATGGATTTACAGATAGAGAAATATTGGATGTTACGAGTTTAGATAGAGAGAGAGATATTGGGGGATAGGGGTTCAGACTTATTGAGAGATTGGTGGTTAGTGTTTTAGATAGAGGGAGACATAGGAAGAGAGAGAGATATTAGAGGTTTTGGATTTAGAGAGAGAGAGATTAGGGTTAGGTATTTAAAGAGATAAAGATATAGATTGTGGGTTAGCGGTTTAAAGAGAGAGAGGTAGAGGTGGAGAGAGAGAGAGAGAGATTATTCGTTAGGATTTTAGAGAGAGAGAGAGATTAGGGTTATGGGTTTAGGGAGATAAATATATATATATATAGAGAGAGAGACATAGAGATTGGGGTTTATAGGTTTATAGAAAAAGAGATTGGAGGTTGGGGGTCTAGAGAGAGAGAAGGATTGATGGACAGGGGTTTATAGATATTGAGAGATTGGGTGTTAGGGGTTAAGATATATATATATATATATACAAAGAGAGAGAGAGAGATTGGAGGTTTGGGGTTTTGAGAGAGATATATATATAGTGGAGGTTAAGGGTTTAGAGAGAGAGAGAGAGGTTGGATGTTAGGGGATTGTATATAGAGAGAGATTTGGTATTAGGGCTTTAGATATATGGAGATAGATATTGGAGGTTGGGATTTTAGAGAGAGATAAATAAATATGGAGTAACGTTTTAGAGAGGGAAGGAGAGATTTATGGTTAGGCATTTAAAGAGAGAGAGGTTGGGGGTTATGGGTTTAGAAAGAGAGAGATCGGAGGTTATGGGTTTTGAGAGAGGGAGAGATATTGGGGGTTATGGGTTTTGAGAGAGAGAGAGAATGATTGAGAGAGATTATATGCCAGGGGTTCAAAGAGAGGATTGTGGGTTAGGGGATTAGTGAGAGATTGGGGATTTGGAGTTTAGAGAGAGAAATATTGGGGTTTAGAGATTTAGAGAGAGATAGAGAGATTTGGGGTTAGAGTTTTAGGGGAGAGAGAAAGATACAAAGTGAGAGTTTGGTGGTTAGAGGATTTACATCGAGAGGGACATTGGTGGTTATGGGTTTAGAGAGATAGACTCAGAGAGAGAGAGAGAGAGAGAGAGAGAGAGAGAGATTGAGAGACTGGGGGTTAGGGTTTTAGAGAGTGAGAGATTTAGGGTTAGGGGTTTATATATATGTATATATATACACACACAGAGAGAGAGAGAGAGAGAGAGAGAGATTTGTGTTAAGGGGCTTAGAGAGAGGGAGATTGGGTGTTTGAGGTTTAGAGAGAGAGATATAGAGATTTAAAATTAGGGATTGAGAGAGAGAGATTGGGGGTTATGGGTATAGAGAGAGAGAGAAAGAGATAGATTGAGGATTAAAGGTTTATAAAGAGAGAGAGAGAGAGTGGAGGTTAGAGAGATATATCAATATGATGTTAGGGTTTTAAAGAGAGAGAGATATTGGGGGTTGGGGTTTTATAGAGAGAGACTAGGGGTTAATAGGGGTTTAGAGATAGAGTTAGATCAAAGGGAGAGTATGGATGGTTAGTGGTGGAGAGGAGAGAGACACAGAGAGAAGGGATTGGTAGGTGGGTTAGGAGTGAGGTTTTGGAGAGATAGAGAGAGGGAGAGATTGTGGATTTCAGTTTAGAGATAGAGATCAACTCGGTATTAGGGGTTTAGAAAGAGGGAGAAAGAAGAGAGAGATTCAGGGTTAGGGGATTAGAGAGAGAGAGAGAGAGATTGGAGGTCAAGGTATTAGAGAGAGAGATATGTGAGGTTAGGGGTTTACATAGAGAGATTGGGGGTTGGGTTTAGAGAGAGAGATTGGGTGTTAATAGTGTTTAGAGATAGAGATGGATCACAATTGGAGAATTTATGGTTAATGATGGGGGGAAGAGAGAAATAGCGAGTGGGGAGGGGTAGTTGGGTAAGGAAGGAAGGTTTGGAGAGAGAGAGAGAGGGCTAGATGTTTAGATAGAGAGAGAGATTGGGGCTTAGGTGCTTAGAGAGAGAGAGAGAGATTGGGGGTTATGGATTTAGAGATAGAGATTGGTGGGAAGGGGTTTAGAGAGAGCAAGAGATTGTTGTTAGGGTTTTAGAGAGAGATAAAGATAGAGAGAGATTCATGTTTATATGTTTAGAAAGATAGATAGACAAAGATTCATGGTTATAGGTTTTGAGAGTGAGAGAGAGAGAGAGAGAGAGATTGGGGATTAGGGATTTAGAGAGAGGAAAAGATATTAGAGGTTAGAGTTCTAGAGAGAGAGGGTGGAGAAAGAGATATTATGGGTTAATGGTTTAGAGAGAGGGATATTAGGGGTTAGCAGTTTAGAGAGAGAGAGAGAGAGAGAGGGAGAGAGAGAGAGAGAGAGGTTGGTCATTAGGAATTTAGAGAGGAAGAGAGAGATTGGATGTTAGGGGTTTAGATAGAGAGCGAGATTGGGGGTTAGTGGTTGAGAGAGAGAGAGAGAGAGAGATAGGGTTAGGAGTTTAGAGAGAGAGAAATAGAGAAAGATAGAGACATAGAAAGGAAGAGAATGGGGGTTATGTGATTAAAGGGAGATAAAGAGAGATTGGAAGTAAGAGGTTTAAAGAGAGACAGACATTGTAGGTTAGGGGTTTAGAGAGAGAGAGAGTTTGGAGGTTAGGGTTTTAGAGATAGGGACATTAGGGGTTAGGAGTTCAGAGAGAGAGAGAGAGAGAGAGAGAGAGAGATTGGGTGTTAGGGCTTTAGATAGGAAGAGAGAGAGAGAGATTGAGAATTAGGGGTTTAGAGAGAGAGATAAATTGGGGGATAGGGATTTAGAGAGAGAGAGAAATTGGAGGTTAGGGTTTTTTAGAGTGAGAGATGGATAGTTGGGTTTACTGTTTAGAGAGAGACAAATTGGGGGTTAGAAGTGTACAGAGAGAGTGAGAGAAAGAATGGGGTTTAGGGTTTTACATAGAGAGAGAGAGAGAGAGATTGGGGGTTAGGAGTTTGGAAAGAGATGATTGGGGGTTAAGGGTTTAGAGAGAGAGACAAAAAGATATTGCATGCTAGGGGTTTAGAGAGGGATACTAGGGTTAGGGGTTTAAAGAGAGACCTGGGTTTAGAGAGAGAAAGGTATTAAGGTTAGCGGTTTAGAGAGAGATCAAGATTAGGGTTTAGGGGTTTAAAGGGAGAGACACAAATATTGGGCGCTAGCAGTGCAGAGAGAGTGAAGTAGGGTTAGAGTTTGAGAGATAGAGAGAGAGAGAGATCAGAGGTTGGGGGTTTAGAGAGTGAGAAAGACATTGGGTTTTTAAGTCTTTAGAATGAGAGAGAAAGTGATAGAGAGAGATAGATATTGGAGGTTAGGGGTTTGGGAAGAGAGAGATATTGGGGATTAATGGTTTAGAGAGAGAGCGAGATCTTGGGTTTAGGTGTTTAGAGAGAGATAGATTAGTGTTTAGGGGTTGATATAGATAGATAGAAAGAGAGAGAATGGGGGTTAGGTGTTTAGAGAGAGAGAGATTGGATGTTAAAGGATTATATAGAGATAGATAAAAAGAGAGATATTTTTGGATAGGGGTTTAGAGACATAGAGAGAGATTGGGGGTTCGGGATTTAGAGAGATATGGGGTTAGCGTCTTAGAGAGAGATATTTTTTGTTAGGGGTTTATATATATATATATATATATATATAGAGAGAGAGAGAGAGAGAGAGAGAATGGGGTTAGGGGTTTAGAGAGAGAAGTGAGATTGGGGGTTAATGGTTTAGAGAGAGAGAGAGAGATTTTAGGTTAGTGTATTAGAAAGAGAGAGATATTGGGGTTAGGGGTCAAGAGAGAGAGAGAGAGAAAGAGAGAGAGAGATTGAGGATTTCGTGTTTAGAGAGAGAAATATTGGGAGTTAGCGATTTAAAGAGAGATAGAGAGATTTACAGTTAGGGCTTTAGGAGAGAGAGAGAGAGAGAGTGTGTGTGAGAGAGAGATTGGGTGTTAATAGTGTTTAGAGGTAGAGAGAGATCACAACAGGAGAATTGATGGTTAATGATGGGGGGAAGAGAGACATAGCGAGTGGGGAGGGGTAGTTGGGTGAGGAAGAAATCGTTGGAGACATAGAGAGAGAGAGAGAGGGAGAGAGAGATGGATTGGGGGTTAGGTGTTTAGAGAGAGAGAAAGAGAGAGGTTTATGGGTTTAGAGATAGAGATTGGTGGTAAGGGGTTTAGAGAGTGTGAGAGATTGCTATTAGGGTTTTAGAGAGATACAGAGATAGAGAGAGATTCATGGTTATAGGTTTAGAGAGATAGATAGACATAGATTTATGGTTATAGGTTTTGAGAGAGAGAGAGAGATAGAGAGAGAGAGAGAGATTAGGGATTAGGGATTTAGTGAAAGGGAAATATATTAGAGTTTAGATTGTAGAGAGAGAGAGAGGGGGGAGAGAGAGAGATACTGTGGGTTAAGGGTTTAGAGAGAGAGAGATGGAGATTAGGGGTTATTGGTTTAGAGAGAGAGAGAGAGATGGAGATTAGGGGTTATTGGTTTAGAGAGAGAGAGAGAGATTGGTCATTAGGCATTTAGAGAAGTAGAGAGAGATTGGGGGTTAGGGGTTTAGATAGAGAGAGAGAGATTGGGGGTTAGGGGTTTAGAGAGAGAGAAATAGAGAAATATGGAGACATAGAAAGAGAGAGAATGTGGAGATTAAAGGGAGATAGAGAGAGATTGGAAGGAAGGGGTTTAAAGAGAGAGAGACATTGGAGGTTAGGGGTTTAGAGAGAGAGAGAGAGAGAGAGAGAGAGAGAGATTGGAGGTTAAGGTTTTAGAGATAGGGACACTAGGGGTTAGGAGTTTAGAGAGAGAGAGATAGATTGGGTGTTAGGGGTTTAGATAGGAAAAGAGAGAGATTGAGAAGTAGGGGTTTAGAGAGAGAGATAAATTGGAGGATAGCGATTTAGAGAGAGAGAGATTGGAGGTTAGGGTTTTTTAGAGAGAGAGATAGATTGTGGGTTTGGGGTTTAGATGGAAAGAGATTGGGGGTTATAAGTATAGAGAGAGAGTGAGAAAAAGAATGGGGTTTAGAATTATAGATAGAGAGTGAGAGAAACAATGGGGTTTAGGGGTTTACACACACACACACATAGAGAGAGGGAGAGAGAGATTGGGGGTTAGGGGTTTAGAGACAGAGAGATAGAAAGATACTGCGGGTTAGGGGTTTAGAGAGAGAGAATAGGGTTAGGGGTTTAGAGAAAGACTAGGGTTTAGGGGTTTAGGGAGAGAAAGAGATTAAGGTTAGTATTTTAAAGAGAGATCAAGATTGAGGTTTAGGAGTTTAAAGGGAGAGAGATAGAGATTGGGGTAAGAGGTTTAGAGAGAGTGAATTTGGGTGTTAGAGGTTTAGAGAGAGAGAGAGAGAGATCGGTGGTTGGGGGTTTAGAGAGTGAGAAGGAAAATGGGTGTTTAAGTATTTAGAAAGAGAGAGAAGGTGATAGAGAGAGATAGATATTCGAGGTTAGGGGTTTGAGAAGAGAGAGATATTGGGGATTGGGGGTTTGGAGAGAGAGAGAGATCTTGGATTTAGGTGTTTAGAGAGAGACAAATTGGTGTTTACGGGTTAAGATAGAGAGAGAGAGAGAGAGAATAAGGGTTAGGTGTTTAGAGAGAGAGAGATTGGATATTAGGGGATTAGATAGAGATAGATAGAAATAAAGATATTTGGGGTTAGGGGTTTAGAGATATAGGGAGAGATTGGGGGTTGGGCATTTAGAGAGAGATAGAGAGATATGGGGTTAGCATCTTAGAGAGAGATATTTTTGGTTAGGGGTTTATAGAGAGAGAGAGAGAGAGAGAGAGATGGTTTTGGGTTCAGAGAGAGAGAGAGAGATTGGAGGGTAGGGGTTTAGAGAGAGAGAGAGAGATTGGAGGGTAGGGGTTTAGAGAGAGAGAGAGAGCTTGAGAGATATGGGTTTAGAGAGAGAGATTGGCCATGAGGGTTTTATAGAGATAGACAGAGTTTGGTGTTTATGGGTTTAGAGAGGGATACAAAGAGAGAGAGAGAGGGTTAGTGGTTTAGAGAGAGAGATATATTGGAGGCTATACGTTTAGAGAGAGAGATTGGGGGATAGGGGTTTAGATAGAGAGAGAGACTGGTTATTAGCGATTTAGAGAGAGAGAGAGAGAGATTGGAGGTTAGGGGCTTAGGGAGAGATAGATAGAAATAGACAGATTTAGAGTTAGGGGTTTAGAGAGTGAGAGAGATTGGGGGCTTGATATTTAGAGAGAGATAAATAGATCGAGGATTATCATTTTAGAGAGAGAGAGAGATTTTTGGTTATTGTTCTAGAGAGAGAGAGAGGCAAAGAGATAGGTTGGGGGTTATTGGTCTAGAGAGAGAGACAGAGAGAGAGAGAGAGAGAGAGAGAGAGGAGAGAGAGAGAGAGAGAGAGAGAGAAATTGGGGGTTAGGGGTTTAGAGAGAGATATTGGGGGTTATGAGTTTATAAAGAGGGGGAGGGGGGAGAGAGAGATGAGAGGTTAAGAGTTCAGAGATAGAGAGAGATTGAGGGTTATGGATTTAGAGAGAGGGATATTGGAGGTTAAGTGTTTAGAAAGAGAGAGAGATTGTAAGTTAGGCGTTTAGAACATGAGAGAGAGAAAAATAGAGATTGTACGTTAGGTGTTTAGAGAGAGAGAGAAAGAGAGAGATTGGGGGTCAACGATTTATAAAGAAATTTAGAGATACTGGGTGTTAGGGGTTTAAAGAGAGAGAGAAAGGTAGAGAGACAGAGAGAGAGAGAGAGAGGTAGAGAGAGAGAGAGAGAGGGGAGAGAGATATTGATTGGGTTTTAGGGGTTTAGAGAGAGCGAGATTTGAGGTTAGGGGTTTAGAGAGAGAGAGAGAGAGAGAGATCACGGGGGGAGTATGGATGGCTACTGGTAGGGGTAGAGAGACATAGAGAGGAGTGGAAGGGTTCGTGGTTGAGGATCAGGGGTTTGGAGAGAGAGAGAGAGAGAGAGAGATTTTGGGGGTTAGGGGTTTAGAGAAAGAAAGAGAGAGATTTTGGGGGTTAGGGGTTTAGAGAGAGAGAGATTTTGGGGGTTAGGGTTTTAGTGATAGAGAGAGAGAGAGAGAGAGAGAGAGAGAGAGAGATTGGAGATTAGGGGATTAGACAAAGACGGTGAGAGATAGGGAGAGATATTCAGGGTTAGGGGTTTAGAGAGATAGAGAGATTTTGGGTTAGAGAGAGAGAGAGAGAGATTGGGGGATATGAGTTTAGAGAGAGAGATTGAGGCTTAGGGGTTTAGAGAAAGAGGGAGAGATTGGAGTTTAGGGGTTTAGAGGGAGATATTGGAGGTTAGGTGTTTAGAGAGAGATATTGGGGGTCAGGAGTTTAGAGAGAGATATTAGGGGTTAGGAATTGAGAGAGAGAGAGAGAGAGAGAGAGGGAGAGAGAGAGAGAGGAGTTGAAATATTAAAGAGAGCAAATTTTATGTCATATTATTACACGCGTTAAAGTAGTTAGGATAATTTTATTTTGGTGTGATATAAATTTGCAAGGTTTCAGGACTTACAAATGTTAAAATTTGTATTATTTATAAGTTTTATATTCTAAAAGTTAGTGGTTACATGTTATATGGGTTGGATGAGAGTGTGTAAAGTAGCTAAGGTTTAGAGGAGGTTAAAGTTATAATTACCAAGGAAAGAGATCCTAACTCCTAGGTTGCATGAATAGAGTGCCAACAAAGGGTGGTCCCTCGCTAGACAACTTTAAAAACCTTGTGTATAAATGGTCGACCACCCAACTTGGGGCGTAATGGGAGGGCTTCTCTAGGAGTTACCTCCCTCCACCTATTACTAGAGCAACACTGTCCCATTTCCCAGCTACAACAAGGCACATGTGTTAAGATACCGAGTTAGAGAATTGTTTCCAGGCAATTTCCCAAAATGGTCCTTTGAAAACACTCTATACAAGACTTTCGAGAGAACCCCTATGGTCAACATACTAATGCAAACAATACAAAAAAATGTATACAATTTAATATTCATAGAAAAAAATATTTTCCACAATTGTATTTTAAATTAAATATTCGAATTAAATTTATACATATAACTATGAAAAAAACATTGAAAAACAATTTACCAAAAGTAAACAAGATAACAATTTCTAATCTAACAAAACATTAAGCTAAGAAAAAATTCTAAACTATTAACTAGAACTCTAATCTATTTCAACAAACTCATAATTTTTAACTTGAAATCTAAACTATTTCAACAAACTCTTAATTATTAAGTGCAAAGTAGCTAAGGTTTAGAGAAGGTTAAAATTATAATTACCAAGGAAAGAGATCATAACTCCTAGGTTGCATGAATAGAGTGCCAACAAAGGGGGGTCCCTCGTTAGACCACTTTAAAAACCTTGTGTATACATGGTCGACCACCCAACTTGGGGTGTACTGGGAGGGCTTCTCTGGGAGTTACCTCCCTCCACCTATTATTAGCACAACGACGTCCCAGTTCCCAGCTACAAGAAGGCACATGTGTCAAGATACCAAGTTAGGAAATTGTTTCCAGGAAATTTTCCAAAATGGTCCTTTGAAAACATTCTATACAAGACTTTCGAGAGAACCCCTATGGTCATCATACTAATGCAAACAATACAAAAAAAATGTATACAATTTAATATTCATAAAAAAAAATATTTTCTACAATCGTATTTTCAATTAAATATTCGAATCAAATTTATACATATAACAATGAATAAAACATTGAAAAACAATTTACCAAAAGTAAACAAGACAACAATTTATAATCTAACAAAACATTAAGCTAAGAAAAAATTATAAACTATTAACTAGAACTCTAATCTATTTCAACAAACTCATAATTTTTAACTTGAAATCTAAACTATTGCAACAAACTCTTAATTATTAAGTGCAATTGTTTTAATATGGAAAAAAGAAAAATTATATCTCACTTCTCATCAAATTCTATACACTACAAACAATATGGAAAATTAAGTGTTAATTTTTTAATTAGTAGAAGATAATTATAAAAATTTCATAAAGTATGAAAAATGAGCAATATTAAAATAAACCTAATTTATTTATTGAATTTAAAATGTAATTAAACTAAATTTATAATTATTAAAAAAAAAGAAAATTAGTAAATATCTTTATAAAATATAAATAAATAAAATAAATTTACAAACATTATTATATATATATATATATATATATATATATATATAATTATTTTAACAAACCAACATTGTGAATAAGATACATATTAATTGGAGCTTAACCAAATTTATGATCCAATATCATAAAGTAATTTCAAATCCAAAAAAATCTATGCTTTAATATCATAAAATAATATCAAATACATAAATAGGAGGTTGACTAGAATGTAGGGGCTCTTTTAAGGGAAAACCACACCTATAGAAAGAGGGGCCATCCAAGTTAACAGGTAATCAACGCTTGGGGAGCCTCCTCTCAAACACAGTTATGGAGGAAGAACGTTCTCCAACGAATAATAAAGCAAAGACTTGTCTTTTTACTGGTTGGAAACATCATGACCGATCCGTTCCAAGGCCATAGACAACACTAAAAAAATAGAGTAAACTGACTAAGGTTACTAAAATAAACCAAAAACCATCATAGTCTGATAGTCCATTGACTATTGACAGAAGAACGATGAAAATAACCATTGATTAAGAGAAAATATAATAAACATGAGGCCGATAGCAAGCTGACCAGCCTGGAAAACAAAAATATGCATTTAAATACAGAGAGGCTTTAACTGATGATATCGATTAATAGAGAGGCAGTTTATCTTTTAATGATCTCCGGAGAGGATTTATTATGCCACTGCCACCTCTGCCAACGTTCACTATCCATATAGAGAACACCAATTCACGGTTTCAATAGATCAACTTCTATGACATGGAGGGAAAAGTAGTGTTCTATTTGGAGTGTTCCATTTGGTCATATCAGAACTAACCTATAAAATCTTATCTGCATCAGGCTCAACATAGGGGAGATCTTCTTCATCATCTTATGAATTGTTTACTTCATCTATTGTAGCATCTTCATCAAAGGAGGCATCGTCTTCATCTAGATTTTCCTTCATATTCCTTCATAGAGGCTTCATTGTACTCTTCTGTAGAATCGTCCTCCTCCTGTGCATTGGAATTCTCATCATCATTTTCACTATTAGAATCGAAGCTAACCTACAATTCCTCAGTCCCATCTTTCTCCATTGAGCTTGAAATGATTTGAACAGAAATTTCCCTCACCATTCTTTTCAACAAAAAATTCCATTGAACTTGAAGCATAACTAAATTTCCCTCACCATTCTTTTCAACAGAAATTTCATCAATTATAGAAAGTTCTCCCCCAATTAAGTCTTCATGCTTCGCTAAAGAATTGGCAATTGTTTTTAGTTTTTCATCGCAGGCCCTAACCGCTTCTTCAATTTGTTCTAGATGGTTATATACCTCGGTAGTATGATGAATGATGAACTGCATTAACCAAGCCTTCCATTTGGTCTCGCATCCAATTCATATATGTGCAAAACTCTTGAATACTAGCTTGTGCAGTCCTAACCTGCTCAGAGAGTTCTTTAATTCTCTCTTCTATTTCCCTGTTCACAAGATTCACCCAATTCCGGCCAATAGGGCAAAAACCAATGCCAAGCCTACCAGGGAAGGTAAGACACAACAAATTGAACCCGGGATAATTTCCAGACCAATAAGAGGACAGAAATAGAGCTTCCTCTCTGCCCAAGAATACACAAGAATAGAGGATTAAAATAAATTCTAACATATAGCACTGAAGACTGTAGCCCCAAACCAAAGGGTTCTTCCAAAACACCTATAACCCAAACTAACCCATAAAACCTTATTCATATCGACCTTAGGTTTACAAGGCATCAAATTTTGTAGGAACGGTCATAAAGGTAATGTTCATATGGTAGCAAAACTAGAGTGTTTGTACCTATGCTCCTCACCCACGATCAACAATGCAAATAAGTGATAATTTTCATTGAAAATTTGAGGAACTCGCCTTACGAGATGGAGGGCTAGGAATATTTATTGTTTGTCGGCATTGGGGAAGGCACTTCACACAATTTTTGAAAGTTTTCCCGGGGCAACCTCTATGTCCTTATAATAACCGGTCTGAGTAGTGTTTCCCTTCTTTTCTCTACACTGATCATCTGGATTGAATAGTGATTCCAAAGTCACTAGCCCTCTAGGCAATTTGTTCGACTTCAGCTAAAAGAAAATGAAAGCTGCTTACTCGCGTAATTACTTACTTATGTTCAAGGAAGCCCGCCTTGCTTGAGTGAAGTTAAAATGCTAACTAGAAGTAAATACCATTCCCTATTAAATTACCACTACTGGATTCAGGCACCATGGTTCTGATTCAAGTTTAGGCATAGTGGTTCTCCAGCATTAGTGTTCATAGCATTTATAGCAGTTGCGATAGTGTTCATTTCCGGAAGCGGGTCTTTTCCTGGTCGGAGTGATCTCATTCCCACTAGAAAGCATCTGTACTACTACCACCCAGTAACTAAATTATTCGATGGATCGGTTCGCCTGGCCGAAGGATTCTATTTATTATGTTTTTACATGAGCCAGATATATCCCGCCTTCTGTGGCCCAAGTAATGGTTTAGACAGCGACCCTCGAGACTGGCCTTTCATGCTTAGGTAATGCTTCTAATGGTTCTAGGTCTCCGGTTGAATAGTCGTTCCTAATAAATAAGGAATAGCTTCCGGTTGAGAATTTTTGTTTTTGCCTGGATGCCTGGGCTTGACATGGGGCTTGATTACTGCAGCTTCTGTGGCTGCAGGCTCATCTGGCTTGACATGGGACTTGATCTTGACTCGGGGGTTGGAAACTTGGTATTTACCTGGTTCTTAGGTCTCAACTTGTTGATAAAAGCATGGCATCGAGTTGGATGAATATTACATAAACCCAACATTTATTCGGACTCCACACTCACGGCTACATCCTGGTGGTTGCGGCTTAATGTCTATGGGTGGGTTGAGCATAAATATATCCCGTGGGATTTGAGTTCGGCTTTTGAAGAATCTACTTGACACTTGATTGGGTACTTGGACTCAGTGCTGGGTGGTTTCTTACGCTTAGATTTGATGATCATAATATGAAATGGGATTTGATGGCTATCAAGAATTTATTCGAACTATTAAGGTATACAGTTGTGGATGGCCATGGTTTGTAGGATAGTCCATGAGGGTGCGGCCGGTGCACCCATGGCTGCTAGCCCTATTTATTGATTATTAAATATTTATTATTATATATTATATATATTAAATATATAAAAGAAACGGCAGATAGATATCATAGATGTTTTTCCTTTTATATATCCATCCACGTGGATATCTTGGTCTAATTTATATATAGATTTAATAAAAATAAAAATAAAGTGGTAATTATATATATAGATATATATATATATATATATCGAGATATAATTAAAAGAGAAATAGGTTGTGTAACCATTAATCTAAGGACTATTTTGCATCCGGCAACAATTTGTAGTAACGTATGTCTACAATAAGTTGAAGCAAGATATTCTTGTTATTATTCTTATTCTTAAAGTAGCCCTCCTCTTAACTCGGGTCAGAATCTCCAGTTTTAAAAATATAGAACCTGGACACAACTTTGTAGAAAGAGTGCGAGCTTGGGAATCCGTGGGTGGGGCCCCTGATTCTCGCCCTATTTCCCATCGAAACATTACCATTTATTAATTTGTAATTGGTGGTTATCTCCCAAAGTGAATAAAGTTATAAAGTATTTACACACCTATCATCCCTTTGTTGTGGGCAAAATGCACCTATAGTTCAGGGGAGAAACTACCAACTTACGGTGATAAAGATAGACTTACAAGCATTCTGCAAGTACAACAAATAAATGAAGAGATTAGGGTTTAGAGATGTAGGAACCTCATTTAGAAGGTTGATCCTAGCTTTGCTTCCCTCGCTCTTCAATATTTATCCAGTGTCGCAATGCCCAAACCTGCAAAACAACTTGATACCTTTTTCAAATATATTTGACTACATATATAAGATTGATATCCATAATATAAAGAGACATCAAACTATAATCAAACAGTAATCAAATCTAAGACACATTAACAGGTCATATTTGGAAAGAGAAGAACGTCTGATCTTTATTAATGAATGAAAGCGAGTACATAAAGTTATACTTTCCTTCAAGCTTGGCACTTCACGAAACCTAGATTCAAGGTCTCCTGCTTCTATTCTCCAAGGATTACAGCCTCTAATCAACTGTGCTAGGGTTTACCAAAACTGAAGCACAAGAGAGGGGGATGAGGGTCTCCATTGCTCCAGCATAACTTTGTAATTGGGCTTGGTCCCCTCACATGGCCCTTCTACCCTCCTTATATAATTAGTGAGGAATAGGAAAAGAAGTTATAACCACTCAAGAGGTTTCCCAACCAACTTAACTTACTCGATTTTCAAGATTTTGACAAAAACAGGGGTGTACACTACTCTACAGTAGACAAAGTCGCGTAGACATGGCATTAAGTGCTACTATTTCAACAGTGGAGTCGCACTCAGTAGGGTATACACGCTACTATCATGCCTGTGTACCAGCGCTCATATTGAAAAATGGCCAAAAACAGGCTTTTCTACTCATTTTCGGGAGATGGTTTGGTCTAGAAAAATGTTCCTAAGGGTCATATACATCAATGGGTCAAGAATGAGGTAATTTCAACCATTTTTAGTGTCCCAAATGACAACTCCATCCACAAATGTCCTGTTGTGTGACTGAAACTTGATATCAGGAAGTGTCGTCATGCGACCAAGGGAAGCACGTGTTGTCACGGATGGAGAGGTGTCATTTCAAGCTATAACAGATGCCCCCTAATGTATGAGGTCAGAGGGAGTGCGGGAAACGATGGCCGAAATACATTATAAATAACAAAGAGTTGAATCATGGAGGAACGGAGAAACCAAGAATCATAGGCTCAAATGAAGTACCTGAAACCAAAGGCAATGTCAGACAAACTCATCCTTGGGGTAACTGTCCATGTTCAAATGGTAGAACATGACCTCCAAGAGGATACAATAATGATCCAAATACTGATGCTTATATCATGGCCACTAAAATACAATCGTGGATCCATGAGGAACATAAGTGTAAACATAGCCACATAAATACAAGGTGGATCTATGTCAAAACTGGAGAACATAGCCATAGAGAACAAGCTGGATCTATGTCTCATCAAGAGCCCAAAAAGAGTGTGGCTCAGTCTTGCACAACTTAGGCGATAACATAAATGAGGTGATGCTATCGAGGATCCCAAGGTCTTCATCCAAAAACAACCTAAGGTACAAACCTATCCATGCGAATAAATGAGTTGATGTCGAACATGGGAGGTATCGTTTGATTACCGGTCATTGATGTATACCGTTAACAAACGCGAGGGTGTCCACCAATAATGAAAATAGAACCCAAGGTACCTAGTACATTCAAACAAGTGAGAATAGATGGTCTTGCCATCGAACACTTGAAGAATCCATCGGATAGGAGACATTGATGTATTCCCATCTATCCAATAGCGAGGGAAACTGCCACTAATGACTACAATCCCCAAGGTACTAACCAAAACTCTAAACTTCATTCCCAGAGCACAATGAGTTGAAGTCGATGGGAAGAAGTCCGTTGGAAGGGAGGCCTTAATGCATCCTCCATCATCCAACACAAGGGACACTCAACAGGTATGAGTTGATTTGGAGTAGGAATAAACACATGATGAAACATACCGACACCAAGGAATGGTCGACACATGAGGTCAAGGCAACTGCAGAATGGCCGACACAGGTTACATCCTTGAACAGTGAGCACGACACAAGAGTGACTTAGGCAGCTTTTAACACAAAGGGACCACGATGCAAATCTGCAATGTAAGAGACATTAACAGATTCTCCATATGATTGGAAGACTAACCAAACGGAGGAGTAAGAACTCTGAGATCAGTTTATCCTAAGGCCAACACTAGAAGCCAACTTGTTTGATAGACTCAAAACAGGTGCTTTGTTCAAGGAAATAGTTGACTTGCTGCCATCATATTGAAAGATATTTTAACATTCTTCCCTTCCCTTTCCTTTTTCATTTTTTAACGAGCTTGATAAAGAACTAAAGCATGCTCGACGGTATTTTCATATTTAAGGAGTCTGAAAAACCTAGAAGAAAACTCCATACACCTATCCGTGGATTTTATATCGAACCCGGATTGGTCTGTGCTTGGCGGTGTTTTTTTGCTTATAGAGTTGAAAAACTTAAACAGTCCTCTATACACCTATCCATGGATTTTATATCGAGCCCGGATTGGTATGTGCTCAACGGTGTTTTCTTGTTTATAGAGTTGAAAAACTTAAACAGTCCTCTATCAACCATCTTGTGGATTTCACAGCGAGCCCAACTAAGTGAATGCTCGCTTGGTGTTTTCACATTTTGAGAGTTTGAAAACCTTAAAGACGACTCCAAAGGTCCTTTTTCGTAAAGTTAGACTACTTCCCTGAAAAAGTGTAAAATGATGGAAGAACTCTTCTAGTGCATACAAGAGTATACCTAGGGTATACCTTTTCTGTAAATTATCCACTAAGGCCCAGAAAAGGGGTAATTCTATACCTAAGTGGATGTCGGTTCAGTTATTTTAACGAGCCTGAAAAGACAACTATGCTCGGCAAACTTTTCCTATTTAAGGATTCTAAAAAGGGATTAAAAGAACTCCATAGGGATCTTTTCCGTAAAGGTTTAACGAGTCCGAAAAAAGTAAACTCATGACCTCCTTACTGTTTTTAACGAGCTCAAAGGAGATACAGAAAATGCTCACAACTTCCTTACTGTTTTTAATGAGCTCGAAGTGAAGATGAAAGAAATGCTCATAGCCTCCTTACTGCTTTTAACGAGCTCGAAGGAAAGGTGGAAGAAATGCTCGTAACCTACTTACTGTTTTTAACGAGCTTGAAGTAAAAGAAGAATGCTCGAAATGGGAGGAGACGAGTGTCAGGGACATGCGAAACTAGCTCCAAGCGCATGGAACAAAGCTATGCCTAATGCAAGGAACATGAGCAAGATAAGGACATTCAAGGTGTGTCTCCTCCAGGTAAAAGGTGTCAAATTGTGAGGGCAAAATGATACAGGGCTTAGCGGAAATCATATTAGAGATGGAGGCTTATATAACGAGCTAAAAGCGTGGAAGCCGGCATTAGGCTCATTTGCGCAAGCGAGATCATAACAGATGCACATACAACTTGAACATAAATATGGGAGCCTTATCAGGGATGGCCAGAAATAGATGAGGAAGAAATATATGAGGCTTCTTCTCAAAGTCATGGTAAATCTAAAAAGGCTCCCAAGCCTATGAGAAAAACTCAGCATGGGCACCAGAATGGCATAAGGGTGCTGACTAGGGTGACCCATGTTAGGTAGGCTCTGCTGTCGGACTGGTGCACGATGCATAAAGAGATGGCTAACACACCAATATCCAACAGGTTCGACCCTATGGCGAATTCAGATGGAAAAAGGTTCAAATGCAACATAACAGTGGAGAAGCCTAAACCTATATGCAAGGTTACGAATATACCTGACATGGTCGCACAAGGTGTCGAAAAGGACCAGTAAGCAAGTATACATCCAGCTAAGAATCCTGTCTCCAAGAAACATTAGTACCAGGATCATATCTAAAACATATGTAAGGAAAGACCCGATACAAGTCACTGTGGTAGAAATACTTTCAACTTCACTATCTTCAACAATAGGCATAAACAAGGCAGAGTTTTCAAATGAAGACTCTATGGTACCCAAGCTCGAGGACTTACAATCAACAAGATCAATTTCAGGATGAAGATCAAAGTTGAAGGACATGATGGAATTTGCAGAAACAAATTCATCATCAGGGGAGTTGAAAATTCTAGAAGCATAATCAAACTCAGCAGGAACATCGATTTGCGTATCTATAGGAGAGTCCAAAGACTCAACAGTAGGAAGATCAGACTTTAAGGTCAAACCAGGGCTGGACATAACTGCGACTGGATCAACATCCAAGTGAATGGCAGACTGTACTATAGACTCCAGGAAAACTTCATCGGAAGGAAGCATATCATCCCAGATAGAATACATATCTAAACATTCAAATGGAGGTGTCACTTGGTCAAAAGCTGGGACCAAGTCCCGAGAAGGTAAGCATGAACTCAGAGACTTCTTCTCAATAGCAGTTGAACTCAAGGAACAATATGCCACAACATTCCCATGTGACATAGTAGTGCCTAATGACGAGGGATGAGACTGGTCTACAGTTGGGTAATAAGGAGGATCAACGAATGCAAGCTGGTCGATGGTGACAATGTTTTCGTTATGAGGGAAATGCATCACACGAAAAAGCGTAGACACCACAACGTGCTTAGCATAAACGTAATCACGCCCGAGGATCATATCAAAGTCCATAGGGTCCTTTAAAACCATAAAATCAACTAAGACTGTCTTTCCACCCAAAGTAACAGGTGCCTGGCGGAGGTATCCAAACGGTTCACTAGGTCTTTTATCGAAGGTCAATGGCCAATTAACAGCTGGAATAACATTAGGGAAACCCAAATCTCTCCAAGCATAAGCGAATAAGATACTAACATAAGCACCTTCATCAACAATGCATCGATCAACCGTATGGTTCCCGATATCAACCTTTATCTGGAAAGGTGTCGAAGAAGGAAGACGAGGCTCGGCTAGACTATTCCAATCAAAGGAAACAATCCTAGGGCTTGGTAGGGGTTCACATGGCACAAATGAAGTGCCCCGTTTTTCAGGAATATCCAAACTAGTAATGCATAAGACTTCAGTAGTAGGCGCATCAATTTCCGAAGGACTGATGGGATCGGTCGAAGATTGCATCGATTCGATCACTTCACTCTCCAAAGGAAGAGTGGGGTCGACCAAAGATTGCATTGGTTCAACCACTTTATCAACCAAAGGTTGATCTGATTGTAGGGAATCTATAGACAACTCAGGAACAGAGGTTCCTTCAGACATGGACCACACTCTTCATGCCTTTGGAATGGCAGGGCATCTGTGAGTAAGGTGATCTCCCTTACAAAGTTTACAAGGGAACTTTGGTTTCCTTCGTATAGGTTTAGACTCCTATACAACGTCAGTACTCTCAGCATGACTAGCATTGGCTAACAGCTTGCCCCCAGCATGACTCACAGAGGTTGGTTGCTCAGAAGCATCAAACTTTTGAACTAAGGACCACACTTTTTGCACTTCTGGAAGTATAGGGCACAAGTAAGTAAGGTGATCTCCCTCGCAAAACTTATAAGGGAACTTAAGCTTCTGTTTGTTTGGTTTGTCAACAATGTCAACTCCTTCAGCATGACTTGCAGTGGCTGATCTGGTGTCTCCAGTATGACTCACAGGAATTGGTGACTTGTCATTAATATGATTAGCAATGATCAATGACGTGTCCTCAACATGACTGATAGTGGTTGAAGACAAACTTTCAGTATGCAGTGACTAAAAGTTTTCTCCCAGCATGACCTCCAGAGGCTGGGTAGATGCCCCCTGCATGACTTGCAGAGGAAGGGTGTTTGCTCCCAGCATGACTTGCAGAGGCTGGGTTGCTAGCCCCTTGTTTTGGCATCTTCTTTCTATTCTTCCTCCGTCTATTCCTTTTAGACTACTGGTTACTAGTATTGCTACTTTCGCCACATGAGGTAGAAGGAGGAGGAGAAGATGTTACTGGAAAAGGAGACACAGGGTTCTGATGCTCTTGATTTGGGGTGCTCACAAAAGAAGTGTCAGGAGCATGCAAGGAATTCGGAGTGGAAAACAACCAAACCGGCAGCCCAATAGTGAATCCAGGAAGATTCAAAGTATCCATTAAGGGAGTACCAATGTTTCCAATGAATGGAACAACACAAGGATCCCCCAAAACAGGGGTACCTTGATTGGCACTCGCTTGAATGCTAGACATAGTTTCCTGCTCAAATGAACAAGAAGTTCTCTAAGGCAAACTAAAACAAGTAGCACAAAGAGCACACCACTAAAAAAGGTCCTAGGTAAATCAAACCAGGCAAATAGATGCCTTCCGGAGAAGAGTTTTGGATGATGAGGGCCCAGAACATATCAACGAAGGATGAAGAGCAGTTACCCGGGGTCCACAATACAATGACTAAGGGTGCAAGCTCTGGAATCACCCAACCGCCCTCCCAAAGACCTACAAGGGATTTCCTCCCACGTCTGTCCTAGGTACAGCAGATATACCCTCCGCTGTCACCTGTGTATGAACCTATGGTCAGATACTAAGGATACCACAACATCGAAAACTCCTGAGGGAACAGTCACCGGTCGAATCAGAAGGCGTGGGCAGGGTAACTGAGCCCGAAACTCGAAAGAGTCCCCAAACGCAATCCAATCCTAGCGTATGCTCAAAACAGAAAGTAGGAGGAGTATTCCCAACAATCTGATCTCGCAATGATCTACTGCATAGATCCCAGGCAAGCTTTGAGTGAAATGGATTTACCTGTGATAGTCGAACTACGATTTTTGCGTAATGTGTGATCTCGAGTGGTTTAAAGTGATTTAAACTCAAGATCCTAACCAAGACTAGTTGGTGTAGTGTAACCTAGAAAATAAAATGTTACTAGTACATTTTATTAGAGTTCATTTTAAAGATTACTTGCTTACTCAAAAAGGTAGTGGGTGTGTGAGAGTGGTTATAATAGAGATATAGTACTGAAAATGAAATATTTACCACCAAACAAATCATTTTCATTTCAATGCAAGTCTTAAAATTCTGATCTAGAATGCATGTGCAAATGCAATTTTTTAATCTTTCGAATGCAAAAAAGGTAAAAATAAAGTCTAAATGTACAAAAATAAACTCAAAACTTAAGAATGCAGCTACTCAAGCAACTAGATATGCAAAAGAAAACTTGTTCTTTTTGATGCAAAGCACTCTAAAATCTTTTAAGCCACTTGCAAGGTACTCTATTCAGAAAATGAATCAAAATTCTTTATGCTTTCAAAGGTAAGAAACAAAACTGAAACTAACCTATTATCAAAGCAAAGTAAAGAAACTTTTAGGTTCTCTTTATGAAACAATAAAAGCTACCAAATATGACTTTCAAATTCTTATTGATGTAAGCATGTCAAACATTATGAAAAGAGTACAAAAACTACTTTTAGACCCAAACGAAGCAAATGACCTACGAAGAAGTATGGTTTGGTAAAGTCAGGTCTGCACATAAACAATGCAAACAAGGTCTTGAACAACAGCCAAAACACTTGAGCTTTCATTACAAAAGAAAACTAAAAAGCATAAGGGAGAATAAGAAACCAACCTAAAAGAAAATTTTCACTCAAATAGATACAAACAGTATCAAGAAGACTCAAGAGGTTTCAAATCCAGTGGAAATGGGGCAAGCAAGTTCAGTCAGACTCAAATTAGGGTACAAAACACCAAACAGGTCCACAACCCCCCAACTTGGGTCAACAAACCCCAAAAAATTTCCAAACAAGCCCAAATTGATCAAAAGAGGTTCAAATCATGAATGTAGGATCAGTACAAGGATGGGAGACCACTTACAGTGGTTTAATTTAGACCTAGGGTCATCAAGGACCCCAAAAAATGCAGCCACAACCCCCAGATTTGGGTCCACAACCCAAAAACTCAAAAAAATCAAACCTAGATTTTGAGCGCTACTGTGTATGAAGGAAACTAGCACTCATAGCAGTATGGGCGCTACTATGTAGAGGAAAAGTAGCATATGGGCGCTACTGTGTGGTACAAATAGTAGCGTACAAGTGGAAAAAGTTGGAAAAATGGGGTTAAAACCACCACACCTGGGTCCACAAGGGTTTGCAAGGGCTAGGAAGGGTCTGTAAGAGCCAAGGAGGGTCAAACAGAGCCTACTAACTGATCCTAATCAAGAAAATGAACAAAGACCATCAAACAAAACTAAAGAAATGACCTTGGATATCCCTAAGCAGTTGGGCTTTCCCCAGTATGGTCGCCATTCTGTTGTGGGGAAAATGCACCTATAGTTCAGGGGAGAAACTACCAACTTACGGTGATAAAGATAGACTTACAAGCATTCTGCAAGTACAACAAATAAATGAAGAGATTAGGGTTTAGAGATGTAGGCACCTCATTCAGAAGGTTGATCCTAGTTTTGCTTCCCTCACTCTTCAATATTTATCCAGTGTTGCAATGTCCAGACCTACAAAACAACTTGATACCTTTCTCAAATACATTTGACTACATATATAAGACTGATATCCATAATATAAAGAGACATCAAACTATAATCAAACAGTAATCAAATCTAAGACACATTAATAGGTCATATTTGGAAAGAGAAGAATGTCTGATCTTTATTAATGAATGAAAGTGAGTACATAAAGTTATACCTTCCTTCAAGCTTGGCACTTCATGAAACCTAGATTCAAGGTCTCCTGCTTCTGTTCTCCAAGGATTCCAGCCTCTAATCAACTGTGCTAGGGTTTACCAAAACTGAAGCACAAGAGAGGGGGATGAGGGTCTCCATTCCTCCAGCATAACTTTGTAATTGGGCTTGGTCCCCTTACATGGCCCTTCTACCCTCCTTATATAATTAGTGAGGAATAGGAAAAGAAGTTATAACTGCTCAAGAGGTTTCCCAACCAACTTAACTTACTCGAATTTCGAGATTTTGACCAAAACAGGGGTGTACGCTACTCTGCAGTAGACAAAGTCGCGTAGACATGGCATTGAGCACTACTATTTCAATAGTGGAGTCACACTCGGTAGGGTATACATGCTACTATCATGCCTGTGTACCAACGCTCATATTGAAAAATGGCCAAAAACAGGATTTTTTGTTCATTTTCAGGAGATGGTTTGGTCTGGAAAAATGTTCCTAAGGGTCATATACATCAAATGGGTCAAGAATGAGGTAAATTCAACCATTTTTAGTGTCCCAAATGACTCCTCCATCCACAAATGTCCTGTTGTGTGACTAAAACTTGATCTCAAGAAGTGTCGTCATGCGACCAAGGGAAGCAAGTGTCGTCACAGACGGAGAGGTGTCATTTCAAGCTATAACACCCTCACAGATCAAGCAAAGCCTGGGTGGAAAAAAATAAGTTGAATACGTTTAGTGACTCGACCAAAGGGAGAGATACTAAATGAGTGATAACAACTACTAGGTCTCAAGTTTGGGATGAAGTCCTGGGACTAATTAAAAGGAACTTTGAGATCTTTCTAATTAAATCTATAATAGATAGCGAAATTATAGCCAGTGAAGTATGATTAGTGGCTCACATTTGGGACTTGTTCTGTATAGTAGACTCGTCAGGTAGTCGGATTAATCGAATTTGATCATGTAAGCTCCAAGACTGATAACGTAACGAGAGGTTGAATATTTCAACACTTTAAATAAAGGAATTATCAGTTGCTCATACCATGGGAGGATCCCGTCTAGTGGAATTGGCAGAAATGATGGATGGATTTCCGTGTAGAGATAAAGGGAAACCAGTTTAATGACGCGTCTGAGGGTTTCCAAGGCCAAAAGGAAGACCAAAAGCAATTGATCGAACATTTCATCTTCTATATGGACAGACTAAAGCCCCTCAAACGCAGGAGTATGACATTAAAAATCAGGTCATCTTTTTCACTACTACCGATTCGAGACTTTCTTTAGCAGACAGGGGATTTCAAATCCAAGATGTGAAGAGAGCGGATACTACATTTTATGTTCCATATCACTCTTTTGAAAGAACTGATTTTTATTTACCCATGTCAAATCACTTATCTAAACTTGGTTCCTAGAAATTACAATTACTGAAATTACAAAAATGTGAAAATAAGAATTTCTAAGCAAAATTTTAATAGGTTTTTATCCCAAAATCGTCCAAAAAGCGAGACGTTTTGGTTACCTTTTATCCTAAGAAAAATATAAGAATTTCCTGGCAGAATTTTAACAGTTTTTTATCCCAAAATTACCGAAAAAGCGGGGCATTTTGGTTGCCTTTTATCGTGTGGTGCGGGGACGTAGTTATTGCTCACCTCCTCTTTTGTTGGGAATGTACGCAACCAGCAAATAAAATGTTAAAAGACCTTGGATTTAGTAAATATTGACCGACTTATGAGATCTTACGCACTTGGGTACGTACTTTTAACATTTGCAGAGCTAAAGGAGAGGCTAAACAATGAGGTATTATTTAACCAGCAGCTAGGGAAAATGCATATAGGAATGTGAGCTCGATTCTCCCCCATTAAATTTATATGATGGGATAGTAAAGCCTCTCAAAAATCACCATGCAAAAAGAACATTTCTGGTGGTCACCCCCTAAATATAGCTGTTGTCCGTCGTCCGTAGTCCCGCCCTAGCTCCATCAACTACGTGTTTTATAAAGTGAAACAATATGTTCATCCGTAGCTTGCGAAGCGGCCACCCCTGAAGAAGCTGTTGTCTGTTGTGTCCTGGCGAGTGGCGACCAGTGATGGAATTTGACGGGCAAAATGACCGTCATGAGGCATTTTGACCGTCAAATACGGTTAAAAATTTTCGTTAACCGTCTTGTATGAAGGGTAGATTTATCATTTAAACATTTTTTTGAAGGGTAATAAAATTTCTAAAACGTCATTATTTTACTAGTATCATATTTGATATTACTAGCATTATTAATATTTTTCATATATTAAATTAGTATTATTTCTATTGCAAATTTCCAAATTGGATTGTTTTTTCATAGAAAAAGAAAAGCTCATTTAACTCACTAATGTTTCCAATTCCATTACTTTTTTTGTTTTTCTATTATTACAAATTACAATGAGCATGAATCTTTAACTACATTATACATACTACAAATTTTAGTGCTCAATTATCATTGTCCATTGAAGTTGGAAGTTCCTGGAAGTTGGAAGCTAGACTCGGGAATCTGGTCTTGGAGTCTGGACTCTGGAGACATAACTTTCGAAAACATTATCACTATTCACAGGTAATTCACAGCTCCATCTATAAATTCTTTTTTATAGATTATTTTTGTAATCTAAAGTTTATTTTCCAGAAAGCTTCTATGTTAAGACCACAATTTATTTATTATGTTCCTGCAAACCGCATTACAGCATACAAGTCTTCCTCTGCACCACTTTTACCCTACACGCTCCTCTTTTTTCTTGCCCATTACAGTCTCGGGGAGTCGGGAGTAGGCCATTTACACAGTTGTCTGGATTCTGGAATGTTTGAGTGTTCTTATCAATGTAATGTAATGGGTCTGCCTGGAATGTTTGAGTGTTCTTATCAATGTAAAGTAATGGGTCTGTCTGGAATGTTTGAGTGTTCGTATCAATGCTCATTTTTATGTGGTTTCTTTCTCTGCTTATGCCGATGTTACTAGTTTTAGGGCTCGTGGGTGAGGTGGAATATGGTATGCTAAATGCCGTTTAAACCTTTGCTGGTGAGACTGCTCCTCCTTTTCCTTGGTAAACTACTGGTTTTAAATTGGTTGGAGAAAATGTAGCTGGTCCTAGATTTACTAGACAATCCAGACAAATTCCATCACTGGTAGTGGTAAATTGAACGGATGTATAGTATCTTAGCTGAACAATAAAGGGATGCACAATCTTTGTCAGGACTCAGAAATTCACAATATCTCTTTCAGCTTTTATGTACTCATCGAGTCATCTTGTTTCCTCTTCTCAGAATTTTGTCTTTGCTATCATTTTGCAAGAGACAGATTTTTCTCAAAGTAGAAGCTATCATTTTGCAAGAGACCAATTGCAAATAGAACACCGAGGACTTAGAGAAATGGTTATCTTTTATTAAATTCCTTACTAGCGAGATTGCTCTCAACGATTTTCTCATCATCCACGCAGCAAAACCCTCAACGATCTGCACCCAATCTCTAGCGATCTATGCCCTTCAACAAATTAAAGTGAGAAATCTAGAACAACTGATCTTTCCCAATTTCTCGAAATCTAGAACAACTGATCTTTCCCAATTTCTCACCATGACCACTGGTTGCATCCTCATTCTCAGCTTGACTGATAAAATGTTCAAACATTCTAACTATCTCTTCCACTACATACAAACCTCCTTGTAGAATCTTAGTAGCTGATGGGCCTTCTATCATCAGTATATCTTTTATAAGATAAAGACCCATTTCAAGAGCCTCACAATTATGCCCTGCCTCTGTTTCGGCTTCATGGAATTGCTCCTCGCTAAGATTTGTGATCTCATCTGATGTCTCTATTTCTCGAGCGACACAGATATTTACAGAATTAATCAACGTTTGTGACTTAAGTGGATCGAAAGATGACGTTTTGATCCAGCTTCTTTGCAGAATGGAAATCCCATAATACAGATCTTCACTGCTGATATCCTTTACATTCGTCTCAGACAAATTCCTTATAACAATCATATTACCCATAATTTCCACAATATTTTCGTAAATTTTTTTTCAGAGTATTTCTTCAACTTCAGCACCCATTTCAAGAAAAAATTTACAAAACATTCGCAACATAAGGGATTGGACTTTCATATAAGTTTCGTTATATTGAAAAATCCGGTTGATCATTTCGTAATACCCCAAAATCACGACAATTTCCTTTGGTTTGTCTGCATAATCTAAGTCTAATGTTTTCAGGCCTATAACATCAATCGCCTTGGCGATTTCCTTACAGACATCCCATGCAACTTCTTTAGTGTCCTTTTCTATTGAATCGTCCCTCGAAATTTCAATCATTTGATAAATAACTTCGTTCAAATATCTGATGCCATGTAAAGATCTAAACGTTTCTGTGTTCTTAGAATCAAACTGACAATATAGCCGCAATAGATTGATTTTCTTCCACATTGTCGAGCACTGTTTTTTGATTGTCAATTGTTTGAGAAAGGTTTAAGCAATATGTCGAAATATGTTTGATCCTTGAATGAAAATGATAGCCCTCAGATCGTCCCTTCTTCACCTCACAACCAACAAAAAGGTCAAGCCTCTACTCATCCGAACCCTGAAGCAACTCTTGGTTCCATTCGAACTCAAAATTTCGCCTCTTTTCTTCAATAGGCCTGTCGAAATCGCCATGAGAACTCTTTATGGAACCCCCACTTCATCTACTTCATCTACTTCATCTTTTCCTCAACGAATTACACGCAATATGGCTAAATTCAGTACCCCTGTTCCACAACAAGAGCTAGTTACATCCACTGTTATTGATATGGAAAAAAAACTTTGAATTATCTCAATGAAAATTAAAAAAATTTAATTATTGAAGGGTAAATTTTTTGGCAAGACTTCATTATCGACGGGTAAAAATTTAAACAAAACGTTTCACGACGGTTGATATAAACACCCAAAACGTCAAAAAAAAAAAAAAGTTCGACGGGTACAATAAAAACCAAATTCCAGCACTGGTGGCGACCCACCCACATCGAATATGGCAGGTGCATATTGAACGGAATGCATATTGACTGGGGAATGTTATAATCGTAGAATGTGCCTTCCTGAGTTGGACTTGGCAGGTGGCCATGTAGGCACTGATTCGTCTGTCCTTCGAGTGTACCGCGCATATCTGTGATGTCACCTAATATTGGGGCTATTGGTACTTATGTGTACATTATCGTTGAAAGTAAAGCGTTTTGACTGCACCTTATCAAACTCCATGAAGCTGTGGTTCACTTCACATACCCCATTCAATTGCTCCAATTATTATATAAGTGCGTGCATAACAGCCTAATTTCAATCCATACCTCCTCACGATTGGGCTTCTGCACTATGTTTTATCCTTTGTCCACAGCTTTAAATAGAGAGGCTCTGTATTCAGCAGTGGTCTACCTATAGGCTGCTGGGAAACCCAGTAATCTAGATTCGATTCTCAGTGCAAGAGTTTCGATTCTGCTTCAGCCAAAATAATTGGCTAGTTCCCGTTAGTTGCACTGGTAGAGATGATGGAGGGTAAGGAAGTGTTTGATTTGATTAAAAGAGTAGCCAAGGCCGGAAGGTGGTTTGTAGTGTTTGTTTCCTTCCTTGTTATGTCTTCTGCTGGTGGCACCTACATATTTGGGATTAATATGTAGGTAATTAAAATGACCCTGGGCTATGACCAGAGCACACTGGCTACCCTAGGATTTTTCAAGGATATCGGTGGAAATGTTGGGATCGTTTCAGGTCTCATCAATGAAGTCAGTCCTCCATGGGCTGTTCTCTTAGTCGGAGCCATCATGAATATCGGTGGCTATTCCAAGATATGGCTCTCTATGACTGGACGAATTTCCAAGCCGAAGCTCTGGCAGTTGTATTTGTATATCTGCATCGGAGCTAATTCCCATACATTTGCCAACATGGGATCGCTGGTTACCTGCGTCAAGACCAAGACCAAGACTGGTGGATTACTTGGGCCATAGAAGGCGGGATATATCCCTTTCCCACTTGAACGCCTACTTCTCAAAACCTATTCCTCATCTGATTGAGTGTTTTGAAATGAATTTGCATTCGATCGTGAAGGAATAATTAAAATATAAAAGAGAGATACGAAAATCAGGCTCTCCTGGAGAAAGTAGTCCCAGGCAGAGACCAAATTAGAAGCAAGAATAAATCTTTCTCTTTGGCTCTGTTCCAGAGATTGATGGATCAGATCCCACAAGGAACCAACTATAGCTCCTTTCATGAAAAGAGTCGCTAATCCTAAAGGTGTCGAAGATAAACTAAACGAGCAGATCTGAAGCACTAGCTCGGTTGTAAATCCATCAACAAATGACTTATTTAATCAAGGCTGAGCACAATCGATTCAATTTATCTTCAAAACAACCAACCAGACTTTCGGTCACTTATTTTCTTTTAGAATCTAATCCTAATCTGTCACTTATTTTGATAAAAAAAATAATTTCATTCAATTAAAATAAAAACTATCACTTATTTTCCTTTTAAATCTAATCTTAATCTTTAATTTATTTAAAAAAATTAATCATTCAATTACCTTCTAATATTAAAAAGAATATATATAATTATAGCATGATGACAACTAAATAAAAGGAGGTACTACTTCAACATCCGAAGTCAGTTCCCTTCACCAGCCGAGCTTAACCTCTCTCTACGAAATTGATATTGGAATTTGATATTCCTTGTAACTTTTTTAAGAGACACACCCTACCAAGTTACTGACATAAAAAATAATCAAAAATGTAATTTGATTTACTCATTAAAGTATTTTATGGTATATAAAATTAAATATATTAATCTATTTCTGAGATGAAAATGATCAAAATAGTTACAACAAAATAATTTCTAATTTAATTTATTAATTTTCTTTCTTAACAAGATCTCTAATTTGATTTATTGATTTCTTTCATTAAATATAGAAACCAAATGAGAGAATCCTAGATAGATGTACATACCTTTACTTGTCCATTATCCAATATGAAAAGGGTTGATTTGGTATGGAGTAATGGTCACATCTTCTTCATCAAATCATGCCAACAAGTAAGACATAAATAAAATAGTGATTATTGATATGATGGGGATAATACTAGAAAAACAAAATAAAACCCTGTACACAAAGAGATAACCCTAAAATAACTACAACCATGATATGATATTATTAGGAAATCACAAAAAAATAAAAACATAAACAAAGAAATAATCTTAAAATCCCATTTGCTATACACAAAATATTCTAAATAAACTTAAAACTACTATTACACCACCAAAAAATAGCTATACACAAAATATGTGCATACCTTAAGAAGGGGACCTCATCATTGAAAGGATGGCACCATATGCCCCTAGTAGAATCACAATGCACAGAGAAAACTTCATAATCTATCACTTATTTTAAAAAAATTTAAATTCATTCGAATACCTTTTAATATTAAAAATAATATATATCATTATCATGTAATTACAACAAAATATTTTCAAAAAACATAAATTCATTAAATTAACATTTAATATTAAAAATAACATATATAATTGTGATCTAATCATAATTAGTGATAAGTTTTCTTTAAACGAATCTTACAATTATATATTTATTAGATCCTATTGTATTTCAAACATATCACCTTAACCTTGGTGAACATTCAACCTCCTTCCAATATAGATCTTTATAAAAAAAGAATTTATATCTAGTACTTATCACTAGTATTATCATTTCGTGGTAGGTACTACTTCAACTATTTATCATTAACATAATACTTAAAATATTTAACTCAATTTTTTTAAAATTGTCGAAATTTTTTTAACATATATAAAATTTACATTATTATAAATTCAATACTAATATAATATAATATAATTTTTATATGGAAAATCTGTAGGCATCCCATAAATATTTTAATTAAATTACGATAATTACCTAAAACAATTTATAAACTTAAAAACCCTAAAATTTACACAAATTTTAAATTTGACCAAAACTTTTTAAAAATCATAAAATTAATTTTGCCAAATATATTGGTGCATTTTTGTCTACTGTTAAAATAATGCCTATCCGAATGCCTTTTTACTCAAAATCCAAGTAAAAAGTATTTTATTTGACAAGAGAATGTAAATATTCACGGAAGTTTACTATAAAATATAAATACGGTAAAAATTATAAAATATAAATATATAAAGCCACATATATATTTATACTCCACTCATTTGAAAATAGAGTTTTATATATTCCACTCATTTGAAAATACAGTTTTACAGCGACAGAGTTTGTATATATAGTAAAAAATATATATGACCAGAAAATGTATATATTCACCGAAATTGAATACAAACAAAAATATATATACAAACAAAGATATATACAATAAGAAAATATAAAATATATTTATATATATAAAGGCACAGATATACCTATATTCCAAGCATTTGAAAAATAGAGTTTGACAGCCATAGAGTTTGTATATACAGTAAATATATATATATATATAAAGGCAGTACACATATATCTATATTCCAGGCATTTCAAAATAGTGTTTTACAGCCACAGAATTTCGCTGAAAATCATTGCAACTGTAATGCAGCGCTATAAAGAACATGTCATGATATTTTTATGACAAAGTCTGAGTGCTAAATATTGGAATTAGCCTCGTCAGGAACTAGATTTTGTGACCGAAAATACGACCTATTGTCACACCCTCTATATATGAAAACTATCATCGTGATAAGAACAAAAAATAGCTTCCATTAAAGATCTGCGTTACCCAATCTTAACGGCTCAATTTGAATTTCAAAAACGGATTCTTATTCGGATTGGATTAAAGAAATAATTCGGCATTAAGGCAGGCGGCCTTTGGTCCACTTAATGACGGGGTTCCCCACTCATCAGGGGATTGACGGGGTTCTGTCTCGAATCCCATTAAAGAAGAAAAATGTGGTTTATTCATTGGATTAAGGGGGAACTCATGTAGGAAGTCGTTGTTTGTCTGGGCGAGACGATGGCTATTATCAAAGTTAGCTATGATTAACACTAAATCGTATGATCCAGTCTCTTAAACATATGTGAAATGGACGGTTGAAACCGGCTCTCTTTACTACTTAAAGAGGACTCGCTTCATCAGGAAAAATGATCGTGATTGATATTGAATCATTTTATGGTTGACCAATTGGGAAAAAAAACCATTAAACCCTAAAAGAAACAACCCATTAAAGTTTTAAACCCTAAAAGAAAGAGGGATGTGAGTAAGGATCGATCCATGGGGCGACGAATGGAACTATTTATATTTAATCTAAATACCAAGCAATTCAACTATTACTACAGTGGGTTTTCAAATGCATCAAATCAAAAATAACAAAACCCTATGAAGAAAATAGCATCTGAGCATGCAGTAACAAAACCCTTTGAACAAAAATACCCATCGTATAGGGAGGTTCTAATATAATAAAATCAAATATAAATCTTATACTCACATTCTTATTTCTTCTCAAACTCCCAGGTAAGATGGGGCTTCACAAAGGATGTTTCACTGATTCACAAAAAATCGAATAGTCGATCTAAGAGATTCAAAGATAAAACAGACAAAACTGAACATAAACCCTATTTCCTCCACTGCCTACGATGACGAGCTTAAAACTCGGGCAATCAGCGTGCTCACGAGGTAGAGCCTGAACATAAAAGAATCCCAAAAAGATAATCAGAAAATAAATACATCAATGTTTTCGGAATTCAAACCAACCAAAAAAGGTTTTAAAAACAAGTTGAATCGGCTTGGAGTAACCGGCCGTTAAATCACTCTTTATTCCGACCATATTTTCCGTAAATCTGATCAATTACAGTTTCAAAACTAACGACAATGGAAATGAAAGTTTGAGACAATGGACAATGGAAATGATACCTGAGCGCAGTGTGAGCGAATTACTGATACTAAGGCCCCGAATCTTCAGGCTTCTATGATCTCCAATATAGTCAACCGTTAGGTGCGGACAAGGCCTTCTTTGGTGGTTGGGGTTATTGCACATCAGATCCACATCCCTAATGTGGACGCCCGTATGCACTACTCTCTGGCCGCTATGAAAGTCATCTTGCTCTGTTTGCACTCGAATATTGGGAGCATTTCGACACTTGCCCATGCACTTGCAGTCCACTGCTTCCATCCCCGATTTACATATTCTATTTTCAAACGCTTCCAACAACATCTCGGACCCCAACTTCTTGCACTTGCCACCAATACAAACTTTTATCACACTGTTCGCCTCCTCCATTGGAATGCCCGCCCCTGAATCCGTCCGATTTGCTGTGTCGGGTGGAGCAGAGTCATATCCACCACCTAGCTCTCATGGTCAGACGAGCATGATGAGCACAACGAGTCTTGACAACAACCCTTCTTCTGGGCTTTTTCTGGGCTTTCAATTGCTGTTTCCTCTCCTCGCTCCGCTTTGGCTTGTTCTAAATGCCTAAGCAGCACAGTCACAACATCCTGTTCAATACCCCATCATATTGGTATTTAGTAAATCTAATACCATTCATTATAATAAAATAGTATAGTGACAGAGTAATATTTCAAGAAAATGAAAAATAATCAAATTACGGAGAGAATTTCTCCTCTGATTTGCTCTGTAAAGGATACATTTGCATCTGCTGGGATGGTAGATAGCACAGAAAGATATTTGGAAAAGAATTGCAATAGCTTCATCCTCTTCTTGTCTAATAAGCACCCATCAGACATAGCAGAGAGATGCTTCGATTTCTGCTTTTCTGATTTATGAGACATAGCCGAGAGATGCTTCGATTTCTAATAATGCTGTTAGAAATCTGCTTTTCTGATTCCAATTTTTATCAACAATGCCGTTATCTTCAACGGCTACTTAGAATTTGAAATGTTTGTTTTTATTATCAATATTCTGACGGGGATAGCTCCATCTGGATCTTTTGCAACGCGGAGGAATAAAGTGACCGCTATGGTGTAATCACAGGTGAAGGTTTTGATTCATGACCGCCACTCCGGATTAGAGTGGATATTTAAAATTAGTTAAATTTAGCTTTCCAGTTAGGTTTTCTCTCCACCGAAGCACATTCTTGCGATGACATCAAAGAAAGTTTCAATAAATTTTCGAAATTATGTTATTCAGAGTTGTATCGAAATTATGTCATTGAGAGTTATGGTGATTTAAAAGTTTAATTTGAATTTTAATTATAGATAATGTGTTAAAAATTTATTAATAATAAATTTTGAAAGATTAATAATATTATATGTTTCTTGGAATATTTAATTGGGTATGTTTAAAATATTTATTTGAATTTAGAAATATAAATTATTTATTTGAATTTAGAAATGCAAAAATTGAAAATATAACTTTTATATTTGTCATTTTTTTAATATTTAAATTTTAAAATACAAAATAATTTAAATATGTCCCGAAAACCATTTCCATTAAATCTTCAAATAAAGGCTTCTTATTGATAAATTGTTTTTAATGAAAGTAATTGCCTTATATATCTTATAAACAATTATGATTATTGAAAATTTGAATGTTTAATATAATGTTTATACATATAATTGGATTATTATAAATGTATTTGTTATGATTATTAAAATTTTTAATTTTTAGTATAGTGTTAAATAAGTTTAATTTGTAATGTATTTGGGTTTGATTTTATGTTTGATTATTTTATGGTATGGCTAATTTTTATTTTATTTTTTCTTGATACCCTGTTAGTTTTTCTTTTCATTCCATGCTTATACTGGAAATCTTCTTAGAGTCATAGTCGGACTTGAAGTTTCTTTCCTTACTATTGATTATTTTAAGTAGCTAGGTTTTGTCTAACATAATAATATAAATGGAGATCAAAGTCTTAATATTATATAAACGAGGCTAAACTATGACTCTAATATTATACAAATTTTGTTCCTTCAAAAAATGTTAAAACACTCTCTTTTAGATATAAAAAACTCATTTTTTGAGATAGACGTGTATAGAAATAAATAATAAAATGTAAAGATTATTTAAATCAAATTTGCTTATTGTATAAAACTTTTTATGATCAAGAGAAAATAATTTGATGATAAAAGGGTTTACACTTTTTTTCCAGCAGAAAAAAATTGTACTAACTTGATGATAAAAGGATTTACACTTACTAACTTCTATTCTTGTTTTTAGAAATCAAATCCCCGTAAGTACATAAGGGCTACATACACCAATTTAACAAAATTCAAATTCCAAAATTTTTTGAAAATTAAATTAAATCAGAAAAAATGTTATTAAAAGTTGAAAAGTTTCATATTATATAAAATATCAAAATCATTTTTTTTATAATTAAATTTAAATTTCATAAGAATAATTTATAAAAATAGATTCTTATTAATTTTTATTTCAAACATTTATCTAAATTGATTATCACCAATATTGTTTGGATGTAGCTTGGGTGGTTGTAAGGAATGATTGTTACGCTCCCCACCCAAGTTCAATCAATTAATTTTTTTTTATGTCATACTAAGTAATGAGTTGAGTCAAGGAAAAGAATAGTATATATGTAATTGATATCTACATTGGTATGTAATTGATAGTAGAGATATATATTAGTATATACAGTATTCTCTATATCTAATACAAATATGTATATTCTATTGCATATATCAAAGCATGTTTATCAATTTACATGTGTTAGTATATAAATATACATAAATTAACTAACGTACACACATATATATTTTACAAAGCATATGCCAACATACATACCTAAGAATAGCATTGACTCATATATTCCTAGTATGATAGATATGCATGTAAATATGCATGTCTAGGTATATGTGCATGGTGGTAGATTAATCTTCTATGTATATTAGTATACATGCATATTGGCATGTATATTAATGGCTTATATACTATGTGAACATGTATGTATATCTATATTGATATGTACACTAGATATATATATTGAATGATATGTATATAAATTAGAATAGAAGAGAATGATAAGAAAAGTTATATATTGAATGATATCACCTATGCACAACCATTCCATATACTTTTTTTTAGATAGTCTAAGACTTGAATTTTTTGTGATAAAGCAAGCCATATGAATAATTTATATTTAAGAGGAGACTTGTATAGTTAGATAGATTCATGCCACCCGAGATAATTGGGGAAATCCTCCTTTTCTACGATAACCTCGTATCCAATACTAGGAAGATAAGAACCCCACAGAGCTTCCTAACCATACTAATGTATCCTCCTTACCCATGAATCTAATATGGCTATCTTTAAGAGCCTTAATATATCTTTGCCAACCCAAGATATCCCCAAATGCCTCAATACTCATTGCTTCAGTATTGAGCCACCTCTACCAAAAGTATCTAGTAAACAACCAGATGAACACCAAGTGATTTGACGTACTCCCTAAAACACATTGAGATATCCATCGAGTGTATTCATAATGAGCCTAAAAGCCATTGGAAAATCCTCCAAGAAACCCTTCAAGTGAAATGCTAAAATTTTTATGTACAATTATCTTATCTTATATTTTAATTTTATATAAATATCAATATTAAATTTATATTTTGAATAAATATGTAACTTCATAATTATAGTAAAATAGTTATGAAGTTAATAAATATTAATATTATATCAAAATTTAAAACTATCATTATCATCAAAGTAATGAATTTAATAAATATTTCTATTTAGAAAAAAAATTAAAATATATTGAAATTTTAATGACTTATGTTTTTAGATAAGAATATATATATATATATAAATAATGTTTTATTAATATTGTAAAATTAAATATAAATATAAATATTTATGTAATATACTATTAACAGAAATAAGAATTTATTAAAATTATGAAATTAGAGATGAAGAATTACATCTAATATTTTTCATTTTTTTAAAATATTTATTCAAATTATTATGAAATATATATATATATATATATATATATATATATATATATTATTTGAAATAAAAATGATCATTTTTTAAAGAAATAAATACACTTAATATTTTATTTTAAATAAAAAATATATGTAAAACATATCTTAATTAAAATATTTTATTAAACTTTATGAAATTAAATATAAATATTAATTTTTGAAAAAGACACATTATATTATATATAAAAAATTTCAGATATATATTTATATAATATATATTTTATTAAAATTACATTTATAAGAAAATTATAATAGATGTTTGTATAATATATTGAATATTGTATTAAATCTTTAATAATTGAATAGAGAATATTGAATGTTTTATTAAAAATTTGATGTTTGTGTAATATTTTTTAATAAATAATTTATTGAAATTATGAGATTAAATAATTTGAAATTTATTAAAATTATTAGATAATAAGTATAAAATATATTTGAAAGAAATAAATGTATGAATATTTTTTTCAAATAATTTTGATTTTTTTTTATGAATGATAATCGAATTTGTGAAAGATGTCACTTCTAATTTATAATTATTTAAGTTAAATTAAATATATGAATATTTTATTAAAATAGTTAAAAAAATAGAAAATATGTTTAATGATTGCAACTTTAAATAAGAACAACAAGCTCTCATGTCCCTACTTAGAACAAGCAATAAGTGCTTAAACATTTTAGCAAAGGAAACGATGAGAAATGACAAAAAAACATAGCAAGAATTTACAAGCAATAAGATTAATTGCATTTTGTAAGCGAAGAACAAAGCATATATATTTTGCATGAACACAACTTGTCATTTTTAAGTAACATTCAACAATGACAAAGCTATAATGGTATGCATATATTTTTCGCTTATATTGGATTAAACATATTTACTTGCACATGAGTCTAAGGATCTTGGTTTGCTAGAGCAATATCGTTGTTTTACTAGGCCATAATATGGGAGTGGTGGATCTTATCATTTGGTCTATTGAGTTGGAGAACAATGTTATGAATATTAATATACCAAATAGGTTGGTTAAATTTCTTACATGGTAGTTTAATTAGGAAAAATTTGCTAATTCCCTTTAACATGTAAGTTCTAGGTAGTCCCTCCTTTCTAGCACAAGGCTAAAAAAGGAACCAGATGGGGGGTGTAAATAATGATGGTAGATAAATCCTTCTCTTGACATATAAACGAGCTCAAGCAAGAGCCATAACTACATGCAAGTATGAGGAAAATTAACTCACATTGTCAATGAATTATTCATTTGTGGTCTTAGCAATTTTTTGGGCTCAGTGTTATGAGACTTGTTTGGTTGGGGTCAATGGGCTATCTAGATTATTCGTGGATGAGTAGTGGTATGACCTAACAAAGACCAAACTAAGCCCCATTATAAAGTGCTAACAACAACATGGTAAAAGTAACTATGAATCTACAGATGAACACATTATTACAAGAAGCATTCATGGAAACCATCATATAATATCAATAAAATGTTGTCATGTAAGATTACAACATCATCCTAAATGTATTCAAGTGGTCTTCTACCAATAAGAAGTCATGATAGCAAGACCTAAAATCCATAGACATCACATTTCTCATTTTATTTTAAGGCTTTGATATATGAATTCAAATGCCATATATCCTAATCTACGGTGTATTTTTATATTAAGAATGTATCTATTGAGCATGGATAGTGAGTCTACAAAGCTATAATCTGTAACTTTAGGGTTGTAATTCTCATCCAACAAAAATATTGCTCGACTAAGCTATAGATGGAAAATATATCTAATAATGCACATACATCCAATCCTAATGCCAAAGTATCTAAACAATATTTTAATAATAAGGATATATTAAACATCATTAAATCAAGATTGTATTCCTTAGCCTGAAGGAAATCACACACAACCTGATCTATAGAGAGATCTTGAAATTCAACTCTACATAGAACTAATTCCACACTTTAGCATTGGAAGATTGAAATAATATCATAGAGCACGGATCAAGGAAAAACCATAGGTGAAGAAATGAAAGTTTTATAAATGCATATTTTTTTTCCTATCATGATTACATCTCAATGATGCATTAATACATGAGATGACATGGTGAATACAATGCATCAGATGGCACAAACAATACTATTAATTTATTCTAGGAATAGGAATGTTGCAACTTCTAGAGGAAGAAGCATGACTGGTAATGTGCCCAAGAAGCCACATCAACAATTTTTTTTTTAATGATAGGAATATTACTATTCAACAAACTTTGTATGCAAGCATAGTTCCCGAAAATGATGTATAAATCTATACATATGTATCAATGCAATATGGAAGACTAGAAGCATTGTAGAATTCATTTCGCTATGCAATCTGAAACATCAAAACCACACAACACATAAATGCGAAAAAAGGTTAAAATCCCATGGCTGAGAAAAACCTCTATGCTTGCTAGACACCATCAAGATTTTTTCGTAGATATCAATAGATCCAAACAATGTCTTATAATGTATTTCCTAAATGCCATGTTTCACTAGTTGGAATATGAATTTATGCAAAAAGATTGTATAGTTTAACAACTATTCACAAACTTTGACTTTAGGTATAAAGTAATTTTGGATTTAATCATGAAATGGATCATAACTCAACATGATACAACATAGAAATGCTATCTAGAGAGCAAAATCTATCTCCATTTCTAAATTGTCCAACATTTTCAAGTATGTGAGATAAACTAAGACGATTTTCAAGACCATCCAATAATGTCTATGCAATATTAAATTTAAAACAAATTTCAAGTATATATGACAATTGTTTTGGTGCCATGTAATAAGAAAATTACAACTTATAGTCGACATATTCCTATCACTCCCACCATGTGATCCACCTATAACAACATAGGGCTAAGATCTTGCACAGATAATATCACTATTATGAAGGTCATTGCAACTATGTATCAATACAATAGCTCAATTCAAATGTTCAATGGGCCTTACTTCAAATTTTTGTCTAAACAATTTCCTTCTAATGTCTTGCAAATTGACGATGACAAGTACTGATTTATCTAGAACTCTTTCGAAAACCTACCATTTGATATGTATTCATTTTTAGATATGATAAATGAAATGTTTTATAGATTTCCTTAGAATATAAACCAAAAAAAATGTTTGCTATCACTATATAATTACCTGATAACCATCACTCCCAACATGCATGATTACACCAAAGTTCATATGACTGTAGTATACATAATGAGGTCAAGAAAGTCAAAAATTAGAACCCAAACATAACTTTTTTAAAGTTCCCAATATAATAAATATTGTATTTTGATTGCTTAGTGAGGTTGGGCACACCCATGTAGTTTGTATTGTACAGGTTTGGCAATGCCAAAGATGTTATTTAAGAGATTTCCACAACATTTTCTAGAAATACATGAATTTGTTGAAAAATGAAAAGCCAACATATATATTTGAACAAATTTTGGATGAATTCAAGGAATGATTTTTGTAAATAAGCTAGATAATCCATCTTTAAAGCAAGAGAAAATCACAAAAAAAATATGGTTCAAATTGTGTAAGAATATCACTTACAACTAAGATTAATCTTCTTTCCTAGCTAATAAAGTATATTGCATAGATAAATAACAACATAAATGTTTAGACTAATATGATAGAGAAAAAAGCAGACACATTCAACAATGAATCTTGTGTCTTTGTAAGAGCTATGTAAATCTACCTAGTATTTGCTACTTAATGTGTATATAAATTAGCTAAAACGTTTCCAATTAAAAAAAAAATGCATGAAGAAGTGAAGGATTTGCTTCTTGTTTTGTTGTGTTTGATACTATTACAAGAACATGGCCTTCCACTTTCAATAGCATTCTAATAACACTTTGATGGGTGCTATTGACAACTTTTGCATGGTCAACGGTGTTGAAATTCTTGCAAAGTTATTTCTTGTGGAATACAAGGGTATCCTATAAATGAAAAGAGAAGTTAAGAGAATACAACAATGATGCAAGTTACAAGAAACATAATCAATACAAAAATTAGATAGGAAGAAAAATATACAACACATGTAGGTATTTTATCTTTGTTTTGACAAGGGCACTGTTATCCTTAGTTTTTTTCACCCACACCATCATTTTTTTCAAGTCCCCTTGAATAAATAGAACTACATCATGCTTTATAAAATGGTTTGTGTTTTGGTTGGTAAGCAAAGAAGATAGATTGGCTACATCATCATTTTCATCATCTCCAATATCTTGAAATTTATCAACCTCACCAAACATGTGTGAATCTTTTAAGAACTAATAGATTTCATGGACACAGTTTTGCAAACATATGCATTTTTAAACATCGTATTCTCAATTGATTCAAAGAAATTTCCTGTGACCGGATCTGGTCTACATTCAACTAGCATATACTTATCCCTGAGCAATATGCAGTAAACAAAGCTTGTGAATTGTACTATTGTTCAATTCAATAAAACACAAGAATAATGCAACTAAAGAAAACATTTATCCTTGTTAAAAAGATTTAGGATCTAGACACTGCAAAAAAATGTACAAAGGAATCTATAGAGAATTTGTCGGAGTAGATAGATAATGAAAAACCCAAGGGGAGTATAAAAAAGAAAGACAAAATATGTTACTAGAACACTTAGTGCATACTCTTTCACATGAAATTAGCTCCACCCCTTTTGACTTCATATTTACTGACCCTTGTACTTGATTGGAATCTTTGACCTTATTAGGGATTAAAAAAAATTAGTGAAGACTCTTTGTGTTGTTTACAAATGGATGTAGCATACCATGTAGCACATATAGATGACGAGAACTAGCAAAATAATCAATGAGAAGGCCCATGATGATGAAACCGAATACTTTCCTTTTCCAAATAACAATGGTGAAGATGAATAGAAAATGATTGTATAAGACAAATAATGATGGTCAGAAGATAAAAGCAAAGACACGGCTGTCCAAAAATTGCAACCAAGCCAATCAGTCATATAAGTAGGAAACAATAATAGTATATCGAAGCTACCAATATTGGGGAAATGCAGTGAATGTCCTTGATGGAATGATGAATGGAGCTATTAAAAAAGGAAAATAGTATCCACATTATGGAAAAGGAAACTGAGACAAACAAATGCAACATGTTTTTTACATGCCAAATTGGAAAAAGTACATGTCAAGCCATGGCAAAGAGCCCCTTGAATGAAATAGACACCACAATGTAAAAGCAGTCACGAAATTGAAACCAAAAGTGCATATGACATAAGAACGAAGATCACAATCTCTCTATGAATGCAAAAAACATTCATGGGGAAGATGGTCAACCAGTGAAGTATCTAACTAGAACAAACCAATGGAACCATGTCGAATCACTCATGAATTAATGCAAATGCGAATAACACTAGAAATCAAACTGCTATATGCATATTGCAAAGGGAAAGGGAATCTAGGATTTTCCCATAAGTGGCATATGAAACAAAAGTTGAAAACTAATCAAAGAATTTCCAATGTTGAATGAATGTTGACACTGGTATGCCATCTATAATCATATTCTATCTTAGCATAGGATTAGATAAGGTTTCTAAGAAATAAGAACTAACAAACAATTAGATGAAAGACAAAATGAGTTTTCTAGCTCTCCAATAAACATAAAAAAATATTGTTCTATGGACTGGGAGTGTAAATTCTATCAACATCTTAAGAATGCCAGCTCCATTTTCATTAAGAAAGAAGAAAAAACATGGCTCCATCTAGCATTCTAAAATTGGAAATTGGATAAACCATAGGTCAAGTAATTGTTGTTTTGTGGATTATAAGACCCAAGATTAACCTTTAAAATAGTCAAAGCTACCTACTCCTAATGAGGGATTGTAATGGAGAAAAATCTATTTGTATATTCTTGAGCATGCACTTATTATCTCAAATGGTCAAGGTTGCACTCCGCTAGGGAAAAAATCACTACAACAAATCTTGGAATTAGCGTCCCATTTAGCGTCCCTTTTTAGTGTAAATTTTTTTATCATTGAGTGGTTGAAGTAGATGCTAAATGGGACACGTTGTAACATCTCCATTTTAACTGAGTTAGTATTATGTTAAGTTTCAAGATGTCTCCTACTTAAAGAAATCTTGAAATAAAATTCAAATTGTGGGAGGACTAAAATTGCAACATACTACCATCAACAAAATGACTATCGAAGTATTCATCATGCATAAATAATATATGACTTATTTTGTTGCACCGGGAACAATTTCATTATAACCGTACCTATAATATTATCATGTTTCAACACACTGATAACTAAATGTATAACATATTAGTTCATATTCAAGCATTACCATCTTATATTGAAAATGCATTTCTGAAATTGAACACCTACATACATCTATGAGAACATCGCAATAACAACATTAATAACAAGAATTATCTTTCAGCAAAGAGACAATTCGAGAAAGTATACATAATTATGAACGACAAGGCCATTAATATAATCACACATGAAAAGACCATATATACGTGGTTCACCCAACCTATGGGCTACATCCACCAAGGAAGTTGCACTATATCTTATTCATAAAAATAGGTAATTACAATTTGCAACACAATTGTTGCTTTTCACTTTCTCCAGCCTCTTTAGTAGAGTGCACTTTCTAATCAGTTAGGGATATGTAGGCATACCCTATTTGTCTAGTGACATTATAAGAACATATCTTAATAATGTAAGGATCGATCTCCTACCTTTTCTAAACTATTTAAATTTCTATTGAGATGCCGATCATTCTATTCACATGTGTCATAACACACACATTCAGAAATACATCTATTAAACTTTATCAAAAGGCCTAAATTGTAGAAGGCCTGAACTCTATCCGACAAAACAGATTTGAAAAGCAAGTTTAAAAGAAGACAAAAATGGAAACCCATGATTTTGCTACAGCAATAATCCAAAAAGTGATTCCAAACTTTTCCACTCGCAAGGTTATATTATATTGGCGTTAATCTTGGTTTAGACCGAGATCCATTCCTAGGCAGAGATATATATATATATATATATATATATATATATATATTTACATAAATTAAATAGAAACTATAAGCCTTGTAGCATTCTTCCCTTGAACTAAAAGCAAAGTAATAATGCAAAAATACAGTTAGCTCTGTTACTGGACCTCATGATTTCTTTCGGCAAGCTACACCTAAGAACATGATTTCATTTTTTCAACCATATATAGGAAATATGCAAAGATTAAGATTTCCTTTCTATAAGCTATACATAAGAACACGATTTTCATTCCAACAGGCATAGACAGAAATACACAAAGATCATAATGTCTTTTCTACAAGCTACACACAAGAACACGGTTTTAGTCCAGCAATCATCATATGCAGAAAATAGGCAAAGTTCATAATTTCCTTTCCTTAAGCTACGCACCAGGTTACGATTTCATTCCAGCAACCATAGACAGGAAAATACCTTAAATTTGCTACAAAATCATACACAGGAAAAATGCAGATCTACTTCAGGAACAACGCAGATCTATCACCTAAAGGATCGCGGATCCACTCTATGGACATTGCAAAACTATTATATGAAACTATGTAGGTCTAAAATAAATACTTAATGTAGGAATACAATACTCGACAGGAAAAAAATAAGAGACACGACGAAATTTACCCTACACATTTGGCGTGGGGACTCTATGCCCAACGGGGATAATGGAATACTCAGATCATCTGCGAATGTACCCTCTGGATTAAATACTAAATTTAGCTAACATAATAAAAATACTATAGGGATTTTTGATAGGGCATAGATCCTTTAAGAAGAAATGGAATGTCCAGGGTAGGGATTGATGATCTATTACAGAGATCAAGACTCGAGCACTACCGTACAAACACAATTATACAGCAACCCGTAGCTACAATGGAAACTCCAGTCAGGGATTGGTGATCTAAGACAGTGTTAGACCTAAAATCTTACCATAATAAGACTCAATGTAAACATCCCTAAAGTTTCCTTGGCTAAGTTATTAACCTAGAAGAGATACAAACCCATTCATGCTAGGTTTTGAGAGGTCGTCGTAGGTTGTCCTCAAGCAACCTGCGACGTCGCAGGTTGTGCGACGATGTCAGTTAATGGACAAAAATAGCTTCTTCAAGCCCATTCTCGAAGCTAGATGACATGGATCCTTATCCCTGACCTTTTGGTAGAGTTGGCACTCATTTCCTAACCTCTTGGAAGGATCCCCTATCTCTCTCTTACCATATCTCAACCTACCCTATCCACTTAGTCCTATATAAGTGAAGCTCACTCCCATTCCAAAGGGATGAAGTCTATAATGTCTACATGCTGGTGAAATCATCTTAGGAGAGATCTCTACTCATTTATTGGGAGAGTCACACTTCCTTGGGAGGCTTTGGCATTCGTTTGATCGGATGAGGATTGCTACGTCAAGTCTATGGTTGTAATCTTTCTATCCTATGTACTTCCCTTTCAATATAGTAATATTTCGTGTAGTTCGCCTCCTTGATTGCTTACATAGATCTATTATTGTATAGATGCATTTTACTTGTTTTGTTGTCTTGTTGCTTTGACAGGTTTTGCAGCTTGAATCTGAATATCGTCAATCTTGGAGCAGCATTCAAGGAGAAAAGGATTAGCGATTTATAAGGTAAACGTATCTAGTTCCTTGATCCTTAATTAGATCTAGGAAAGTAACTTGTATTTTATCCTATTTGTTCTAGACTTGCGTTGACCTAGGGAGATCATGCCTCGAATCCGTTCTTGGTAGATTGTCCGTCAAACAAATCTGGCGACCATACTGGGGAAGACATTGTTTGTAGTTGTCAATTTGAATACCATTTCCAATTGATTGCTTTTGCAAACCATCCATAATATTTTTTCCTTCTAAGCCTTGTTTCACCATGAGATCTTCGCTTTGAAGAGTCTGTAGTCCTCCAATGAGTTTGTCTTCCACATTTTTAAACCATTTCATTGCTCATTATTTGGATAATTGGTTCAGTTTTGAACTTGGATCTTTCCTGTTGTTATAGCTTAAAATGACACTTCTCCGTCCGTGACGACACTTGCATTCCTTGGTCGCATGATGACACTTCTTGAGATCACGTTCAGTCACACAACAAGACACTTGTGGATTCAGGGGTCATTTGGGACACTAAAAATGGTTGAAATTACCTCACTCTTGGCCCATTTGATGTTTATGACCCTTAGGAACATTTTTCCAGACCAAACCATCTCCTGAAAATGAGCAGAAAACCTTGTTTTTGGCCATTTTTCTAAAAAAACGTTGGTTTCCTATGTATAAAGTAGTGCATGTGCGCGACTCTACTTCAATAAAGTAGCGCACACCTTGAAAAATGCGCTAGTTTGTCAACTGCAGAGTAGGGCACATTCCTGTACTAGTCAAAATCTCAAAATTTGGGGAAGTTAAGTTGGTTGGGGAACCTCCTACTCGGTTATAACTTCTTTTCCTCTCCTTCATTGACTATATAAGGAGGGTAGAAGGGCTATGTGAGGGGACCAAGCCTATAAAAAAGTTATGCTGGAGGAATGGAGACCCTCATCCCCCTCTCTTGTGCCTCAGTTTTTCATAAACCCTAGCACAGCTGATTAGAGGTTTGGACCCTTGGAGAACAGAAGTAGGAGACCTTGAATCTAGGTTTCATGAAGTGCCAAGCTTGAAGGAAGGTATAACTTTATGTACTTGCTTCATTCATTAATAAAAATCAGACGTTCTTCTCTTTCCAAATATGACTTATTAATGTGTCTTAGATTTGATTACAGTTTGTTTATAATCTGATGTCTTCTTCTATTATGAATATCAGTTTTATATAAGTAGTCAAATGTATTTGAGAAAGGTATCAAGTTGTTTTGCAGGTCTTGGCATTGCGACACTGGATAAACATTGAAGAGCGAGGGAGGCAAAGCTAGGATCAACCTTCTGAATAAGGTGCATACATCTCTAAACCCTAATCTCTTCACTTATTTGTTGTACCTACAGAATGCTTGTAAGTCTATCTTTATCACTGTAAGTTGGTAGTTTCTCCCCTGAACTATAGGTGCATTTTCCTCACAATAGAATGGCGGCTCCACTGGGGAAAGCCTAACTGTTTAGGGGTATCCAAGGTCATTTCTTTAGTTTTTTTTGATGGTCTTTGTTCATTTTCTTGATTAGAATCATTTATTAGGCTCTGTTTGACCCTCCTTGGCTCTTACAGACCCTTCCTAGCCCTTTCAGACCCTGGTGGACCCAAGTTGGGGGGTTTTAACCCCATTTTTTCAACTTTTCCCACCTGTGCGCTACTGTTGTGAAGCACAGTAACGACCTTGCACAATTTTTCCTCTGCACAGTAGCGCCCACCCCTATTATGGGTGCTGGTTTCCTTCATACAGAGTAGCACACACAATCTGGGTTTGAAATTTTTGAGTTTTTGGGTTGTGGACCCAGAATTTTGGGGTTGTGGCTGCATTTTTTGGGGTCCCTGTTGACCCTAGGTCTGATTTAAACCACTGTGAGTGGTCTCCCATCCTTGTACTGATCCTACATTCATGATTTGAACCTTTTTTGATCAATTTGGGCTTGTTGACACAAGTTGGGGGGTTGTGGACCAGTTTGGTGTTTTATACCCTAAGTTGAGTCTGACTGAACTTGCTTGCTCCATTTCCATTGGATTTGAAACCTATTGAGTCATCTTGACCCTATTTGTACCTATTTGAGTCAAATTTCTCTTTTAGATTGGTTTTTTATCCTCCCTTATGCTTTTATTTTTCTTTTGTAGTGAAAGCTCAAGTGTTTTGGCTGTTGTTCAAGACCTTGTTTGCATTGTTTATGTGCAGACCTGACTTTACCAAACCATACTTCTTTGTAGGTCATTTGCTTTGTTTGGGTCTAAAAGTAGTTTTCGTATTCTTTTCCCAATGGTTGGCATGCTTACATCTTTAAGTATCTGAAAGTCATATTTGGTAGCTTTTACTGTTTTAATAAATAAAACTTGAAAGTTTCTTTGCTTTGCTTTGATAGTAGGAGAGTTTCAGTTTTGTTTCTTACCATTGAAAAGCATAAAGTCATATTTGGTAGCTTTTACTATTTTAATAAAGAAAACTTGAAAGTTTCTTTGCTTTGCTTTGATAGTAGGAGAGTTTCAGTTTTGTTTCTTACCATTGAAAAGCATAAATTTTAATTTTATTTATTTATTTATTTATTTTTATTTTTTTTCTGAGTAGAGTAGCTTGCAAGTGGCTTAAAGGATTTAAGAGTGCTTTGCATTCAAAAAAGAACAAGTTTTCTTTTGCATACCTATTTGCTTGAGTAGCTGCATTCTTAGGTGTTGAGTTTAATTTTGTACATTTAGGCTTTATTTTTACCTTTTTTGCATTCGAAAGATTAAAAATTGCATTTTGCATATGCATTCTAGATCGTAATTTTAAGACTTGCATTGAAAAGAAAATATTTGTTTAGTGGTAAGCATTTCATTTCAGTATTCTATTTCTGTTATAACCACTCTCACACACCCACTACCTTTTTGAGTAAGCAAGTAACCTTTAAAATGAACCCTAATAAAATGTACTAGTAACATTTTATTTTCTAGGTTACACTATACACCAACTAGTCTTGGTTAGGATCTTGGGTTTAAAACACCTTAAACCACCCAAGATCACACATTATGCAAAAATCATAGTTCGATTATCACAGGTAAACCCACTTCATTCAAATCTTTCCTGGGATCTATGCAGTACGTCTTGTGAGACCAGATTGTTGGGACTACCTCTCCTACTTTCTGTTTCGAGCATATACTAGGATTGGATCACATTTGGGGACTCTTTTGAGTTTTGGGCTCAGTTACCCTGCCCACGCCTTCTGATTTGACCAGCGACTGTTCCCCCAGAAGTTTTCGGTGTGGTGGTATCCTTAGTATCTGACCAAAGGTTCATACACAGGTGACAACGGAGGGTATATCTGCTATACCTAGGACAGATGTGGGAGGAAATCCCTTGCAGGTCTTTGGGAGGGCGGTTGGGTGATTCCAGTGCTTGCATCCTTAGTCATTGTATTGTGGACCCTAGGTAACTGTTCTTCATCCTTCGTTGATCTGTTCTGGGCCCTCATCATCCCAGACTCTTGTCCAGAAGGCATCTGTTTGCCTGGTTTGATTTACCTAGGACCTTTTTTTAGTGTTATGCTCTTTGTGCTACTTGTCTTAGTTTTCCTTAGAGAACTTCTTGCTCATTTGAGTAGGAAACTATGTCTAGCATTTCGGTGAGCACCAATCAAGGTACCTCTATTCCAGGGGATCCTTGTGTTGTTCCATTCATTTGAAACATTGGTACTCCCTTAATGGCTACTTTGAATCTTCCCGGATTCACTATAGGGCTACGGGTTTGGTTGTTTTCCACTCCGAATGCCTTGCATGCTCCTGATGCTTCTTTTGTGAGCACCTCAAATCAAGAGCATCGGAACCCTGTGCCTTCTTTGCCAGTAACATCTTCTCCTCCTCCTTCTACCTCAGGTGATGAAAGTAGCAATACTAGTAACTAGCAGTTTAAAAGGAATAGACGGGGGAAGAATAGGAAGAAGATGCCAAAACAAGGGGGCGGAAACCCAGCCACTGCAAGTCATGCTTGGGGCAAGCAATCTACCTCTGCAAATCATGTAGGGGACACCTACCCAACCTCTGGAGGTCATGCTGGGAGAAAAATTTTAGTCACTGAAAATCACACTGAAAGTTTGTCTTCAACCACTGTCAGTCATGTTGAGGACACATCATTGATCACTGCTAGTCATATTAATGACAAGTCACCAGTTCTTGTGAGTCATACTATAGACACCAGATCAGCCACTACAAGTCATGCTGAGGAAGTTGACATTGTCGACAAACCGAATAAACAGAACTGTATGTTCCTTTGTAAGTTTTGTGAGGGAGACCACCTTACTTACTTGTGCCCTGTACTTCCAGAAGTGCAAAGAGTGTGGTCCTTAGTTCAAAAGTCTTCTGCTTTTGAGCAACCAGCCACTGCAAGTCATGCTGGGGTAAAGCGGTAAGCCAATGCTAGTCATGCTGAGAATACCAACGTTGTAAAGGAGTCTCGACCTACAGGACGGAAACCAAATTTTCCTTGTAAACTTTGTAAGGGAGATCACCTTACTCACCGATGCCCTGCAATTCCAGAGGCACGAAGAGTGTGGTCCATGTTTGAAGGAACCTCTGTTCCTGAGTTGTCTATAGATTCCCTATAGTCAAATCAACCTTTGGTTGATAAAGTGGTTGAACCAATGCAATCTTTGGTCAACCCCACTCTTCCTTCGGAGAGTGAAGTGATCGAATCGATACAATCTTCGACCGATCCCATCAGTCCTTTGGAGACTGATGCACCTAGCCCTGAAGTCTTCTGCATTATTAGTTTGGATGTTTCTAAAAAGGGGACACTTCATCTGTGCCATGTGAACCCCTACCAAGCCCTAGGATTGTTTCCTTTGATTGGAATAGTCTAGCCAAGCCTCGTCTTCCTTCTTTGACACCTTTCCAGATAAAGGTTGATATCAGGAACCATACGGTTGATCGATGCATTATAGATGAAGGAGATTCTGTTAGTATCTTATCCGCTTATGCTTGGAGATATTTGGGTTTCCCTAATGTTATTCCATCTTTTAATTGGCTATTGACCTTCGATAGAAGACCTAGTGAACCGATCGGATTCCTCTGTCAAGTACCTGTTACTTTGGGTGAAAAAACAGTCTTAGTTGATTTTATGGTTTTAAAGGACCCTATGGACTTTGATATGATCCTCAGGTGTGATTACGTTTATGCTATGCATGCTGTGGTGTCTACGCTCTTTCGTGTGATGCATTTTCCTCATAATGAAAGCATCGTCACTATCAACCAGCTTGCATTCATTGATCCTCCTTATTACCCAACTGTAGACCAGTCAAATCCCTCATCATTAGGCACTACTATGTCACATGGGACTTTTGTGGCATATTGTTCCTTGAGTTCAACTGCTATTGAGAAGAAGTCTCTGAGTTCATGCTTACCTTCTCAGGACTTAGTCCCAACTTTTGACCAAGTGACACCTCCACCTGAATGTTTAGATATGTGTTCTATCTGGGACGATATACTTCCTTCTGATGAAGTTTTCCTAGAGTCCATAGTATAGTCTACCATTCATTTGGATGTTGATCCAGTCACAGTTATGTCTAGCCCCGGTTTGACCTTAATGTCTGATCTTCCTACTATTGAGTCTTTGGACTCTCCTATAGATCTGCAAATCGGTGTTCCTGCTGAGTTTGATTCTGCTTCTATAATTTTCAACTCCCATGATGATGAATTTATTTCTGCAGATTCGATCATGTCCTTCAACTTTGATCTTCATCTTGAAGTTGATCGTGTTGATTGTAAGTCCTCGGGCTTGGGTAACATAGAGTCTTCATTTGAAAAATCTGCCTTCTTTATGCCTGTTGTTGATGATAGTGAAGTTGAAAGTATTTCTACCACAGTGACTTGTATCGGGTCTTTCTTTACATATGTTTTAGATATGATCTTGGTACTAATGTTTCTTGGAGACAGGATTCGTAGCTGAATTTATACTTGCTTACTGGTCCTTTTCAATAGCTTATGTGACCATGTCAGGTATATTCGGAACCTTGCATATAGGTTTAGGCTTCCCCGCTGTTATGTTGCATTTGAACCTTTTTCCATCCGAATTTTCCATAGGGTTGAACCTGTTCGATGTTGGTGTGTTAGCCATCTCTTTATGCATTGTGCACTAGTCCGATAATAGATCCTACCTAACATGGGTCACCCTAGTCAGCACCCTTATGCCATTCTGGTGCCCATGCTGAGTTTTTCTCATAGGCTTGGGAGCCTTTTTAGATTTACCCTGACTTTTAGAAGAAGCCTGATATCTTTATTCCTCATATATTTTTGGCCATCCCTGAGAAGGCTCCCATCTTTGTGTTTAAGTTGCATATGCATCCGTTATGATCCCACTTGCGTTAATGAGCCTGATGCTGGCTTCCACGCTTTTAGCTCATTGTATAAGCCTCCATCTATGATCTCGTTTCCACTAAGCCCTGTATCATTTTGCCTTTGCAGTTTGAAACCTTTTACCTGGAGGGGAAACACCCTAAGTGTCCTTATCTTGCTCATGTTCCTTGCATTAGGCATAGCTTTGTTCCATGTGCTTGGAGCTAGTTTCGCATGTTTCTGACACTCATCTCCTCCCATTTTGAGAATTCTTCCACCTTTACTTCGAGCTCGTTAAAAACAGTAAGTAGGTTTTGAGCATTTCTTCCACCTTTCCTTGAAGATCGTTAAAAACAGTAAGGAGGCTATGAGCATTTCTTTCATCTTCACTTCGATCTCATTAAAAACAATAAGGAAGTTATGAGCATTTTTCTGTATCTCCTTTGAGCTCGTTAAAAACAGTAAGGAGGTCACGATTTTACTTTTTCGGGCTCGTTAAACCTTTATGGAAAAGATCCCTATGGAGTTCTTTTACGCCCTTTTTAGACTCCTTAAATAGGAAAAGTTTGCCGAGCATAGTTGTCTTTTCAGGCTCGTTAAAATAACTGAACCAACATCCACTTAGGTATATAATTATCCCTTTTTCGATCCTTGGTGGATAATTTACGAAAAATGTATACTCTAGGTATACTCTGGTATGCGCTAGAAGAGTTCTTCTTCCATTATTTTACACTTTTTTGGGGAAGGAGACTAACTTTATGAAAAAGGACCTTTGGAGTTGTCTTTAGGGTTTTCAGACTCTTGAAATGTGAAAACACCAAGCGAGCACTCACCTACTCGGGCTCGATGTGAAATCCACGAGAGGGTAAAAAGAAGATTGTTTAAGTTTTTCAGACTCTATAAACAGGAAAACACCGGTGAGCATTAACCTACTTGGGATCGATATTAAAATCCATGAGTAGGTGTATAGAGGACTGTTTAAGTTTTTCAACTCTATAAGCAAGAAAACACTGCCGAGCACAGACCAATCCGGGCTCAATATAAAATCCACGGATAGGTGTATGGAGTTTTCTTCTAGGATTTTCAAACTCCTTAAATATGAAAATACCGTCGAGCATGCTTTAGTTCTTTGTCAAGCTCATTAAAAAATGAAAAAGGAAAGGGAAGGGAAGAATGTTTAAATATCTTCAATATGATGGAAGCAAGTCTACTATCTCCTTGAACAAAGCACCTATTTTGAGTCTATCAAACAAGTTGGGTTCTAGTGTTGGCCTTAGGGTAAACCTGATCTCGGAGTTCTTACTCCTCCATTTGGTTAGTTTTCCAATCATTTGGAGAATCTGTTAATGTCTCCTACATTGCAGATTTGTATCGTGGTCTCTTTGTGTTAAAAGTTGCCTAAGTCACTCTCGTGTCATGCTCACTGTTCAAGGATATAACCTGTGTCGGCCATTTTGCAGTTGCCTTGACCTCATGTGTCAGCCATTCCTTGGTGTCAGCATGTTTCATCATGTGTTCTGTCCTACTCCAAATCAGCTCATGCTTGTTGAGTGTCCCTCACGTTGGATGATGGAGGATGCCTTAAGGCCTCTCTTCCAATGGACTTCTTCCCATCGAATTCAACTCATTGTGCTCTGGGAATGAAGTTTAGAGTTTCGGTTAATACCTTAGGGATTGCAGTCATTAGTGACAGTTTCCTTCACTATTGGATAGATGGGAATATATCAATGTCTCATATCCAATGGATTCTTCAAGTGTTCGATGGCAAGACCATTTATTCGCACTTGCTTGAATGTACTAGGTGCCTTCAGTTCCATTTTCATTATTGGTGGACACCCTCGCATTTGTTAACGGTATACATCAATGACCGGTAATCAAATGATACCTCCCATGTTCGACATCAATTCATTTATTCGCATGGATAGGTTTGTACCTTGGGTTGTTTTTAGATGAAGACCTCAGGATCCTCGATAGCATCACCTCATTTATGTTATCGCCCAAGTTGTGCAAAACTGAGCCACACTCTTTTTGGCTCTTGATGAGACATAGATCTAGCTTGCTCTCTATGGCTATGTTCTCCAGTTTTGACATAGATCCACCTTGTATTTATGTGGCTATGTTTACACTTATGTTCCTCATGGATCCACGCTTGTATTCTAGTGGCCATGATATATGCATTAGTATTTGGATCATTCGTGTATCTGCTTGGAGGTCATGTTCCACTATTTGAACATGGACAGTTACCCTAAGGATAAGTTTGTCTGACATTGCCTTTGCTTTCAGGTACTTCATTTGAGCCTATGATTCTTGGTTTCTCTGGTTCCTCCGTGATTCAACTCTTTGTTATTTATAATGTATTTCGACCATCATTTCCTGCACTCCCTATGACCTCATACATTAGGGGGCATCTGTTATAGGTTAAAATGACACTTCTCCATTCGTGACGACACTTGCATTCCTTGGTCACATGACGACACTTCTTGAGATCAAGTTCAGTCACACAATAGGACACTTGTGGATTTAAGAGTAATTTGGGAGACTAAAAATAGTTGAAATTACCTCACTCTTGGCCCATTTGATGTTTATGACCCTTAGGAACATTTTTCCAGACCAAACCATCTCCTGAAAATGAGCAGAAAACCCTGTTTTTGGCCATTTTTCTCCAAAAACGATGGTTTCCTATGTATAGAGTAGCGCATGTGCACGACTCTACTTCAATAAAGTAGTGCACACCTTGAAAAATGCGCTAGTTTGTCTACTGCAGAGTAGGGCACATTCCTGTACTATTCAAAATCTCAAAATTTGGGGAAGTTAAGTTGGTTGGGGAACCTCCTACTCGATTATAACTTCTTTTCCTCTCCTTCATTGACTATATAAGGAGGGTAGAAGAGCCATGTGAGGGGACCAAGCCTATAACAAATTTATGCTGGAGGAATGGAGACCCTCATCCCCCTCTCTTGTGCCTCAGTTTCTCATAAACCCTAGCACAGCTGATTAGAGGTTGGGACCCTTGGAGAACAAAAGCAAGAGACCTTGAATCTAGGTTTCGTGAAGTGCCAAGCTTGAAGGAAGGTATAACTTTATGTACTTGCTTCATTCATTAATAAAGATCAGACATTCTTCTCTTTCCAAATATGACTTATTAATTTGTCTTAGATTTGATTACAGTTTGTTTATAATCTGATGTCTTCTTCTATTATGAATATCAATTTTATATAAGTAGTCAAATGTATTTGAGAAAGGTATCAAGTCGTTTTGCAGGTATGGGCATTGTGACACTGGATAAGCATTGAAGAGCGAGGGAGGCAAAGCTAGGATCAACCTTCTGAATAAGGTGCATACATCTCTAAACCCTAATCTCTTCACTTATTTGATGTACCTGCAGAATGCTTGTAAGTCTATCTTTATCACCGTAAGTTGGTAGTTTCTCCCCTAAACTATAGGTGGATTTTCCTCACAACACCTGTCGCACCTGGTCAGTGGACTTAGAGCGACACTATGTCATTTTTTATCTTTTTTCTCTGTGTGTTAGTAGATCGTTGCAACCCTTTCATTGGTCTACTGTGACACCATCGCACTTCCCGCATTGGTAAACTGCGACGTCGCACTGTGTACAAACACAGACTGCGTCGATCTATCGAAATTGGCATGCAAGAATCCCTTCTCCATTTTTTATCTTGAGATTAGGTTTGATGTATGAACTCCCTCTGTGCTGCAAGATCCAGCCAGAGACCCCATTTTTTTATTTGTTTGTTGAAGTGTTTGGTTTCATTAGGAGTTGTTTCGGGTTCCATCTTGGACAATTCTGAGATTTGGCAGTGGTGGACACTTTTGTCTCCCCCACCTGCATCCACTCACCCTTGCATTCCCTCCTCTCCTTACCAGGTCTGGTCATTGTATTGGATCGGTTTCTAGGCCTCATTTACATACGTTCTTGATCTTTGCTTGCTTTAGTTTTGCTTGTTACTGATCGATTTTGAGTGTTTGTGTGTATTTTCAGTCCATATGAGTGCTCGTCATTTTCTTGAGATTTTATAAGTCATTGGAGTGCTGTAAGTAATCTTTTCATTTCAGTATTTGAGTTTAAAAGCATCGCTATCATCAAATTGTTATTTTGATACATCCATTGGAAGATCAAAAGTACTTTATTTCCATCGTTTTTCAAGCTCATTTGAAGAATTTTACATGCATTGGAATCTCTCATTTGTAGATCTTTTGGAAAAGTTGAAAGAGAATTAAATTATTTGTGTTTTTCATGAATTATGAGTTTCTCATTTTCTTGAAAAACTTGAGTAGACATCGTGTTTTTCAAAAGTAGTTTCATGCTTGGAAAGTTACGTGCATCTTTTGGTTCTTATGCTTCTAGGCCATCATAGTAAAGTGAAAAGCTTGCATACTCTACTTAGAAACTCTCTCTTTTCATCACTTAGCATCATTTTTGTTTTGAAAAGTTAAAAGAAAAAGAAAAACATGCTTTGATTTGGCTTAGTAGTTTTGTGTTGTTTTTGTGTTTCGCTTGGAAAGGAAAATAATATTTCATAGTCATTTTTTGGTAGATTTGGGATTGTGTTGCATTGTGTTGCTTTCGTAAAATCATTCGAAATAAATTTCTCTCTCCCATACATAGAGTTCATCAAAAGAAAAATATTTTTTTGCATGTCGTTAGGTCCTGCATTATGTTTATGATTATGTACTCACCTCATGCATTCACCTAACTGTTTAGATAAAATTAACGGTAGAACTAGGGTAAAATTTTTAGTAACTTGTGTGTAAGTTAAAGACCTGTTCCGATGTCATTAAGCATGGCAGCTATCGTTATTTTCTAGCACTGTATTCCGGGGGTTATGTAGTCTTCCACGTACTTATCAGTATATCGAATCTCTTTCATGTACCCACCAAGTCCCTTAAGTACTTGGCATATATCGAAATGTTTTTCACGTACTCGATAGTATATAGGAAGGTCTTGTGCCATACGGTTGTGTATTAGACAACACCACTACAGATCTGAGCTCCCACGTACCTTGCATATATCAGGAGACACCATTAGGATTCCTGATACCAACTGAGTTAACCTTTTGGCCGTCTTGGCAGAGCAATACACTGAGAATAGCACTCGGGGATATTACTACGCACGTATTGTCCAGGTAATCAGGTATTCAGGAAAGGGTACAGTCCCAATCGTCCTTGTCACATTTTACTATTGGACCCTACGGTATATAGCGATTTGCGAAGCCTTGACAATCTTGTGAGTTTCCAGACCTTTGAATCCACTCTTATCACATAAGTCTGCTTGTGGCCTTAGTTTGTGTAGGGTTTTATCTAGTCTACTTTTCTTTTTGTTTAGCTTTCCTTAGGAGAAACGTTTGGTTCAGTCACTCTGGCTGACTTTCCTTGGAGAAGGTCTCGTAGGATTCAAAACTTACCACCTGAATATCCCGTTAACCAGGAGGTAATTTTGAGGGTAAGAGTGGACCCACAAGCCACGGTCATGTCACTTGAAGTGGAAAACCCCACTTTGAATGTTGGAGCGCATATGTTTCCTCCAGATTCACCTGCCTCTCATCCCCCACAGGGTGAAGAAGAACAAAATTCTACTTCACAAGACCTACCTCCCGTTCTAGCGAGAGAGCCTGGATTGTTGGAATGGATAAATTCACCCCAGGAAGGCCCTTCAGCAGCTGTTGGTCCACCTATAGCTTATTGGACATCATCTCTTGGTCACCCAGTGGCTCATTTTTCCATTGCATCCCCACCTAGTTGGCCTACCCCTGAAGAAATATTTGGACCCATTCATGATCGCTTGGAACGATTACGTATTAGGGGTGATGAACTTTGAAGACAGAGTCTTTTGCAAAGGGTAGAAGACCCGCCATTATACTCTTATAAACCACTCCCAAGTCATGTTTTATCTTATGATTCACCGGAATCATCCACACAACAAGTGACCACTTTTGAGGCTAGTCAACCATCGACTCTTGCACATACATATCCTAGACAGGAGACCAGCCTTCTACCTCAAATGACCCAACCTGTTGAAGGACAATAGTCCAACACACCTGTGATTACCATGGTTGCTTCACCTGCTCCTCCCCCACCCCAAACTTCACGAGGAGGATATTATTTACCCCCTACCTTCTTTACAAGTAATGCTAATCCTACGGTGAATAATCAACAACCAGTGTTGGGTCAACCTTTACTTAGTGGTCAGCAAGTTGTTGTTGGGGGGAAACCCCCATCTCTTAACCATAATACTGCAGCAGGAGTTCCCATAGTCCCTTTCGTTGGAAATTCCTTACCTCCCGGACCTTCCACTACGAGACTATCCCATGTTGGGGTACTATCCAACGTAATTCAACCAGCATCAAGTCAAGCATATCTAGGTCATCTTAAACCTATACTGGGTCAACTTAATCCCGGAAATGCACTCTACGAGGTACCCTACCCCAGAAACCCTTACACTCTATGGGGACAGTAGAATGTTTTACAACATGGACCCCCACTTACATTCGTTAAAGTTCCTCCACCCCCGTTTGGTCCACCCCCACCTCCCATTGGAGGCGGTGGATCCCCACATAAATCTGGAGGAGGAAGACCTCTACCTTCTGGCAGAGGACCACCTCATTCCGGTCATCATGGTCCAGCCCCGCCTAGTGGTGGTGGTGGAGGACCATCCCACCCTGGTGGTGGTGGTGGAGGTCCACCCTCCCCTGGTGGTGGTGGTTGAGGATTATCCCATCCCGGTGGTGGTGGTGGAGGATGATCCCATCTCAGTGGCGGTGGTGGAAGACCATCCCATCCTGGTGGTGGTGGTGGAGGACCTTCTCATCCTAGTGGCGGCAGTGGAGGGCCACCACCCTACTATGGCACAGGTGGCAAAGGAGGCTCTTACCCTTCCAGCGGCGGTGGTGGCCCACCACCACCTCCCGACGGAAGTGGTGGAGGCCCATTATTCCGTTGGTGGTAATGGACCACCACCTCCCCCCAGCGGAGGTGGTGGTGGCCCATTCTATCCTGGCGGTGGAGGTGTTGGGTGGGGCCCACATGGATTAGAAAAATAAGCGAGGGTTGAAAATCATGCATTGTGCGCTACGGCAAAGGATGGAAGCAGTTTTGAGAATTGTGCATTGTCGCACAGTGGTAATTGATAAGGAAGAGTTGCGCAATATGCTGATGCAATGATGTCGTGCAACTGCCATTTTGGGTAAGAACGTATGGAAAGGTCAGATGAGAAAGTGACCTATTTTGGGAAAGAGACAGGTGGAAGGTAGAGGAAAGTGACCTATATAGAAGAGTGGCGGCAAGTAGTTGAGAAGCTAGGCCACTATGTTGATAGTGGCAAGCAGGCGGAAGGAGTGGAAAGGGACAGGCCATGACGCAGTTACAATCGTTTGTTGACTGTGGTTGGCAGACGAACGTGTGAGCCACGAGTGGCCCATCAGGATGACCTAGAGCAGGCGGAGTAAGTTGTCGATGGCGACAGCTAGGGTGGGAGTTAGCCACGCCAGTATTTGAAACCTTATGGTTTCAGCCTACTGATTGTAAAGACACGACCCCTAGGCGTGATCTATAAATAAGGTATTTTGGTATGGGAAAGGGTGAATCTGTAGTGGAACATTGTTAGAATCTTTCAAAGCTTGAAACTATTGTAAAGGATCTACAGCTGAGTACACAGAGACCTATTTGAGAGAGAAGAGAGTCTGCAGCTGAGTTCGCAGACTAACTATTGTACCCTTCCCAAAAGACTAATTTAACAACAGTTCTTGTGGATGTAGCCTCCATCCGGGGGGTGAACCATGTTAAATTCTATGTTGTGTGATTGTTTATGTTTTGCAACTGTTATTTGCTTAGTATGGATGTTTAATACTGCAGTTATTTGTTATGTGATTGCTTCTATATGTATTCGCCGCAAGAATGATGGGAATAATATGTTAAGTAATGCATGAGTGGATGAATGTTAGGTATTCAACACTTCTAAGTTTGTGAATGTATGAATCTGTCGGTTAATCATGAAGTTGAACACTGAAATTGAGCGCAGCGTTGGAGTGCACAGTATTGTATGTTTTATTTGATTGAATGCACATTAACAATAATAATCTAAAGTGTGTCGAATGGGTAAAGATTGTTAAGTAAAGATTGAATAGAATTGGTTATCTTGCAGTAAACGCACAATCTTGTTGATGCACTGACCCATAGTAAGTATCGTGTGGTAAGCCGTTGATAGCTTATCAGCGTAATAACTGGAAGTATCCCGCACTGTGTAGTCCCTGGATGCGCTGTTTGTGCAATGCCACAACTTGCCGAAGAAGAGACTTCCCGTAGTCTTTTTCCTATAGAAAGAATCCCTTACCGCGCTGCCCATCAGTTCCTTTTACACCCGCATCACCAGGTTGTGGAAAGCTGATTCCACAACCACCCCCTCAGCTTCACCTCGGGTGAGACCTCAGCTTGCACGCAGTTTGTTTCCGAAAGGGCCGGTGAATAGGGGTTTTGTTGGTTCCTTGAACCGCGAAGTACCTGGGTCTACATTGGAAACCTCTAGCTCAGTTATATAGACCCCAACAAATGGTTCCGTTGCTCGGCTAAGAACAGTGATGCGATAGTGTTTTTGGAAAGTAATGTGCAATGAAGAATACCAGTTCCCGTTGGATTCAGATAATTGGCATCCAAAAAAGAAAGAGATCTGGGATTGGTGCGATAAGATCGAAAGAGATTTTGTAAAGAAAGAGAATAGACACCCACGTCTCTCTAACATAGAGTGGTTGAACAAATATTTGTGGAAATATATTCATGAGATATTCAGGGCTTCGTTTGGAAACAAGCTACATGAGTGGATATCGTGACTTGCAGAAAGGAAAACTTGTTTTCAAGGGGGAGTACCTACAGAGTGGACTCCAGAACTCACAGCGCAGCTCAAAGCAATAGACAGTCCACTATCACGAGTAGTCGACTTCTTGGTTGATAGCATACTTGAAGCGTTTGTAACAGAATTCGCTGTTGACACGCTGAAGTCCTATAGTCAAGTTGAAGCATACTTTTTCAAAGAATTGAGAGGTAGGTTCCTGAATAATCTCAGTCTATATATTAAAATGATTTTAGCTGAGAAAGGCATCTTAAGAATGCAGTAATATTTTTTTGAATCTGTCATGGTCAATAGCATTTTTAGTGATTCTGACGAAGAGACACATAATTTGAGAAGTGGAAAGAGATATAAGTTTAATAAAGAAAAGAATCCCAGAGGACCTGGACTCCACATCGATACCGAACTCCCATGTGACCTTAACAATCAGACCGTGTCGTCATCAGCCACCATCCACCCTATTACACCTCAAAATCCGTCGGTTGCAGAAACCGGGCTACCCCTATCTCAGAACCCACCCACTGCGAGCGTAGTATAGCCCACCCCGTAGAACGTTGATATTGATAGCACCGCAGGAGCAGGTGATCTGACCACTCCGACTCAAGCTATTCTAGTTCATAATATCTGGTCTCAGAATATTCCATAGAGTAGCAATATTTCGAATACCATATTTACCTTTTCCACTCAGAACCTTGCACATAATATTAGCACTCCTTAGGGTGGTGCACAACCAGGAAGGAGAATGACAGATAACGATATAAAACTATCGATATTCAAAGGAACGGGTCTAGAAGACCCTGATCAGCACTGGTTTCTATGTGAATCCATATGGAGTGTTGTTGAGGCCTCAGTTGTGCAGGTTAGATGCAAAGGTACTGGAAAGGTTCCAAGGCTCCCAATAGAGGAAGAAAACACAAGTTGAAAGGCTTCGAAAGACCCTGCACAAGGGCAGTTCTATCTCCAACCTATTTGGTATGGTGATCCTCCACGGATATTCAGCCTCCATTAGAAATGTAAGAGTTGATGATTTGACCAGTTAGGTCAGTTTTCCAATCAAGGAAAACAAATATGTGAAAAAAGTAAAGCTAAGATAACCTAACCTATTTCAGAAAAGGAAACTAATTTAAGTTAGTCCTATTCTGAAAGGAAGCTTGATTTTGTGCAGATCAGTCTTGAGATGTAATAAACAACTAATTAATCACCCTTAATAGAAATGTCTTATGCAAATTACTTGTTAACTCAAATTATTATCAGTTAATGAAAATTAAGTGACAATCTTCCAAGTATTAAAGCCTGTCCAAGATCTAATCTGTAATCACTCTACTAATTGAAAAATTAACATTTGATTATATAAATATATTGCACCGAATCATTTGCAGAAATATAAGATGAAAATGTTCAGATTGAAGAAACTCAACAAAAACAACTTCATGCATGAAACAGTCATACAGAAAAATCAATATAATAGGTCTAAGCATTAATGGATATCCTGCAAAAGATTAAATACATAAAAGATGACAATTTGAAGCATGAGTCAGAAATTCTCAAAGAAACTTGAGGAATAACAGAAGATAGATCAAAATATAACTTTATTGTATTAAAAGAGGTCTTGTACAGAAATTACAAAAGGCTCTGCTAAACAGAGTATCTTCAGTCCAGTCTCCTGCTGACTACCAACTCCAAAATTACCAACCCCTAACTTCGAGAGGTTCTCCTCTTTAAATAGGAAATTACAGCAGAATAGAAAGATAAATATTTCCCAAAATAAGGATTACAAAATCGGATCAAACTATCGACCCAAGAAATATTTCCATTTCTCGTTTTACATGATATCCGTCACCTCTCAAAATGATTTTCTAAAGATTCCTCCTTTACTCAAAGAGATCTTCATGGCACAATAAACTTTCAATCCCAAATTGCTGACTATCGGCAACAGGTGGTTTAGCTTGTAGAGAATCTGTCGTGGGAACTTCTAGATTAGGAACTATATTATCGAAAACGAAAAAATCCATCAAAGGATCTACTTCAGAAGAAGTTGGCAGGACATCAGGTTCTTGGTTGATTATAAAATCTCGTATAACATCATCGTCATGGTCAGCCAGTTCCCCGGGAAATTGCTTCTCTTCCTCTTTAGGGAATTGCATATAGACAGACAGAGCATCATAATCTTCTTCACCGCTATCACTACTTAAATCAGGAACAGCTGCATCAAAAGGTGGTGACATAGGTTCTTGATATAGTAAGGGATATAGTTATTCATATTTAAAATGGGCATTAGGAGATTCATTACCTGTCTGGATATTGCTTTTATCAAATACGTTCAAAAGGAGGCTTATAAGATTATCACACAGAATTTTTCCCCTTAAAGAAAGCAAGGGACGAGCTAAAGGTTTCATGTTTATTGCCAATTTAAGGAAAACCAATAGGATGACAGTAATTGGGCAGGACAAGTGGTAATGATTCAAATTATATGACCAATTCATTGCAATTATCCAAACTATAATGAAAAGAGCGAAGACATGCATCAATTGGATCTAAACCCGTGTGAAAGTACACAACCAACCGAAGCTCGTACGACTTAAACTACTTTAAAAAAAACTCATTATTACAAGTATTTTCACATCAACAATCATGAATTCATATTTGTGACCAAAATGGAAATTATGACTAGAAAGCTAACTGTGAAATGACTCAAATAGGAGCTTCAATACACAGACTAGCAACCCTTTTGCATGTATCAAATCGGATCCGGGTGACTTGATTTAACAGAATAACCAGAACAACCTTTCAGACCAAAACGGGTGTAATGATATGGAATATTAAGGAGTCGAACAATGGAAAAAGGATGTCAAATACAAAACCAGAACTAATGAGCACAGGGTGCAGTAATGGCATCAATCTAACCTAGAGTAACCAAAAAATAGTAACAACGTCTTTTGACATGAATTGCTACAACGAAATAATAGTGTGACGGAACAATCTTTCAATAGTAAAATAAAATAGAAAAAACCCTTATTTATTGGATTTATCAGATTAAAAGATGACCATGCAATCAAAATCAATGGACGGTTGAGATGAACTGGAGCGGGATGCGGGATCGGGTTCATACTTATTTTGAAATTTTATTTAAGAATCCTGAAAGACGAAACCTGAAAATGTCGGGTTGTGGGTTTCGGGATTGCAATAAAACAAAAGCACAAAAGAATTTCCAAAAGCTAAAACACGAAAGTGTTGGGTTGCCGATGTCGGGAATGGGAAACAAAAATCGCAATCAAAATTTTTTTCCTGAAAGCTGTAACCCGAAATTGTCGTGTTGCAGGTTTCGGGAACACACAACAAAATCAAATTTAAAAAATAAATTCCCAAAAGCCGAAAGCCGCAATTGCAGGTTTCCGGATAAAATTTCCTAATATTATTTACAAAGAAAACCCGCAACCCGCAATTGTCAGGTTGCGGGTGTCGGGATGACAAAAATCATAAGTTGCAAAATAAAATCCCGCAACCTGCAACTGTCGGGTTGCGGGTTTCAGGTTTCCTAAACTCCACAACAAACAAACAAATCCCGCAACCCACAACTATTGGGTTGTGGGTTTCAAATTTCCTAAATGTCAGGTTTCGGGTTGATGGAAGTAAATGATAAAATACTCAAAAAATCAAGCTTCCTGCAAGCCCAAAACACTTAGAAATTTTTAGATCAAAAGGAAAACAAATAGGACAAAAGTATGGGTAAGAGATCTTAGGGATAAAAAAAACCAAAATCTCATATTTACAAGAAAACTCACCCAACTACCTTTGTGTTTATTAGGAATGGGGCTCCCATGCTTCAACTAAGCATGGGATCTGTTGTGGCCACAACAAGTGCAAAGCAAATTTAGGATGATGCTATGAAGAGATCGTAGCTCATTACCACTTTCAGAGACAAAGCATTGCATTAGTTTATGAAATATTCTCAGGTACAGCCGAGAACCCTAAGAGAAATTAAGGCTGCACTCATAGCAGAGTTTAAGAAACCAAAATATGAGTCGCAGTGCATAACAGAATTAAAGGAAATCAAGCAGAAACCTACCGAAACAATCTGGGAATTTGACCAAAAATTTAAGACATTACTGGATCAAGTGAGCTTTGTGATAGCTCCGCAACAGCATTAGGAATGGTTCATCGTTGCAGTGTTGCCCCACATCATCCAACCACTGATGCAACAAAAGGTTGGATCCCAGGCAGAGGCCTTAGAGATATCAATGAAGTTGGAGGCTTCACCGATTGGAGAGACTAGTTCTGGGATGTCATAGATACAGAACCAGTTAACCACCTTAACATTAGAATTGCAAGGTATGAAGAATGGAAAAGAATAGAGATATGAATAGAGACGTGAAGTTTGGTGCACAGGATGCAAAGGAGAGGGCCACACCAGAGAACATTTCCCTCTATTTCAAGATTATCTTGATAGTGGTGCACCGAATCCAATGAATATGAATCACAATCAGGCATCGTGCTGTGAAATCTGTAGAAGCAGAGGACACAGACCTGAGGACTATTATCTAATACAGAAATATGTAAAAACACCTAAAAACTTATACTGTAATTTCTGTAAATCAGTTGGACATGATGAATCCAACTGTTACGTATATGAGCTAATGAATGAAAGGAAGTGAGATATGGAAGTGATGCGAGGTGCTGGAATGTACTGTGTCCAAGAAGAAAATCAACCAAAACAAGAAAACGCTCACTATGATCAGGGTGGATATAGAGGTCATGGTGGTGGATACCGCGGGAGAGGAAGAAATGTCGGCTCGACGCAAGGAAGAGGCCATGGCCAGGTAATCTGTTATAACTGTGGCTAGCCAGGTCATGTATCTTGAGATTGTACAAATCCATGCACTACGTGTAATTATTGTATATCATTTGCGCATGTCATTGAAGACTGCCCTGTACTGGAGGTAGAGATGCAGAAACAAAGAAGGACAGAACCACCGAATCCCAACATTCAGTTGATCGCAGTAGAGAGAAGATCTGCACATCCAAGTGTAAATGTGGTAACGTGCACAGAAGCTTCGAATTCTGGAACGCACGATCCTCAGCAGATTCCTGGTGAACCAGTAAGGATGAGAAAATATCCTGGCAAGACACCGGGCTTGGACCTACAGAAAAATAAAGATGCATTTACAGAAGCACGGGATATCCTTAGAGAGTCAGCACCTAGGTCGATGAGAATCCTGCTGCGCAGCAAAGTACCGCGAATCGAGGATATGCCAGCGGCATATGATCACACAGGCACTGCAACAGATACAGTGACCTCTGTTGCGCAGTTTCTACAAAGCTGCATGAAGTTATTGAATAGCACAGATGCTTTCATGGAATTTGAAAAACTACTTAGGTAGTCTGAGCCAAGCAGTGAGAAGGGAGCTTCCCATGGCATAGTCCATAATATCAGGAGTCCTAAAAGAATAGGAAGGGAGATGAGGCTCACTGCACAGATTGGAGACTATGAGATGGACGAGATCATTCTTGATCTTGGATCCGAAGTAAATGTCTTGACCAAGCAAACATGGCATCAGATGGGAAAACCAAAATTACAGTGGTCACCACTGCAGTAAAGAATGGCTAATCAAGCGATATTTATACCTTTGGGGAGGTTACCCAACACCATTATTAACATCGACGGAGTGCGCAGCTATGTTGATTTTGAACTGATTGAAATCGTGGATGACAACCATCCTTATCCAGCACTGTTGGGTATAGATTGGGCAATGACTAACTTTGCCATTATTGATTTAAAGACCATGAAAATGATATTTGAAGGCAATGATATCAAGGTCATCGTGCCATTGGATCCCTCGCAGGGTGAATGATATGTTGAACCAATTCAGGGGGAATCCAGAGCCCAAGACTTGGACCGTATTTACAAGATGACAACTAATGCTGCTGACTATATTAATCCAACTACGGATGGAACACTTAGCTGTCACTGCGATAGCTCTTGCATTTCAGATTCTGATGCAGGACTAGAAAACTGGCAAAGCAGATTGCATGAAGTATCTGCCAAGAGATGCACATGAATCACGAAGTCACTCCGTTGGATTGGAAAAGAGGTAACTCCAATCCCTACCTATGATGGTTTATCTAGTGTTTATTGCTTTATCAAAGAATATACTGCAGTAGTTGCAGATGAATACTGCATTTCAACATTAGACATGGCACTGCGCGAGACACCCGCCAGATGGTGGGTTTCGCATAAGAAGACATTGACAACATGGGATCAGTGCAGAATTAAAATGCAAATCAGGTTTACTGAGAAGATTACACTACCTTTTTCAAAATATAATGGACAGACAAATCCAAGGGATCATACTGAAGCTTGTTCACAAGCTTGGGTGGAAAGGCCACAGGCAGAATGGGTGCATCTGTTTGTGCACATGTTAGAAGAACCTATTCTGAAGAAGTGGTACCTAGGCCTAGAGTTGCGTAGAGGCACAACGGATTGGTCCGACCTCACTACGAGCTTCCAGGCAGACTTCAGTTTTGAAGATCAACACCCCAGCATCAATGAAGCACTGCAGGTCATTAAGGAAATAATATTCAGACCAGACTCCACACAGAGAAAAATGACATTGGAAGAATTCTTTGGGGCAGATAGCATACTTGCACGCCTACATGGGAGGAGCATCTAGAACATGCTCTTGATTGTTATAACCTCGCTGGGGAACCCGAGGATAAAGTAGACAGCGACGAGGAGGACCTGTGCAACATAAATATACCTGAATCAGAGGGATCGCATGAGTTAGAAGGACCTCCACTGGAAATTCCAGATATGAGTGGACCTGTGAAAATAAGATAAGTGAACATTAGCACCAGCGAAGAGCCAAAGTTCGCAGTTATTGAATATTATTGGGATGAAGACATAGTTGAAGAGGTCGCGGGTATACTACAGGAATATCGAGAATTATTCTCGACCAAATTCACAGAGATGAAAGGTATTTTGGGAGACTTAGGAGTGATGAAAATTCCTCTTAAGCCCGACACGAAGCCTATGAAGAAACGACCATATAGACTGAACCCACGCTACAAAGAATGAGTTAAGGAAGAAATCGATAAGATCCTCGATGCAGGGATCATTGAGCTAGTTGAAGAATCTGAGTGGATAAGCCCGATGGATATCCAGGATAAGAAAAGGAAGGGTGAGATTAGGATTTGTGTGGATCTCATAAAACTGAATGATGCTTCGATGCATGACCCATTTCCTACCCCGTTCACAGATGAATTCCTTGATAATGTTGGAGGAAATGAGGCGTATTCTTTTACTGATAGATTCTCGGGATACCATTAGTGTTAGAAAAACAGGATCACAGAGCAATAACAATAAACATAAATGCAAATATAATCACACATACAAATTACAAGAGAGACACAGATATATCGTGGTTCACCCAACTTGGGCTACGTCCACACTGAATTTGCCAGTGCTTATTATTATTACCATCCAGCAAGGTGAAGGGATGCAACCTGCAGCACAAATGCTGCACTTCCTCTTCTCTGTTTCATAGTGTATCTCCTGATCTCAGAGATCTTTACAATGCATAAAACCTAATACATCATCATCCCTAGCCGTATTACAATGTCTCTATTTTACAAGGGAAATACAATGGGAAAATACCATGGGATACCCAAAACCATGGGCCCACAAAACAGCTGGTGCAAATAGCCCCAAAAATGTTCTTCTAGGGCGTTGCCCCCGGATCCCCCAGCCAGGGGGGGTGATCCCCCCTGGAACCCCGTGGGGGGGTGATGCCCCCCCACACCCCCCCGCTGGGGTGACTGTATAGTCCACCTACATATCATATAAAAGTGCGGTACAAACACAACTGATACAATATCATCTATGAGACTAGAAGATCTGGCTCCACAACCAACAATCTCCCACTTGGAGATTTATCACAACAACTCCACCACTGCTGCACTTGTTGGACTTGGACTTGGCAAATTTCTCCTTTTCACCTTCATGCTAGAAGGCCAACTGAAAACGAGCATGAACTCAGTTTCTCTCTGGTCACTACCTTTGTGAACATGTCTGCAGGATTCTGGCTAGTATGTATCTTTTCCTGCTTCAACAGTTCATCTTCCAGAACAGAGCGTATGAAATGGTACTTGAGCTGTATATGTTTAGTCCTGGAATGGAATGCTGAGTTCTTTGCAAGGTGAATGGCACTCTGGTTGTCACTATACAATCTGCTATCCTTCTGCTTCTTACCCACTTCCTCCATAAACCTCTGCAACCAAATCATCTCTTTACTAGCCTCTGTAATGGAAATATACTCTGCTTCTGTTGTTGAAAGTGCAACAACCTTCTATAGTTTCAAAATCCAGCTTACTGTTGTTCCACCTACAGTAAACACATACCCTGTGGTGCTCCTCCTGCTATCCTTGTCACCTGCCATATCTGCATCAACATATCCCTGTAGAACAGTGTCTGAACCTCCAAAACATAATGCCTCAGTGGTAGTACCTCTCAAATACCTGAGAATCCATTGTACTGCCTTCCAATGTTCTTTACCTGGATTGTTCATATATCTGCTCACAACTCCCATTGCATGTGCAATATCTGGTCTTATGCACACCATGGCATACATCAAGCTGCCAACTGCTGATTGATAGGGAATCTTAGACATGTAATCTATCTCCTCTTGTGTCTTAGGACACATTTCCTTACTTAGACTGAAATGGCTAGCCAAAGGTGTACTTACAGGTTTTGCATTCTGCATTCTGAACCTCTCCAACACCTTTTGTATGTACTCACTTTGAGACAATGTCCATTTGCGATTTTTCCTGTCTCTCGTTATTCTCATACCAAGGATTTGCTTTGCAGCACCCAAATCCTTCATCGCAAATGAATTAGCTAGCTTCCTTTTGAGTACATTTATATCCTGCATGTCAGACCCTGCAACAAGCATGTAATCCACATACAATAACAAGATAATATATCTTCCATTGTCTAGCTTCTTGAAATAAACACAGTGGTCAGAATGACATCTACTATAACCTTGTTCTATCATAAACCTGTCAAACTTTAGATACCACTGCCTTGGAGCTTGCTGCAAGCCATACAAGCTCTTTTTCAACCTACATACTAGATCCTCCTTACTTTTGACCTCATACCCTTGTGGCTGCTGCATATATATTTCTTCCTCCAAATCCCCATGGAGGAAGGTTGTTTTTACATCTAACTGTTCAAGATGCAAATCTTCTACTGCCACTAGACTTAAGATAGTCCTAATTGAAGTAATCTTAATAATAGGAGAAAATATTTCATCAAAATCTATACCTTTCTTTTGTGCAAACCCCTTTACAACAAGTCTAGCCTTGTACTGCTTCTTACCTCCTTCTTCTTCCTTCAACTTGTAAATCCATTTGCTTTGCAATGCTCTTTTACCAGCAGGCAACTGAACCAAATCCCAAGTCTGGTTTCCTACCAATGAGTCCATCTCCTCATTCATGCCTTGCTCCCACTTCTTTCTAGCTTCTACCTGCATTGCTTCTTCATAACATTCTGGTTCACCAAAATCAGTCATCAATAAATAATACATTGAAGGAGAGTATCGTTCAGGGAGTCTACTTAACCTGGTAGATCTTCTTACATTTGCAGGAGTTTCTAGTACTTGTTGCTGCTCTTGATTTTCTGGCACCTTCGGAACTTCATTTTCTTTAATTTCATCAAGCACTATGTACTATGTGTTTTCCTTTTCCTGTTGCTTTCCTTGCAACTGATCTTTATACATGACCTTTTCATTGAATATCACATCTCTACTCCTGATGATTTTGTTATTTTCATAATCCCATAAACAATAACCAAATTCATCAACCCCATATCCAATAAAGGTACATTTCTTGGATTTAGCTTCAAGCTTTGTTCTATTTTCTTTATCAATATGGACAAATGCTTCACAACCAAACGTTCTCAGAAATGAGTAGTTTACCTTTTTATCTATCCATGCTTCCTTTGGAATACCACCATCCAAAGCACTTGAAGGTCCTCTGTTTATTAAATAAACAGCAGTATTTACAACATCTGCCCAAAACTGTAAGGGCAACCCTGCATGCAGTCTCATACACCTTGCACGCTCCATGATTGTTCTGTTCATCCTTTCTAACACACCATTTTCCTGTGGTGTTCCTGGGACTATCTTCTCTCTATGAATCCCATGGTATGAACAGTAACTTTCAAACTCCTTGCCGCAGTACTCACCTCCATTATCAGATCTGAGACACTTCAATCTTTTTCCTGTCTCATTCTCAACAAAAGCTTTCCACTTCTTAAAAGTAGCAAACACATCAGATTTCTGTCTAATGCAATAAACCCAAGTTTTTCTAGTTGCATCATCAATAAATGTAACATAATAATGAGAGCCACCAAGAGATTGTACCTGAGCCGGTCCCCATACATCTGTATGCACAAGCTCTAATTTTTCATTCTTCTTCTGTTTCCCAACCCTGAGAAATCTGACTCTCTTCTGTTTTCCATAAACACAGTTTTCACAGAATTCCAAACTTACCTGCTTCAAATCTGGAAGCAACTTCCTTGAGTGGAGAATCTGCATCCCCTTCTCACTCATGTGGCCAAGCCTATGATGCCACAATGTTGTATCTGTTCCTGTGGAAGCTAAAGAGATTGAATGGTCAGTATTATGAGGACATAAATACAACGTACCTACTCTGTCTCCTTTTGCTATCACCATTGACCCTTTAGTGATCTTCCACCACTTTTCTCCGAACATAGATAGACAGCCGCCATCTCCCAACTGCCCTGTTGAGATCAGATTTCTTTTCATAGCAGGAATATGCCTAACTTCTTTCAACAACCAATCAGTTCCATTCTTAACTTTTATCCATATCTTACCCATTCCAACAATTTTACATGGCTCATCATCACCCAATAAAACATGTCCAAAATCGCCAGGAACATACTCATGAAAGTATTTCCTATGGGGTGTAGCATGACATGAAGCTCCTGAATCTACTACCCAATAATCACTACTATTATCTAATGTAAGAATCAAAGCATCTTGTAACACATCACCTACTACATTTGCTTCCTGGGTAGTTTCCTTCTGTGCATCTCCTTTCTTCTTTAGAGATTTGCAGTCTTTCTTCAGATGTCCTTTCTTTCCACAGTTTCAGCACTCTATCTTTCCCAATCTAGACTTGGATCTGCCCATTTTAGACTTTCCATGATTACCTTGGCTCTTTCATCTCTCCTTTTGTCTTCCCCTGCTCTCCATGGTCAACGCATTACCTGATGTCTCACCTGTGCATTTTCTTCGCATTTCCTCGCTAAGAATAACACCAATAACATCATCAAATTTCAAGGTGTTTGAACCAGAGACAGAGTTTCTTACAGCCATGACCAAGCTATTCCAGCGTTCTGGCAATGAACACAAGATTAGAAGAGCCCTAACCTCATCATCAAAGTTCACACTTACAGAACTTAGCTGATTTGTAACCGTATTAAACTCATTTAAATGATCAGTAACAGATCCACCTTTAGACATCTTCATATTAAATAAACGCTTCATTAGAAATACCTTGTTGGAGGCCAAGGGTTTTTCATACATCTTACCCAATGCGCTCATCAAATCCTCTGTTGTTGTTTCTTTTGAGATATTGAAAGCCACCGACGAAGCCAGGCTCAACCGTATTGTTACCAAAGCCTTTCTGTCAAGAACCTCCCATTCTTCGTCCTTCATAGCCATCGGTTGCTTTGTTTTTCCTCCCAATGGTAGGAATAGATCCTTCTAGTACAGATAATCCTCCATTTGCATCTTCCATAACCCGAAGTTTTGGCCATTAAACTTCTCGACCTTAAACTTTCCTTTTTCTGCCATTGCTCCCACTCGAACCAGAAACCCTAGCTTCCTGCGGGTTTAACTACCAAATAGACCTTTGGCTCTGATACCAATTGTTAGAAAAATAGGATCACAGAGCAATAACAATAAAAAAAAATGCAAATATAATCACACATACACATTACAAGAGAGACACAGATATATTGTGGTTCACCCAACTTGGGCTATGTCCACACTGAATTTGCCAGTCCTTATTATTATTACTGTCCAGCAAGGTGAAGGGATACAACCTGCAGCACAACCGTTGCACTTTCTCTTCTCTGTTTCACAGTCTCTCTCCTGATCTCAGAGATCTTTACAATGCATAAAACCTAATACATCATCATCCCTATCCGTATTACAATGTCTTTATTTTACAAGGGAAATACAATGGGAAAATACCATGGGATACCCAAAACCATGGGCCCGCAAAACAGCTGGTGCAAACAGCCCCAAAAATTTTCTTCGGGGGCGTTGCCCATAAACCCCCGCCAAGGGACCACTAGCCCCCAGACCCCCCAGCTAGGGGAGATGATCCCCCCTAGAACCCTGTGGGGGGACGATGCCCCCCCATACCCCCCCGCTGGGGTGACTATACAGTCCACCTACATATCATATAAAACTGGGGTACAAACACGGCTGATACAATATCATCTATGAGACTAGAAGATCTGGCTCCACAACCAACAATTAGATCAGGATTGATAGCATAGATAGATGCAAGACTACTTTTGCTATAGAATGGGGGTCGTTCCAGTACACAGTCATGCCTTTTGGTTTGAAGAACGCACCTACCATATTTTCTAGAGTGGTAGTCTGCTCATTTAAAGATTTCATACTCAAGTTTTTAGAGGTTTATTTTGATGATTGGACTATTTTTGGTTTACTGAAGAACCATGCCGTGAACCTCAGGATGATGCTGGAGAAATGCAGATAGCATCAAATCTCATTAAATCTGAAGAAATGTATTTTCTGTGTTCCCTATGGAATTTTGTTGGGACACATTGTATGCAAACAGGGCTTGATGGTTGATCCTACAAAGATCGCAGTCATTTTAAATTTTCCTACACCAAATTCAGCCAAGCAGTTGCGCACTACATTGGGGCATACCAGATATTACAGGAAGTTCATAAAAGGGTATGTACAGATAACCGCATCTATGGAGAAGTTGCTAAAGAAAGATGTATCATTCATGGAATGAGGACTGTGAGAAAGGCTTTGATACATTGGTCACTGCATCGATCCTAGTTTTTCTAGACTGGGAGAAGCCATTTCATGTCCATGTTGATGCTTCATGTATAGCATTGGGAATTGTTCTTACTCAGCTAGGAGAGGGAGGTATTGATCATCCCATTTCATTTCCCAGTAGAAATATTTCATCTATTGAAAAGAATTATACCACTACTGAAAGAGAAGGACTCGCGATGGTATATGCGCTACAGAAGTTCAGGCATTACTTGCTTGGTGCACACTTTTCTATGTTCATGGACCATTTTGCTTTGAAATACCTAGTCAATAAGCCAGTGTTAGGGGGCCGCATATGCAGATGGTTATTACTATTTCAAGAGTATGACTTTGAAATTGTTGTTAAGCCAAGCAGATTGAATTTAAGATCTGATCATCTATCAAGGATTGAGTCTGGAGAAGAGCCTACAAATCTGGAAGACAATCTACCTGATGCGAAGTTGTTTTCTATATAGGTTGTTGATGACTACTATAAGGAAATCATTGTATTTTTAACCATAGGAATGGCACCTAAGGAGCTCACTACCCAGCAAAAGAAGCAACTGGTAGTGAGCACAATAGACTTCACTATAATCGTAGGTCAGCTATACAAGCTGGGACCGAATGAAGTACTGTGCAGATGTGTACTAGAGCATGAGAAACTATTAATATTAGCTGATGCACACTCAGGAGTCGTAGGAGGTCAATATGCAGGGAGAGCTACTACGCAGAAGATATTGCGCGCAATGCTATGGTGGCCTATGATTCATAAAGACTCGAAGGAACATTGCCAGAGTTGTGATGTTTGTCAAAGGATAGGGAAGCCATCACGCAGGGATGAAATGCCCTTAAATCCACAGTTAACATTACAGGAATTTGAGAAATGGGCTATTGATTTTGTGGGTCCTATTAACCCACCAGGGAAGAGGACTGGTGTGAGGTATATCATTACTGCTACCGACTACCTCACCGGATGGGATGAAGCAAGACTAGTGAAAGACTATAGTGCAGCTACAGCGACATAATTTATTTATGAAAATATCCTTACAAGGTTCGGATGCCCAAAGATTTTGATGAGTGATTAAGGCACTCACTTTTTCAATAGAACCATTAAAGCTTTGGCCGAAGAGTTCCATGTTCATCATCAGCGTAGCACACCTTATCATCCACAAAAGAATGGAACTGTTGAAGCATTTAACAAAGTACTGGAGAATGCTCTAACCAAAATATGAAATGTCAATCAAGACAATTGGGACCTACGCATTTCATTTGTATTATGGGCGTACAGAACTACCTGCATTAAATTGATAGGACACACACCTTTTAGGTTGGCTTATGGGTAAGAAGCAATAATTCCAATGGAATATATCATTCCCAGTTTGCGCATAGCAGCGTTTAGAGGCATGGTAGATCACGCAGTGCTAGAAGAAAGGCTCCTACACTTGGTTGGGCTTGAGGAAGATCGCTTCATCCTAGGCTTCCACCAACAAGTATAGAAAGAGCACGAAAAAGCTTGGCACGATTGCCATATCAAGAACAAGTCTTTCCAGGTAGGTGATCTAGTCCTCCTGTATGATAGCAAATTCATGAAATTTCCTGGAAAGTTTAAGATGCATTGGCTTGGCCCATATATTGTAATGCATGTTGTAGCTAGGGTTTTACCCCTAGCTTGTGCAAATGAGCACCTACTAAGGAGAAGGGACTCCTTAGTAGCAGTTCAGTAAATGTAAATTATTATGCTAAAACAGAAATGTAAACTACTCTAAAACATGTGCATGAAACATAAACAACAAAATGTAAATAATGGTTTTGTATTGATATTACCTCCAATGTGGAGGTTGATGAAGCTCTTGCAATGTCCAAGAGGGTTGCTCCAAGCTCCAATGTGCTCCTTCTCTTTCTCCAATGGTGGAAATGGGCCAAAAGGGGCTCTCAAGGTGAAAGTGGCTCAATAGTGAGCTAGGGTTTCAAGAGAGATTTTGGCATAGTAAGGGTGCTTATGATTGTGGATGTGAAATAAGGGATCTCCATCACCTATTTATAGTTTTTTGGTGGTGGAGTGCTGGCCCATGGTTTTGGGAACCATATGGTTTAGGGCAGCTGTATAGGGTTTTTTCCTCCTTTTCCTCATTATTTTATATTTTTTATTCCCTTTTTAGGGGATTTTTGCTATTTTAGAGGAATTTTGGATATTTTTGGAGGAAAAAGGGGTTTTTTAGCCTCTTTGAGGCTATTTTGAGGGTTTTGTGGCCTTTTGGAGGCTTTTTAGTGGGATTTTTTGGGCTTTTAATGGAAATATGGTAGGAAAATGGACAAATGAGCCATATAATGTGGTAGATAAGGTAGTGAACACTTTTTGGGTGTTAACAGATTGCCCCCTGATGTGCGAGGGTAGGAGCTCATTGTATGGCCGATGGACATCATAAGTCATGAATGGTTTTCCTGGGGTGTGGAGAAAAGAGAAGAAACAAATTGAAGCCTGGAACAACGATCCCGAACAAACTGCAAGAACTAAAAGTACATAACCTCAATAATGGATGAGGAATCATCTGATCATATGGACGAGGCGGGCATACCCATGCTCGTATCAAGATATAACATAATAACAATGGGGTCCAAAAAATGGGGACCTGCAATATACATGACCTCAAATACTGACTCAGGAATAATCTCAATATATGGACGAGGCGGGCATACCCATGCTCGTATCAAGATACATAAACAGAACTATGAGGCCTGAAAAGGGGGACCTGTAAGATACATAGATAACCACTGTGTACATCATAAGTGTCCAGAGGGGACACAAAACCTGGGACATACTGCTGGGCTGACCATGTCTGAGTTGATCAACTGATACACTGGAATGATGACAGTGCTACTGAATGTGGTACCAAAGGAACTGATGGGCTGCTGGACCAGAGTGACAAGGGTCATACTCTCAATGGTACACTGAACTGGAACTGATCTGGGACGGAACTGGGTACTCAAGGAAGCAGGTAAGTGGATGGCTTCCGAATACAATCGCCAACGCAGCCCGGACATCCACGGGAACATATAACTGGGCGTTCCAAAGTGACTCACCAATGTGCTAGAGTCGGGGGAAATCCGGGGTCTTCAACTAAAACTGAAGGGATATAACCCTATGCAATTCTCGACAATGCGATCAAGGTGCTGAAGTCGAGCATGTGAGAAACAACCACTCGGAGAGGCAATGATGACTCCTCTCAGAATGATCCATAGGCACTTACCATAGATGGTGATAAGTCCAAGGCGTAGGGACCTCTGGGCCTATCCTCTGGAATAGAGGGGCTGTCGTCGACAGAGGGAGACCTGCACCTATCAAGGCAATGATGTTTCCTTGACAGGAGCGCGAGGTGGAGAACCGAAATGTGATATTACTGATGGCAGGACTGACAAACTGTGGGGGGACAACTGGGCAAGTAGAGTGGGTGGACTTCAAACTTCCTTTGTTCAGAGTATGATAATGGGAATGATCTGGAAGCATACGAAACTGACTGAGGGAAAAGGGATCATAGATGTATTGGATCGGGGAGGGTGATGGGTCTGAGGGAGACTCAAGCTGGTATAAAATGGCAGGAGACTGCAGAATACTCTGAACAAAGGCGACCTGATTGGGGGTGCTGCCGAGGTGATCGATCATAGTGCCAGGATGCATGGGAGGGGACTTCTTCATGGGTTAAGGAACTAGAAGAAGTGTGTGTAAAATGATATTGTCGTGTGGATTTATACGAGCCCAGGATAGTTCATGCTTGTGGTTGCTTTCAATTTTAAGGAGTCTGAAAGCGATAAGAAGACTCTGAAGTAATGGACTGGTACTGTCGTGTGGATTTTACGAGCCTAGGACAATTCATGCTCATGGTTGCTTTCAATTTTAGAGAGTCTGAAAGCAAGTAAGAAGACTCCAGGGGGTTGATTTTTCATATGTTTAGTCTCCAAGGCCCAAAGAAGCATAAAAGGATGCAATGAAGAACTCTTCTAGCTGGTGTGACTAGAGTATTCCTTTTTCGTAATTAGTCTACCAGGTCTGGAAAAGGGTTAAACTTATACCAGATAGACGCCCTTTCAGGTACTTTAACGAGCATGAAAGGAAGCAAGATTGCTCGGTGATCTTTTCATTCTTTTAGGAGTCAGAAAAGAGCTTAACGGAAACTCCCTGAGTGCCTTTTTCGTAAAGGACTTGTCCGGCCCGAAAAAGGGATAAAATTATACCGAATAAAAGGAATGGCCAGGCAAGCAGGAAGTGTTCAATCAAGGATCATTAATGATGACCAAGAACGAGGGTAGGGGGGAACACTAGTGGGCCTCCTTGCGGGGTGAATGGAATGGTGGAAAAATAATGAAACATTTGCAGTATGACAAGAGTGAATGGCTCATGTAAAAGTGTGGAACAATCCGATGGCGGCCGATGTGGCATGCAAACCAAGGCAGCAAGGTGTTGTGACACAATGTTGAAAATGTACCAGGTGAGAGCGAGAAATGATCTCAAGTATCATCACGAGCTCGGAAAAATGAATCCGGCGATATAAAGAGTGTCAAAAATGGGTAACGGCCAATGTGGCACGCACACCGAGGCGACGAGGGCGTTTTGGAAAAATACCCAAAAAATCTGGGGGTGAGAGTGAGAAATGATCTCAAGCATCATCACCGGCTCGGAAAAATGAATCCGATGACATAAAATATGTGAAAAACAGAGAATGGACGATGTGGCACGCAAACCGAGGCAACTAGTGGTGTCTAAAAAATGGGAAAAAAATGACAGGGAAAAATAATGCAACGAGGTGACCATCATGACGGTCGCGTCGTGCTGATTTCAGTGGTGGAGACGGTTTGAAAAATGGACTCCGTATGGGGTCAGAACGACCGAAACAAGAAAAAGTCAACTGACTATAAATAGTGAGTGGGTCCAACATGACATGTGTCATTTGTATTATTTGACTTTGACTTGTGATCAGAGTGGACCAGAGCTGAGGTGGCATTTCTGGACGATCCGACCGGCCGATTTCAGATCCGGGAGATACAGGTATTCCGTCAAACTCATACCTGCATGTTTTTTAGGGTCGGGGGTTGGGTAGTGGGTCCCAGGGTTAGTTGTACGGTCCATGTGGGGTGGACCGCGGGTTAGGGGGACGAAACCGCGGTTGGAGACTGCGAGTTTCAGGGTGAACCACGCGGTTGGATACCGCGTGTTTCTTGGCTGGATACACGGTCTGGTACCGCGTGTTCCAGGGAGGAACACGCGGTTCCAAACTGCGAGGTTAGGTCGAACAGACGCGGTTAAGGACCGCGAATGTAGGCCTAGCAGCCGCGGTCGAAAACTGTGGCAAGAATCCTGAAAGCTGCGGTTTTGGGCCGAGCTATGAGGGTCTTCCGGGGGGAGGGAAAGGACTTATTTTTGGGACATGAGTCTGATGAGTCGACTTTGTGTGATTGACAGGATGCCGCAGGTTCTATGGAGAGAGTAGGAGATCCCTAATGAGATCGTGGCCGTGATCCGAGGGGATCGCCATGTGCGATCTGTGCTGGGACTGTGCGGACTACTGAAGTTCACATAGATACCCATGATACGGTCAGCAGCGTTGTTGCTGAACCGGCTAATTAGTTTCTGGGAGCCGGACATACAGGCTTTCCAAGTACGGGGTGAGAGAGTGGACCTCACCCTGACTGATGTATATTTTCTGACAGGGTTGCCCTATCTAGGGAGGGTGGCAGACACACAGCCGCAGGTCACCGTGGACGTAGACATGGAGGACATGCTAGATAGGTACTGTGTTCCAGAGGCACGGGTGCATAGGAATGCACTCCTGGTGAGGGACCTACAAGAGCCATCAGTGCAGGCCATGGCGGCATGTGTGGTTCGGGTATTGGGGTCCCAGTAACCTGAGAAGGTGTCGGGGGGCCAGATGCAGATGGTAGAGCGTGTGTTGGATGGGGTGTACTATGCGTGGGGCCAGATGTTCCTGACCTGCGTTCAGCGGCAGTTGACGGCAGCGAAGGAAGCTGGCAAGGGATTTTGTTATGGTTCTTTCTTGTGTGCCTTCTTTATGGAGAGGGTACCCACACTACGGCCACGGGTGCCGATCAGGGCAAGAGGCTTGAGGGAGCCGTGGATGGTGCAGTGGGGCGAGATGATGCGCCGCCGTGGTGGCGGCGATGTTGGCAGGTATTTTACGTAGGAGTTGTACCTGCAGTGGCTTCAGATACCGTTGACACTAGACGACTTCCCATATAGGGACATGGACTACACGGGAGATCCAGAGGTGCCACAAGCACCAGGACAGGCATGGGGTCCCGACGGTACGTATGTGTTTACTTGCATGTTATGGAGGTCAAGTTATATATATATGATATTAGATTGATATACTGTGACTAACATATGGGTGATCTGCAGATGTCGGTCTGAGGCCGCTGCCAGGACATGTGGCACGGAGGGGGATTGTGGCCGTTCCAGCTCTGCCTGGGCGAGGGGAGGTCTGTGGCCACGATGCGGAGGGGACACTGGAGTCGGTTCGGGCACTACTAGACCATTTGCTGATAGGGGTGACCGACGAGGGATGGCGGGACGTCGATCCAGACGTGGTTCAGGATTGCATGAGGGCACCCTGAGAGTTCAGATCCATAGCGATCCGGGTGGCGTTCTTAGTGGACAGGGCACGGGCACAGGAGCCCGTAGGAGATGAGGACTTGCCAGAGGAGGAGCGAGGGGAGGACTCAGAGGCAGCCGATGCCGGCAGTGATGCAGGATGCGACTCTCATTAGGGAGTGCAGGGGACTCCCCCCGAGTTTTGTAGCTATGACATGTATTTTGATGAGGCTTTAGGGATGTATAGCCGTTTTTTGTATAGCTGAGTACAGGGGTACTCAGGACATGTATAGCACTGAACACGTATTTTTTGATATATATATATATGCACGTGGATGCACCTTTTTGTGATGTTGTTTTAGTTGTACGCACGTGGATGCACTTTATGATATGTGATATGTTTGTATTGCACGTGGATGCAAGTAGTATAGGATGTTGGGAACGTGGATGCCCCTTGTGTATTTTATGTGATGCAGCATGATGTATGTATGATTAGGCACGTGGATGCCCTTATGGATATGCATGTGGTGTTATGGTTTATGTACATGGATGCAAATATTGATGCGATGCAATCTTTTTGGGTTTTTTTTTTTTTTTTTTTATATTTTTATGAGATGTGATGGGATGATGATGCATGATGTTACATGGTGTGATTGATATGCCAATCTAGGATGTTGTTTGCCATTTGATCTGCGACACTATTTTGGGCTCTTGGGACATGTGTGAATGTTATGGATTCAAACTGTCGGCTGAGTTGTTTTGCGCGCAGGAATTTTCTAAAAAGGCAGGGATCACGCACCTGGTAGCAGTTGTTGAGCTGGGAAACAAGTAGCTGGGAGTCAAGGAACACATGAAGGTGACATATGCCCATCTGGAGGGAAACAGTCAAGAGACCGGTCAAAGCATCATACTCTGCCTGGTTATTGGTAGTAGCGCCTATACAGGTTCCGTCAAGGTGAATGATCTCATTGGAAGGGGAGTACAAGACCCATGCTGCAGAAGCCAGGTTGGGAGACTAGCGGCTTGTGTCGTCAGCAAAGCCAGTGTAACAAGGTGGAAGATGGTCCATCTGTGGTCATGCAAAAATGATGAATGTAATATGATGGTAAAAAAGGTGAAAAACAAAAAGAAAGCAAACTGTACAATGTGGACCAATGAGGCTGCGGTTTCATTTATGGGAAAAAATGCTTAAGGTACAACCCATTATGGGGGTTAAGCAAAGGATGGCCTTCGGAGTCGGCTAAGATGTATGCCGCCTTGCCGAGGCAGGTCTGTACGATGTAAGGGCCTTGCCACATGGATTCAAACTTCCCTTTACCGGTTTTTTCATGGGCTTGGTCATAGGCGAGGACTAGGTCCCCTTCGTGGAAAGTTCGAGGGTGAACATGTTTGTCATAACCGGCTTTGGAGTGGTTCTTGGCAGCTTCGATGTTCTGGAGAGTGGCACGACGGTCTTCATCAGCTTGTTCGAGTGTCAGCAAACGCTGCTCGAGGGGGGAAGTGTCGGGGAGAAGCTCAACGGCGATATGTAAGGCAGGAATCTGACACTCGATGGGGAGGATAGACTCTACACCGTGAACTAAATGAAACGGGGTAAAACCAGTGGCAGTCTTGGTGGAAGTACGGTAAGCCCATAAGGCAGGGAACAGCATGTGGTGCCAATTGGACTTATGATTGTCAACAGTTCGTTGGAGGATGGTTTTTAGGATTTTGTTAATGGCCTCGACTTGACCGTTCCCTTGGGGGTAGTAAGCAGAGGAAAATTGGTGTTCAAATTTGAGGAGGGTGGATAACTCACGCCAGATGGCATCTTCAAAGTGTGAACCATGGTCTGAGACCAACTGTTTAGGGACCCCGAATCGAGTGATAACATGGTTGAAAAAGAAACGGGTAGCAGTGTCAGCGGTACAATTGAAGGTAGGCATGGCTTCCACCCATTTGGTGAAGTAATCAACGGCGACAATGATATACTTGTGACCGTTGGTAGACGGGGGTCTGCACTCCATGAAGTCGATGGCCCACTTACAAAAGGGACCAACGGTGACGACTGGGTGTAACGGAGCAGGTGGTGTCCGGGCCTTGGGGGAAAAAAGTTGACAGTTATAGCAATGCTTGACCGCAGTGATGCAGTCGGTGAAAAGTGTGGGCCAGAAGTATCCAACGCGGACAACCTTTTGGGCAGTGGCCATCCCTGAGAAATGGCCTCCGCAGGCACCGCTATGACAATCATTAAGGACGTGTTCGGCTTCCTCGTGCGTAAGGCAATGACGAAGAATTGTGTCAACCCCTCACCGGTACAGGACATTGCCTAAGGGGAGATATCGAGATGCCTGGTGTTGGATGTGACGGTGTCCATTACGAGTGACTTTGGGTCTGAACTTCTGCGTGCGCAGGTATAACAAAATATCACCGTACCATGGGTCATCAGACGAGATAGTGAACAGGTGATTGTCAAGTAACTCATCGGAGATTGGTTTGGCCGGGAGAAGGGAAGGGAGATCAGTAATGAGCTGGGAAAGCACGAGGGATTTAGTGCTCTTAGGCGTTTTGAAGGTATGGTCATATTCTTGGAGGATAATGACCCATTTAGCAACACGACCTTGCAGTAGCCGCCGGTTTAGGAGATAAACCATGGGGTTAGAGTCGGCAACGACTGTGGTATGACTCATTAAGATGTAGTGTCACAGTTTTTGGACGGAAAAGACCACTGCTAGGGCCAGTCTCTCCTCATATGGGTAACGTAGAGGCGGGCCAGACAAGGTCTGGCTGACGTAGTAAATGACATGCTCCTGATGAGAAGCGTCTTCTTGAACCAAGACTCCTGACACGGCATGCTCGGATGCCGAGACGTATAGGATGAAGTCCTGAGAGAAATCCGGAGGGGAGATAAGAGGGGATTGTGTGAGAGCTTTCTTGAGGGCTTCGGATGCAGCTTCTGCTTGCTCATCCCAGACGAAGGATATGTGGGTACGGAGCAGGCGCAAGAAACCGTGAACGGTAGTGGCGTAATCAGGAACAAAGCGTCGAAAGAAATTGGATCGCCCCTGCAGACTTTGGAGCTGCCGGAGCATGCGAGGAGAGGGAAGGTCTAAGATGTCTTGGACTTTCAGAGGATCAACAGTAATTCCTTTCTGGGAAACAATAAAACCCAACAATCAGCCTGCCGGAATGCAAAAGACACACTTGTGTGGGTTCAAGCGGATTTGGTATTTACGACGACGCATAAAAACTTGCCAAAGGTCGTTAAGGTGGTCTGATCGTTTCGGGGAACGAGTTGTAAGGTCATCAAGGTAGACTAGCAGGATATGGACCAAGTCATGAAAGTAATAGGTCATGGCCCGCTGGAAGGTGGCACCAGCATTTTTGAGGCCAAAAGGCATAACGCGATAGGAAAAGGTGGCCCATGGGGTAGTGAAGGCAGTTTTGTACTGGTCTTCCTTACGGATCTGAATCTGGTTGTATCCGGAAAAACCATCCATGAAGGAGAGGACTTCATGCCCCGCACACACATCTATGAGTTGGTCGATAAATGGCATGGGGAAGTTGTCCTTGGGACAAGCACGGTTTAAATCGCGGAAGTCAGTGCATACTCGGATGGTGCCTTGTTTTTTTTGCTAACGGGAACGAGGTTTGAAACCCAAGTGGTATAGGCAATAGGATAAATGAACCCTGCCTTGCACAGTTTCTCAATCTCGGCCTTAACAGCTGGGAGCTTTGAGGGATGAATGGGGCGCTGTTTCTGACGAACGGGGGGTACATCAGGCCATGTGTCAATGTGGTGCTCTATAATGGCGGGGCCGAGACCGGGCATTTCGGTATAGGACCAGGAAAAGACATCACAGAATTCTCGGAAGAGATTTCGGTACTCCTCAATCTCTTGTTCACTACAGGAGGCTCCTAAGGCAATGCATTCATTGACACCAGGTGGGTTAGAGATATCTATGTGGATGAAGGGTGAGATGTTGGCCATGTTACCCTCTTCGAAGGCGTCAGGAGCAGGAATAGGGTCCTTGAACCAGTCAACCTTGGTGGGGAGGAAGTCTTTGGACTCAACCGTGAATTGGGTGGCTGTACTAGAGGAGGATTCTTCTGGGATGAAATAGGAACGATGATGCATATCATCCTAGGGATAATCCGGAGCAGTGAGGGCCTCGAGAATCTCCTCATCAGTACGGAAAGTTTGCGTCGTCAAATCGGTTGACGAGGAGGTAGTGGTTGAAGAGATCATATAAATGGTATTAACCTCTCCTGAAGGGGAAGAGACCAGGGGGTAGATCTCCTCAATGGTGGGTGGTGTCGTCTCAAGATCCAGATTGTTCATCTCATAGAGAGTCGCTCTATAATCTGGGAGATCGGGCCAATGATGGGAGTAATGCCCATAAACACCGCATATGGCACAGGGGTGGTTGGTATGCAGGGATTTGTCTTTGGGCTTGGGGGTGGGGTTTAGTTCGACAACTGAGATGTTCGGGTCATCGTCGAGCATCTGCATGTGCTTCTGTAATGCTGGTAACTGTGGACACTGATGACTGGCATGGCCTAACTCATCGCACAATGAGCATTTGGGAGGAGCACGAAACACTGGGGGGTTTTTGACTGTCTTGGGAGGTGGTACAGCAGTGTAAGGTTATGGACCTCTGCCCCCAGTGGATTTGGGAGTAGGGGGTGGAGTCGTGGAGGATGAAGGGGTGGCGACACCGGGGGGTGGCTGAGTGGTAGTAGCCATGGGTTGCACTGGTTGGAGGACGACGCTTGGTGTCGGCGGGGGGAACGAGAGGCGAAAGGTACCAGACGGGTAATCCCAAGGTTAACCTAGGGAGGCTAAGGGTAGCCATAACTGGGGCGCTTACTACTCCCGATGGAGGGACTAGAAAGGGGATTGTATGGATAGGTGTAACACCAATGTGGCTAGGTAACAATGGTGGTTTAGGCAACAAGGGTGGTTGATTGTTAGGTGGTTGGTTATCGTGGGACAAGGTACATAAGTTAGACACTTCGGGCGTAGATGAAGGGGGAGGAATGGATTGGAAGGTGGAGGTCATCGGTGCGTCTGAGTAAACTCCAGGTCCCGTAGAGGAAACGAATAAGGTGGGGGCACGAGAAACAGGTTGTTCAACCATGGGGAGAACATTTTCGGGTGCCGCGGGAGCACTGGGATCATAGTAGGTGAGCTGGTCAACCTTGACCATGTGTCCCTCATGGGGGAACATCATGGTGCGAAAAATGGAAGAGGCAAATGCCCACATGGCATACATATAGCTGCGGCCAAGTAAAAGGTTATAATCCAATTGGGCATTGATTACCTCGATGTCGATAAGGATGGTTTTACCACCTAACTGGACGGGGACATTGGGTAGGAGGCCTTGGGGCTGGGCTGACCGACCGTTGTAGGCGCGTAATGCAGTGATGGACTGCTGGAGAGTAGGGGATCCCAACTTCGGCCATACGAATGTAGACATAACGCATGTGGAGGCACCTTCATCGATGATGCATCGATGGATGACAAGATTCCGAATGAAAAGAGAAACTTGGAATGTTAAGGAGGAAGGCAGGCGTGGTTTGGATTGGTCCAAATCAAATGCCATTAAATTCGAATCATGTGGGTCAATCGCCCCAATGGCGGAGAGTAGAGTCTTATGCCGGGAAGGGCAGTTTTTCAAGACTTCTAATGCAGACATGGCTGCGGGAGACTGGGCTAAGTCATCGACGATGTTGTAGTTTGACGCAGCCCGCGCATTGGGGTTATTGTTGATACGGCAAAGCGGGAAACGAGGTGCTTTAGGAGCGCCTTCTAGTGGAGGCGGTGGTATGCGTAACGCTTGATCAGTGGGATGAGCATTAGGGGTTTTCTCAGCAGGAGGGGCTTCAGTGGTGGAGCCATATTGGTTCCGACGAGTCTGGAGGTTGACATCAGCAGAGGACATCATCAACAAGTGGTGGGTTCTCGAGTCAAACATGGGTTGATCGGGAGCAGCGTATGTGATCTATTGTTGGGATTGCACGTTGGCTTGAGGGGGAGCCAACGGCTGAGTGTTCACTACGCCTTGGGTTGGTAAGGGGTTTTGCAGAACCAAAGGAGGCTGATGAGGCTGAGGGGGGTTAGGTGGCACCGGAGGAGCTGCATGCCCTTGGCGATGGGCATCATCAACCCAAAGTTGTCGAGCTTGCTCCAAGTGTGGGAAAGCATGCATGTAGTGGCCATAGACCCCGCAAATAGAACAAGGGTGGTTTGTTCGCAAATTGGGGTTTTTAGCCTGCTTGGGCGGGCGATCAGGGTTTTGGTTAGCAGGGGCCGCATTATTGTTGTCGGGGGGATTCGCCGGTTGACTAGCTTGGTCTGCAGGTTGGTTTTTCCCACGATTACGGCCCTTGCCGCGGTTTTGTTGGCCTTGGTTGCGTTGGTTATTCTGGTTTTGCTGCGGGTTTTGTTGGGTGTAAACTTGCCCTTGGGCAGCAGGTGGGTTCTGAGGTTGCGCAGGTGCTGGAGCAGGCTACGGTAAATGGTATGTAGGTTGAGGCTGAGCAGGTGCAGCAACTTGAGGGGGTTGCTGATATGGCTGCGGACCAGGTTGTGGGTTGGTCGCAGGGGCTGCCTGTGGCGGGTAATAAGCAGGTTGGGCTTGTGAAGGCGCAGGAGCTGGGGCAGCCTGCTGGTGGTAGTAGGGCTGAGGTGCGACTGGGGGAGCATAAGCAGGAGTCGCATGAACGAAGCACTGAGGTGGACATGAGGGTCCATGGGAATGGTGGTGATATGTCATGGGAGCATACGAGTTGGTTGCTCCAGACTGGGAGGTAGCCCACGAAAGGTCGGGGCTAGGGGTAGGACGTACTATGGAAAATGGTTGGGGATGCGAAGAAACACGGCCAATGATACCGCCGGCAGCGTGGGATGCCCTCGGTGCATCATGCTGGGAGGACTCTCTGCGAGGGGCGTCAGGTATAATGGTATAAAGGTAACCCGACTGGGCGTAAATGAGGTCGAACTGTTGGGCCTTAAGGATGGCCTCTTCTTCAGACTGGGGTCTTTCTGATGCCACATCCTTAGCAATGACAGTTAGAAGGGATTTGAGGAACCAATCTAGGAAGATACGGTCGTCTAATTTGATCTTGCATAAGCTACGGCGTCGACGCCACTCATGGATGTGGTCCGTGATATGGGTAGCCGTGTTTTGTCTACAAGATAGGAGGATCTCAACGCCCACGTCATAGCGGACATGCAACTGGAAGAACTGCAGGAAGGTCGAGGCAAGGGAAGCAAAGGTGGCATGGGTCCCATGGGGTTGCTCGATATACCACTTGGCTGCAGAGCCAGTGAAGGTGTGTTGTAAGAGACGGAGGCGAACAGAGTCATCCACTATGGAGTTAGAGGAACACCATAAGTGGAAAGACATGATATGGTTTTGTGGGTCCTCACCGGCCTTGCCCTCGAACTTAGGGATGTCAGAGGGGAGCTTGGTAGGCATATGAGGCCATGCAGGGTCGTGTCGGATAGGGTCGTTGGTCAATCTGGCCAGGTCAGGTAGGTTGAGGCTAGCCATGAATGGCAAACTGGAAGAAGGATGTGACACAGTAGTGGGTTGGACCAAGTTGGGGCCAATGCCCCCAAGTGGAGGGACAGGATTTGGGATGGTGCCCCCAAGTGGGGGAACTAAGGTGGTGGAGGATGGTTCAGCACCACCCTGGGTAGTGTAAGCCACTGAGGGAGTGGGGATAGGTATTCCAGCTGCAGGAATAGGTGCAGTGAGAGGAACGGTAGATGGGGGCCCCATGGAGGGCATACCCAAAATAGGTGTAGTAACGGGTGTAGTGGTGGATGTACCACCAATGGTCCCTATAACAAAAGGAGTGGAAGTCGTGCCATCCATGGGGCTAGTAGGGGCAGTGTAAATAGGGTTCTCAGACTCTTCGTCAGAATCAGAGGTAAAGTAAGGGGCGTCAATATCTGGTGACCGAATCCTATGTCGCTGACGAGTGGAGTCAAGTGACAAGGCTCTAGATCTGTGATGATTGGTATCAATGGATGATGATCTGAATCTATGACGGGTGGTGTCAAGTGAACCGTGCTGTGGAGGCTCACCCCTGAGGCACCGAGAATGTCTTAGGGACTCAATGGTGACAGATGGTGTCAAATCTCTGTGGGTTGAGGTGAGTAAAAAACAGCTCAAAAATCCTAATGCAACCGAGTGTGCAGAAGGAGAGCTCAAAAAAAATCAAGGCACTCAAGCCAACAACCAACTCAAAACACCTACTGTAACAGCTGTGCTACAATAGGTGGAGTGTCAACAAAGATGGTCAGAATACCAACAAGCAGCAGGTTTCCTAGAAATAAAAAATGGTGGACTCACTAGACCAAAAGGAGGTAAGGGAGCATGCAAACACCTAAATAAAAGTATTCTGACTCAACTAGACATATCCTCTGCAAGGTGATGAAACCCAAGTCAGACAATATGAATAGGAAAGCTAAGTGGCTATGATATCCCCCTACCAGGAGGGACACCGGGTAGTCAATCCTAGAAGAATGGCAACTAAGATACCCCGTTCATGACATGTCCAGAAAGGTGAATCTGTCGTTTGGTCCTTTAACCGCAATACCCCTATATAGGGATATCCCGAGAACTGTGAAAGGTAGCCCTTCGATTACTGAATGGAGTGCGGTATTCCACTCAGGCCTCCGGAACCAGTCTCCTGACTTCAACCCTCCTAAGGGAGAGGCCCTCTGATAAACTGGTCGTGACCGTGCCAAAAAGTATTAGGGGATTTTGGCTCCCTAATTGGACAACAACTATGTCTCAAGTGTAAGTAACCGAGGGGTGTTATTGGAAGCCTATCCCCCCGATCCTACCTAACTACAAAGATTCTTTTGTGTTCCCCAAGTGGGGTTAGAATATTGGTTGAGTTAGGTACTTTTTAAGGCTCACTTGAATTATGTGACAGAGTGTGTGCTCGTGAGGTGATGAACCCAAAATAGAAGTGCCACAAGGGGGGCAACTCCTAACTATCAATAATACTGAAATTGAAACTTTAACTTGCAAAATTTTCTGAATTAAAAATACTGAAATTTTAAAAAGATTCTGTTAAGGGAACAGAAATTATGTTGCAGAAAGGCTGTAGGGAAGTGAGGCTGCAGGTAGGACAGAGGGCTGCTCAGATGCAGAAAATATTGCAGCAAAAGGGGCTGGGCTCAAATTAGGGAAAAAATGCAGAAATTAGACTGCGGGTCTGGGGCGAATCTGAGCAGGCAGACCGCGGGTTTGAGGGAAACAGACGCAGACAGGTCGTGGCTATTGGGCCGACAAATGCAGTCGAGACGCCGGAAACAGGGAAAAAGACGTAGTCGGGTGGCGGGAAAAAGGCTAACAGACGCAGGCGGCATGCCGGAAAGGGGCTGAAAGCCACAGTCGGGACGCGGGAAAATGGCTGACATGTGCAGTCAGATCGCAGCAAACAGGCTAATTAGCCAGGGTCAGATCGCAGGTAACAGACTTGAATCCGTTGGCAGGGCGTCGGAAACAGTCTGAGAGCCGCAGTCGGGTCGCAGGTAAAGGCCTGAAAGACGCGGTCGGGACGCAACTGCAGAGGGAAAAAATGCGGTGTACGGCGACCGAAAGGGACAACCAAAAGGGAAAATTTTTTTAAACTGAAACCAGAAATTCAAAATCTAGGGGAGTCGCCAAAACTGTAGCTAGGGTTTTACCCCTAGCTTGTGCAAATGAGCACCTACTAAGGAGAAGGGACTCCTTAGTAGCAGTTCAGTAAATGTAAATTATTATGCTAAAACAGAAATGTAAACTACTCTAAAACATGTGCATGAAACATAAACAACAAAATGTAAATAATGGTTTTGTATTGATATTACCTCCAATGTGGAGGTTGATGAAGCTCTTGCAATGTCCAAGAGGGTTGCTCCAAGCTCCAATCTTCTCCTTCTCTTTCTCCAATGGTGGAAATGGGCCAAAAGGGGCTCTCAAGGTGAAAGTGGCTCAATGGTGAGCTAGGGTTTCAAGAGAGATTTTGGCAGAGTAAGGGTGCTTATGATTGTGGATGTGAAATAAGGGATCTCCATCACCTATTTATAGTTTTTTGGTGGTGGAGTGCTGGCCCATGGTTTTGGGAACCATATGGTTTAGGGCAGCTGTATAGGGTTTTTTCCTCCTTTTCCTCATTATTTTATATTTTTTATTCCCTTTTTAGGGGATTTTTGCTATTTTAGAGGAATTTTGGATATTTTTGGAGGAAAAAGGGGTTTTTTAGCCTATTTTGAGGGTTTTGTGGCCTTTTGGAGGCATTTTAGGCCTTTTGGAGGCTTTTTAGTGGGATTTTTTGGGTTTTTAATGGAAATATGGTAGGAAAATGGACAAACGAGCCATATAATGTGGTAGATGAGGTAGTGAACACTTTTTGGGTGTTAACACATGTTACTAACAGTGGCACATTCCAGTTAGCTACATTAGCCAGAGATACCTTTCCAAGTTTGATAAATGCTAGTAGACTAAAGCTTTACCATGATAGTCTAGCTACGAAGAATCCTATATGATCAAAGGAGGCATACTGCGCAACACTGCTGAAGTTGCATGCACAAAAAAAAAGAAAAAAAAAGAGAAGAAAAACGAAGAAAGCAGCTGCGTAGAGCATGTCAAAATACGAATTGCGCAGACAAGCCGGCACGACAGCTGCACAAGAAGAGGAAGTAGCATGCACGCTCATAAGTGACACTCGTACGAAAACCGCCAGCACATCATAAGAGAAACCATTACCATAACATTTGTCAGCCGGTTAGTGGGTCGTTAACTAATTTGGCGGCACTTGAAAAATTCAAAATTGAAGAGCGGACAAGACACTTTGGAGCACCATCAAGACCGATGTGACCGATATAGCACCGGACTCCAGTTGGTAGGATGCACATGTAACGATGACCGGATGGAGCTGATAGTCTGACTGTCCGGCAAACTTTTGGCATTTAAGGAAACAGAATCCGCATGATGGCAAAGATTGGATGGCAGGACCGAAATCATAGGGTGATCTCGATCATAAATATGGAATCAAGTGCCTCAGCAAATGCTGGAGGCCACATTGTAGACCAGCCCAAGCTATAAATAGGCCTCACTTGGCCACTTCTCCAATTTACGAACTATTTGCCATTACTTGAGCTATCAGAGAGCCAAGTGAACATAGCAGCTTATGAGCAAGCTGAACGATTTGTAGGAGCCAGTAGGGGGAAAGAACCAACTTCAGAGCAAGGAGGAGCCAAAGCACCAGCGAGGTAGCAGAGCTTACCAATTTACCCGGTGCCAGACTATATTCCTCCACGAAAAGATAATGCCCCACCGGTCCACCTACAAAAGAATGATGCGTATGAAATCTCAATCCTGGACATTTCTACTCGGGTGAAGATTGAGGAGAATCTGCTGGGTGGTGTGCCAGGATGCAAGATGGACGACCTGGACTTACTTGATAACACATTGGTAACACCGAAGAATTACCCACAATTCATACGTGACACATACCTCAACCGAGTAAAGAATCCACAGACTGGTGTCGAAAGATTGGAAGTGCAAGATTGGCTAGAGGCCATCCGGCCATCAAGCTTGTTGAACTTATTGCAAATGCCACATTTCACTAAGGGCACCAATTTTTTGGAGGTGGTGCACGTGCTACTAACTTGGGTGCATGAAGGATTCTTATGGTTGGACCAGCGCAATGATATCAGTATAGACATGATCCATCACATCACAGGCCTGAACAAGAGAGGAGAGGACCCTACTGATCTCATCATAAAGAGGGCGCAGGATAGAGGTCTGAGTGCCAAAGTGGCAAAATAATTTGGTGTAGTGTGGAAGGGACGAGGGTTCCCAACCACTGATATCAATGACCACGCCACAAAGTTTACTACCCAGTTGCTTGCATGAAAGCTGTTGTGCAAGTGTAGACCGCCTGAGGTACCCGCAGTCCCAATCAAGGAAACATCTAATATATTGCACAGAAGACCTTATAAGTGGTGCCAGTTCTTACTGAACGCATTTCTGGAAGAAGTTGAAGATACACAGGACAATGGAATGACATTCCATTTTAGCTGGCTACTATTATTGATAGCCTTTGTAGGATGCAAAGAGCTAGAGGGGTATCAAGGGGCTCCAACCTTGGCAGGGCAGGGTTGCGGAACACATTTTACTAACCTATGGGCGAGCCTGAAGGCGTCCAGACAGCGACACACAACTGAAGTTTTCTATGTTTATTATCACCAGTTGCGCAAAGCGATTATGGCAATGCCACGCATTTCAAAACTGCTGACCGAAAAAATATACATGCATCATGAGGTTTATGGCGAAGAGGCATCGGTCACACATTCAGCCAAGGGCTGATGTGCAGGAAGGATTATGGTATCCCAGGTTTTATCGACTAGATGAGGAGTTGATCGAGTAGATGATAGATTGATGGGATGAGGACTAGAAATTTCCCGCATCACAAGATGGTGCATCTGATTACGAGCAACATATAGAACCCGTCTCCAAGAAAATTGATGCAAAAGAGTCAGATGAGGAGAGCACAGACGAAGATAAGGAAGAAACAGAAGCAGGAAATGAGGAGAAGGGAGGGCTACCAGATGGTACTCCCATTGTGGAGGAAAAGGAGGGTGAGCAGAGTGATCCCACAAAGAGGGTAGCAGGGAAAAGAAAGGCCACTGAAGGCCCCATGCAACCGCAAATCCGACTTACAAAGATGAAGGTCGAAATACATGAGTTCAGCCCGCAGCTCCATCCGGATGACTACAAGACAATCACGACCAAGGTATAGTAAGTGTGGGAAGAGACCCACGCGAAGAAGGAAGCCAAGCAGGAACAATTGCAGATAAGCTTGATCCAAACTATGGAAACGGTCAAGACAATGGTCACCCAGTTAAGCTTGGGCCATGAGTCATCAGAATTTGAAGGAAGGGTAGGAGGAACGAGTGTACAGAAGCGATCACCACATGTACCAAGCCCCTACCCCAGGGTTGCGCATATGGAACCAAGGTATTTCATTTTTCCTAATGAAATGGTGTGCGAGACAGTGAAGAACTCGACATATTTTGACCTCAACATTGGGTCATTACTGTTGGAGGACCTGAATGAGATACACCTGCAAATATCAGAGGAGATACAAGAAAGAGGCCTTGCCTCATATGATCAGTGCACACAGTTAAGTGAAGATATCAATTATTTAAGGTAGGAATCAGATCAAAATAAGCAAGAGTTGAGCGCAGCCAGGGAAAAAGGATGAAAGCTGAAGGAGACCGTTTCAGTGGTCTGTGCGAAAAATATAGGAATGCGACAAGGAGGATGATGTGGAGGACAAGATAAAGAAAACTGGGGCCAAGGTAGAGTCCCTCACTTCTGAGAAGATACAAATGGAGGCTTCTTACAAAGGGAAGATCACAAAGCTAAAGGATAGGCACCCTATCATTCCATCAGATCAGTGCCCAGCTCCAGCTGAGGAGGTGAAAGCAACTATGGATGGAATTTCGTTGGAAGTAATGAAATGCCAAGATTTACTTTAAGAGATAACTATAGTAGTAACAGGGTTGAATGAGGACCCTGTACTTCAGCAGATAAAGGAAGATTTACAGTGAACATAGCAGCAACTAGACTCTGCAAGTGCAGAGGCAAAGAATGCACTGGTAAGGGAGAAAGTACAGAAGTTTAATGAAGTCAAAGAGCTACAGAAAGTGCTGGTGGCACTTAGAGAGAAGGAGGCTACCACATCCGCCAGGTTGCAACCCATTGAACAAGAAGGCCTTGAATTGATGCATCAATTCAACGTGAAGTTAATGGAACTTCAGACCGCAGAGGGAACCATGAAATAACAAGTGGCTAAGGAGATGGACTCATAGGAAACTCTGGATACACTTCAAGGGTTTGAACAAAAAGCCAAGGAGATAGTTGTAGAGTTAGCAGGAACTCTACAAAGCTTTACATCAAAGCTAGGTACCATGGAAGATGCGGCACCAGAATCCGCAAGTGGAAGTGGCTCGAGACGAGCCACAAGTGAGTGTTAGGGGCCTATTGGGAGGGGCCCAAGTGGACTAGAAAAATACGCAAGGGTTAAAAATCATGCATTGCGTGCTACGAAAAAGGATGGAAGCAGTTTTGAGAATTGCGCATTGTCGCGCAACGGTAACTGATAAGGAAGAGTTGTGCAATATGTTGATATGAAGATGTCACCCAACTGCCATTTTGGGTAAGAACGTATGGAAAGGTCAGACGAGAAAGTGACCTATTTTGGGCAAGAGACAGGTGGAAGGTAGAGGAAAGTGACCTATATGGAATAGTGGTGGCAAGTAGTTGAGAAGCTAGGCCACTACGTTGATGGTGACAGGTAGGTGGAAGGAGTGGAAAGGGACAGGCCATGATGTAGTTACAACCATTTGGTGACTACGGCTGTTAGACGAGTGTGTGAGCCACGAGTGGCCCATCAGGGCGGCCTGTAACAGGAGGAGCAAGATGTTGATGGTGACAACTAGGGTGGTAGTTAGCCATGCTAGTATTTGAAACCTTAGGGTTTTCGCCTACTGATTGTAAAGACATGACCCCTGGGCGTGATCTATAAATAAGGGATTTTGGTATGGGAAAGGGTGAATCTCTAGTTGAACATTGTTAGAATGTTTCGAAGCTTGAAACTATTGTAAAGGATCTGCAGTTGAGTGCACAGAGACCTATCTGAGAGAGAAGAGAGTCTGCAGCTGAGTGTGCAGACTAAGAACTATTGTACCCTTCCCAAAAGACTAATTTAACAACAGTTCTTATCGACGTAGCCTCCATCCGGGGGGTGAACCACGTTAAATTCTGCGTTGTGTGATTGTTTATGTTTTGCAACTATTATTTGCTTAGTATGGATGTTTAATATTGTAGTTATCTATTGACCATTGCGACCTCGGTCAACAGGGGTTCGCCTCACTATTGACACCTACCGCAGTCTCCCTGGGCACTGGCCTAGGAAGGTTTGATCCCGCCCAGCAACACCCGTAGAGCGGATGAGGTCTCACCCAAGGCGTCGAGGAAGAGCAGACGGAACCATGTTTCCACCGAGGGAGGAGGAGAGTTGTGGCTGCATGGACTAGCTCTATTGCAGTACTTAAACATAAAATTTAAACATTCGACATGGAGTTATAACATATTACTTGATCACAGCATTTTACAGCAATAGTAAGCAAACATTGCATCAAGAAAATATAACAACATTCATATATTGCAACATTGCACAAAGATCATACCAAAACATCATCATTGTATTACTGTCACAGTCATATACCAGAAGCAAAAACATAGATCTCCATATACATCCATCTCCTTATTGCTCGCCCACTATTGTCTCTCTAACACTTCAACTCTCATCTATTTATAGGCTTCTTCCATTACAATGTTTGTCCACTTACAAACGACTTCCTAATCGACACTATGGACAAATGACCCAATATAAAACTGACTCAGTCCAAATGACCCAAAAATACACATCCTAAGGTACAACTGACTCAATATTACATAACATGTGGTCCAAGTGACCCAAAACCCACCAACTGCAGTATACTTTAACACAAAATACTCCTCCTGTGCCCTCATCTGATGTGTCACAGCATTGACAGTACTGCGACATTTCCTCATCGAACCGCTTGCCAACAGGCCCCCAACACAATCTTGTGGCTCGCCCTCGAGCCATGTCAACTGATAGACATAGTACACACCGTGGTATTTACTTTGAAGTCTGCATACGACTGTTCGACATTGCTGCAACTATTTGTGCTGTCTGGATCACGCAGTGTTGTCCTGCGCCTTCTGCTACATTGATCAGCATCTTGTTGTTCTGTAAGTCTTACCCAAAAGTGGGGATCCCCCGACTTGCTGTCATGTACATCTCAAACTCATCCTCGAGTCTCTGTTAATGGTAGAGATGGGAAGGAAAAGAGGACAAAAAGTACCAAGGTGCGAAATTAGCAGATGACTCTGACACATCTGTTTCGCACCGGCAAACGACTCCTACTATAGTTAGGGAGCTACCGCCCCAACCATCTCATTGGTCAAGAAGAGTACAATCCTTTGAACAACTACTACGTACTTCAACATGCTAGTCCGGCCCTTGGCTCGATCATACCATAGTGTAAAGGCACCCACCATATCAAGGCACTCAGGGACACTCGTCATTCGGGCTCGCAGGGTCCCTGGGGTGTTGCCACGGGAAATGAAGTGAAGCATTTCCATAGCCTCCTTGGAATTTCTCACAACTCAACTTGCACGTGGATGCACATCTGTCATTTTTTTATGTTTTGTTGCATGTGGATGCAATTGTTTATGTTTTTGTATGCCCATGGAGGCACATTCTATGCACGTGGATGCAATATTATGTTTCCTAATGCCCGTGGAGGCATATTCTATGTATGTGGATGCAATATTATGATGGATTATTTTGTCTGTTTATATGGTTTTTTTATGCCTATATGATGTTATGTTGATGTATGTTTTGTGTCCTACATGGTTCGGTTGACATGCCAGTCTAGAATGTTGTTAGCCATTTGGTCTGCTACACTGTTGAGATTTCTTGGGACATGAGTGAATGAAATGGATTCAAAATGTTTAATCATTTGTTTAGTGCGCAGGAATTTTCTAAAGAGACAGGGATTGCGTACCTGGTAACAACTGTTGAGTCTGGAAACAAGAAGTTGGGAGTCAAGGAAGACGTGAACGTGACTTATGCCCATCTGCAGGGTAGTGGTTAGGAGACCGATCACAACATCGTACTCAGCCTGGTTATTTGTAGCAGCACCTATACACATTCCGTCGAGGTGAATCAACTCATGTGATGGGGAGTAGAGTACCCAAGCTACAGATGCAATATTTGGAGACCAACGACTTGCACCGTTGGCAAAGCCAACATAGTAAAGTGGAATAGGATCCATCTGTCATCATGCAGGAAAACAAAATGTAAGGTTTTTGAAAGTTTTGACATTGAAAAAAGAATTAAAAATGTACAATATGGACTATGGTGTCCAAAAGATGTTATGGGTAAAAGCGTTTGGGGTACAACCTGTTACGAGGGTTGCGCAGGGGGGTACCTTCTGAGCTGGTCAGAATGTATGCCCGATGTTCGAGGCAGGTATGCATGATGTATGGGCCTTTCCACATGAATTCAAATTTTCCTTTTCCTATCTTTTCATGGGCTTCATCATAAACATGTACAAGGTCTCCTTCATGGAAGGATCTCAGGTGGATGTGTTTATCATAGCCAGCTTTGGAGCATTTTTTTTGTGGCTTTAATGGTTCTGAGGGATGCTTGGTGATCCTCATCAGCTTGTTCCAAAAGAATCCAGCGTTGCTCAAGTGGTGAGGTGTCTGGGAGGAGTTCGATGGCGATATGCAACTTTGGAATCTGACACTCAATGGGGAGGACAGATTCCACGTCGTGAACCAAATGAAAAGGGGTAAAACTAGTGGTGGTTTTAGTAGAGGTATGGTAATCCCACATTGCGGGAAAAAGCATGTGATGCCAATTGGACTTATGTCAGTTGACAGTGCACTCAAGGATTGTCTTCAAAATTTTGTTAATTGCTTTGACTTGGCCATTGCCTTGGGGGTGTTAGGGGGAGGTGTATTGATGTTGGAATTTGAGGAGGGTTGACAATTCTTGCCAGATAGAGTCCTCGAAATGAGAATCGTGTTCTGAGACGACTTCCTTAGGTGCTCCAAAATGAGTAATAACATGGTTGAAGAAGAAGTGGGCTGCATTGTCGGCTGTGCAGTTAAAAGTAGGCATGGCTTCTTCCCATTTTGTAAAGTAATCAACGGCCACAATGATGTACTTATGGCTGCCAACTGATGTAGGATTACACTCCATGAAGTCGATGGCCCATTTGCAAAAGGGACCAACGGTGATAACTGGATGAAGGGGGGCAAGAGGTGTTCTTTCCTTGGGGGTAAAGAGTTGGCAATTTTGGCAATGTTTGACCACTGTGATGCAATCAATAAATAGTGAGGGCCAAAAATACCCTGCGTGGATCACCTTTTGGGCAGTGGCCATTCCTGAGAAATGGCTGCTGTAGGCACCACTGTGACAGTCCTTAAGAACTTGTTTTGCTTCCTCTCGAGAAAGGAAATTTCGTAAGATGGTGTCGAGACCGCGTCGATAGAGGACATCACGTAAGACGATGTAATGAGAAGCATGGTGGCGGATGCGACGGCGTCTGTCACGGTCAACATCAGGTCGAAACTTTTGTGTATGGAGGTATACCAAAATGTCGTCATACCAAGGGTCATCTGACGAGATGATGAACAAATGGTCATCAGTTAGATTAGTATTGACTGATAGTGATGGTGATAGGGATGGTAGGATTGTAATGAGTTGAGCAAGTGCTAAGGCTTTGGTGCTCTTAGGGGCTGTGAAAGCTAGGTAATAGTCTTGTATGATAATAACCCATTTAGCAATGCGGCCTTGCAAAAGGAGACGATTCAAGAGGTAGACCATGGGGTTGGATTCCACAACAACTTTAGTGTGGCTCATGAGGATGTAATGCCACAATTTATGTATTGAAAAGACAACGGTGAGGGCCAGTTTATTTTTGTATGGGTACTGTAGCAGTGGGCTAGATAAGGTTTGGCTTACGTAATAAATGACATGCTCTTGACAAGCAGGGTCTTCTTGAATGAGGACTCCAGAAACAGCATAGTCAAATGCCAAAATGTAAAGAATGATGTCTTTAGAGAAATCTGTAGGGGACATCAAAGGGCCATTGGTAAGAGCTTTCTTCAGGTCATTGAAAGCTCCTTGCGCTTGGTCATCCCACAAAAAAGGGATGTGGGTACAGAGCAAACAAAGGAAATCGTGAACCGTTGTGGCATAATCAGGGACAAAACGACAAAGGAAATTTGCTTTACCCTGAAGGGTTTGTAATTGTCGAAGCGTACGAGGTGATGGGAGGTCTAAGATGGCTTGGACCTTTAATGGATCGACTACGATACCTTTCTATGAGATGATGAAACCTAACAACTGGCATGTTGGAACGTAAAATACACACTTGAGTGGGTTCAAGCAAATTTGATATTTGTGACAACGTAGGAAGACTTGCCAGAGGTGATTTAGATGATCGAACCATTTTTTTGATTGGGCCATGAGTTCATCAAGGTAGATCAAGATAATGTTGACCATGTCATGGATACAATATGTCATGGCCCACTAAAAGGTGGCTCCAGCATTTTTAAAACCGAAAGACATAACTTGGTAAGAAAAAGTGCCCCATGGGGTGGTGAAGGCAGTATTGTACTGATCTTCTTTGCAAATGTGAATTTGGTTATACCCAGAGAAGCAATCCATGAAAGATAGTATCTCATGCCCCGCACATGCATCGATAAGTTGGTCGATAAATGGTGTGGGAAAGTTGTCTTTGGTACAAGCTAGGTTTAGGTCACAGAATCTAGTACACACACAGATAGTGCCTTGCTTCTTGTTGACTGGTACTGGGTTAGAAACCTAGGTGGTGTAGGCTATGGGGTAAATGAACCCTGCTATGTGAAGCTTCTCAATTTCCACTTTGATAGCAGGAAGCTTAGATGGGGCATTGTTTTTGGCGGACAAGTGGTATGTTGGGCCATGTTTCAATGTGGTGTTCTACAATAGCGGGATCAAGACCCGACATCTCGGTATAGGACCATGCAAATACATCGCAAAACTCTTGGAAGAGTTTCTTGTAAGCTTGTACCTCATCCTCTATGCATGATGTGCCCAAAGAAATGACTTCGAGTATTCTAGGATTGGTAGAGATGTCAACTTTAATAACGGGTGAAATATTGGCCATATTACCTTCCTCAAAGGCATTAGGGGCTAGGATTGGATCCTTAAACTAGTCGACCTTGGTGGGAAGGAAATATTTGGATTCAATGGAGAATTGATTTGCCGTAGAAGAGGTAGATGCTTCAGGGATGAATTATGATCGATGGTGCATACCATCCCAGGGGTGGTCAGGTGCAGTAAGTGCTTCAAGTATTTCCTCATCATTGCAGAAGCATTGTGTTGTCAAATCGGTTGACTGGGGTGCGCTGGTGGATGAGATCATATAAATGGTATTAATCTCTTCCGTGGAGGAATATTTGGGGGGATATATTTCCTCAATGAGAGGAGGGGATATTTATTGGTTGGCATAATTTAGTTCATATAGAGCTTCTCTGTAATCTGGGAGATCAAGGTAGTGATGTGAGTAATGGCTGTAAATGCCGCATATTGCACAACGATGATTGGTACACAACAATTTATCGTGAGGCTGAGGGGCTAGTTCAAGTTTGACAACTGGGATGTTAGCATCGTGATCCAACATTTGCATGTGTTCCTAAAGTGCTGGTAATTATGGATTTTTGTAATGTCCCTTTTCAAAAAAATTATTAAAATGACCAATTTTCCACCTTTTTCCGCAATTTCGACCCTTGACTACTTTTGCTGTTTTGGCCTCAAAATTAACCCAAATGCTCCCAAATCTTCTGTAAGGGTATATGAATGATATTTAGACTTGAATATTAGGTTCATGGATGATTTATAACCCTCAAAATACTTCTGCAAATTTGATTTATATTCTTGTCAATGTATGGTATTTTAACTAGCAATTTATGCATCAAATCCCCCCCGGGTAAACACTGAAATGGCCTCCCAAATGCTTCCAAAATCCCTCGAATTTATGAACAGAGGTAGGGGAAATGTTAAGAATTTTATTAAGGTCTCATGTGCATCATTAATTTATTATTATCTCTGTTCCAAGCCTCTCCCATTCAGCTGCAAAAATCACCAATTCGACCCGTGGGGAAATGGCACTATTTCTTCTCCCAATGGAATTAAACTAAGTAAAAAATACTTCAAATGCTCAAGTACAGTACATGAAACTTATAAAATACATCCATGGTATTCTATTAATCATAAATGCATCAGATAATCATCCATTCATTTGAAACCATTAGCATTATCATGCTATACATCAATGTAGTGGGGAATGGACATTGTTTGCTCATTAATCAACATTTTTGCATACAACCAGTGGGTATTTCAACCTGATACTTTTTGAATATGAATAAAAAAGGATATGAATCTATTACAATCAGAAATACATAGTGAAAATCTCTCCCAAGAAGCACAAGAGCTCACCAAAAACACCCTCCCTCAAGGAGCATGAATATGCCTTCAAAACTGGAAATGGTTGAGAGATGGTGCTGCACTAAACAAAACCATGAGATGATATGTAGCCGATACCTACAAATAAAACTCCATTAAAGATACATGAAAGACCTAAGTGGCCTCTCCAAACACCAACTTGGATGGGAATCTTTCACCCTTGAAATTGGCTAAGTCAAGAAACTAGTCATCAATTAGCTCTCTCCTCACAAATGCAATTTTTCTCAAATCATCAAAAGCCATTATCATACTTGATTTCTACATTTTATAACAAACATTATCCTTCTAAGCGTCGAAATCATCTCATTATATTCTAGATATGTCCACTTAGGAAATATTCCACATTTGCCACTTGTCTCCTAGTTTCCAACCCTCCATCTTCTCCCAATTTCGAGTAGGAGTCTCTTTAGCTTCCCCCAACTCCATGAGTGCCTTCTTGATCCTATTTTTGGGGATGACATGTCATAATGGTCAGGTGTAGGAAGTCAGATCTGAATTTTGTCATAGATGTCATAGATGTTTCATCATTGTTGTCATAAAACTAGAGAATCTAGCCCAAGTGTCCACTAGTCTCCAGTTTGACTCTTCCTCTTCCATGGAGGTTCCTATTCCACCACATTTCGACCTAAGATGCTCCATTCCATGTGTATTCCTTACCAACTCATCCAATAATGTTTTCCTTCCCATGGATTCGAAATGCCAAGTGAGATTTTCCATGTGGCAGTGAGAAACCAAGCTAGTGGGGGTCCCACATCCTCCAAATGTCCTCAAAACCATTTGCCACCTATAATTCCTCTTGGATTCATTTATTCAACTTATTTATTAAATACTTGGACTATTCTAATGTGTAAACGTTATTCCTTTCCTCCCTTATTACAATTCCCAATGTAACCATTCAACCTAGGCAACTTGGTAGGATTGATGGGGATTGTCTGCTATACAATTATTTGAATGGGGACATTAGAGTCCTCCCCACCCAAGATTGATTGTCCTCAAGCAATTGAAAATTAGGATGCTACAAAATCTTCTCCTCTTCCCATGTGGAATCTTCATTTGGTAGGTCCCTCCATTATACTAAATATTCTTTGATAATTCTACTCCTCAACCTCCTTTCCCGTGTCTTCAAATTCTTTTCTGGAACAAGTGTGAGATGACCTTCATCGTCCAAGGGAGGAAGTATTTATGAAGTGATTATTTGCTTACCAAGGGATTTCTTGAGACAAGAAACATGGAATACATTATGGATTTTACTCCCTTTCGGAAGTTCTAGTTCATATGCTACTTCTCCGATCTTCCGCACTACCTTGTATAGCCCATAGTACCTTGGTTTTAATTTTTCTGCTCCATTCTTTTTTAGAGATGTTTGCTTATATGGATTCAACCTTAAATATACTAAATCATTGACCTGAAAGGTTCTTTCTTCCCTATGTCTATCATCATATTTTTTTGTTGATTTTGAGCAACCTACAAATTGTCTTTCAATAGCTTTAAAATGTCTTGGCTCTCTTCCACCCAATATTTAGCCTTTGGGGATCTACTATCACCAAATATGATTTTAGAAAATTTAAGTGCATCATAACCATATAATGCTTTGAAAGGAGACATCCCCATTAACATATGATAGGTGGTGTTGTAGCAAAATTCACCCAAGTGTAGCCATTTTTTCCATGCTTTTTGTTGCTCTCCCACATAGTTTCTTAGGTACCCTTCCAACAACTGATTCAACCTCTTTGTTTGTCCATCAGTTTGTGGATGATAGCTGGTACTTGGATTCAATTGAGTGCCCACCAATCTAAAAAGCTCTTGCCAAAAGGCGCCCATGAATCTACTATCTCTATCACTAACAATGCTCTTGGGGAGCCCATGCAATCTGAAGATTTCTTTGAAAAAAATATCAGCCACTTGTGTAGCACTAAAATATTATGTAACAGAAAAGAAATGAGCAAGTTTTTTCAACCTATCCACTACCACATAGATGCAATCCTTACCCAAATATTTAGGCAAACCGGTGATGAAATCCATGGAGATACTGTCCCATTTTTGCTCTGAAATGGGAAATGGTTGTAATAGCCCAATTGGACATGTGAGTTCTGATTTGTTTTGTTGACATACTTTACATTCATTCACATATTTTTGAACATCTTCCTTCAACCCTTTCCAAAAAAACCTTTGCCTCAACTATCTATAAGTTTTGAAGATCCCCGGATGGCCCGCTAGTGGAGAATCATGTTCTTCTTGCAAAATTCGGTACTTGAGCTTTGAGTTCTGAACTAAATAAATTCTTCCCTTATAATATATCAACCCATTCAAAATCATGTAGTTATCATGCACTTTGATTCCATCCAACACATCACAAGCAAATTTGTCTTTAGCATATTCAACTAGTAGCATGTTTTTCCAATCCTTGGCAATGTCCATGAGAGTAAAAGAAGGTCTTCTTGACAAAGCATCTGCTACTATATTATTCTTTCCCTTGACATATTAAATATCAAAATCATAAGCTTGTATTTTGCTTACCCACTTTTGTTTCCTTTCATTTAAATCTTTTTGGGTGAAAAAGTGTCTTATACTATTGTGGTCAGTTTTCACCACAAACTTGCTTCCCACCAAGTATTGTCTGAATTTGGCAAATGCATGCATAATGGCCAACATTTCTTTATCATATATGGAGTAAATGTTTTCATGAGGCTGCAACTTTCTTCTCTCAAAGGATATGGGGTGTTGGCCTTGCTTTAGGACAGCCCCTATTCCTCCACTTGAAGCATCACATTCCACAACAAAAGGTTTCGTAAAATCAGGAAGTGCAAGTATGGGACAACTACTCATCACCTCTTTCATTTCCTGGAAGGCCTTTCCAGCATCTTCATCCCACTTGAAAGCATCCTTCTTAGTCAAATTAGTGAGTCGAGAAGTCAACTTGGAGAATCCCTTCACAAATTTTCTGTAGTATGTGCATATGCCAATAAAACCCCTCAATTCGATGATGTTTTTTGGTGACGGCCATTCTAATATAGCCCTGATTTTTTCCATGTGTACCTTCACTCCTTTCCCAATAATGTTCCCAAGATACAGTAATTCTTTCATCCCAAATTCACACTTTGACAACTTAGCAAATAAAGACTCTTCTTGCAAAACCTTCAACACAATCTCTAACTGCTGCAAATGCTTTCCCATGTTTTACTGTAAATGAGAATGTCGTCAAAGAAAATGAAAACAAACCTTCTTAGTTGCTTTCAAAGATCCTATTCATGCATGCTTGAAATGTGGCTGGAGAATTAGTTAACCCAAAAGGCATGACAAGAAATTCAAAGTGACCATAATGACATCGAAAAGCAGTCTTTTGCACATCTTCATCTTTCATTCGAATTTGATGATACCTTGATCTAAGGTCAATTTTGGAGAAGTATTTGTCCCGATGTAGCTCATCCATGAGCTCATCAATCCTACTAATAGGATACCTATTCTTAATAGTCTTTTTTTTCAAAGCTCTAAAGTCTATGCACATTCTCAATGTTCTATATTTTTTCTTCACTAGCACTACTGAAGAAGCATAAGGGCTAGACCTTGGTCTAATGAGTCCCAACTCTAGGATTTCTTGGATAGATTTTTCAATCTCATCTCTAAAATTTTTAGGATGTCTATAAGGTGGTATTTGAATGGGTGAAGTACCCTCCTCCAAAATAATGCTATGCTCAACCCCCCATCCGGTGGTCTACCATGTGGACGGTCTCTAAAAACCATTTCATATTTTTGCAGAAGACTCTCTATCTCCTTTGGATGTTTAACAAAATTTATATTTGCATTGGGAGATATAATATGAAATTCAACAACCCATTCTATATCCCCATGCCTCAATATAGATCTCATACTATTGCAAGTCACTACTTGATTTGGATAAGTGTGCTGCCCTCTCACAACTCTTTGTACTCCTTTTGAATCTTGGAATTTCATTTCAGAAATTTGATAATTTACTATATGCTCTCCTATTGAATACACACATTGCACTCCCAAAACCACATTAGTATCAGCAACATCAACCACATAAAAACTATCAACAAAAGTATAGTTACCTACAGTGACTTGCAGCTTTGGGACCCATGTTTTGCATTGCATTGTGTTGTGATCGGGAATGATAACCGTGAAGCCATCAAATGGTTCAGTAGGTATCTTTATTTTCTCCAACATATCTGCATAAATGAAGTTATGGGTGGCTCCTCCATCTACCAAATCTGAAGTTCTTTGTCCTTGTACCACACCCTTGCATCGGATAGTATGATAGCGAGGTACTGCTGAAGGTACTGCCATTCTTGCTTTGTCCGGTGAAGGCTGATTTGCTTCTTGTCTTTCCTCTTCTACTGCTGTCTCATATGCCTCTTCTTGATCTGAAATATGTCCATCTTCATCGATGCCCCCATTATACCCCTCATTATCAGAAAATACTTCTATGTATTGAGCCTTTCCTTTAGTATATTTGTGCCCCGGTGTCCATGGTTGGAAGCATGTGAAGCACAGTTTCTTTTTTCAAAGTTCATCCCTATTTAGTCCTTCTTTTTTATTCCTTTCAAATGACTCTCTTTTCCAAGGTTTCTTATCATATCCATCCCTTTTCCAAGGTTTCTTTTCAAATTTGTAGCTATGCTTGGGACGAAATCGTGTTCTAGGAAGCACATTTTGGAGATCCCTAGTCAAGCTCATTGCATCTTTTAATGTAGTTGGCTTGTGGGATTTGAACAAACCTCTTAAGGGTTCAACCAAACCTTCAGTGAAAAGAAATACTAATCTTCCCATAGAGACATCAGCCACCTTGACTGATAATTTTTTAAAGTCCAACATTTATTCAGTAGGGGACCCAGTTTGCTTCAATTGAGCTAGTTCTTTGAAAAGCAATTCTGGATCCTTTTGTTCAAATCTTTCTAGTACCCTGTCAAAAAATTCTCCATATGTTTTAACCTGATTATGACCCAAGGATTTCAGCCCATGAAACCACCATTCATTGTCGTCTCCTTCTAAATTCAAAATGGCCATTTTTAATGCATCCTCTTCCAACATAGGATTCAGCTGAAAATATACATCCAATTTTTGCACTCAAGTGTTAGCAGAATTTTGAGAAGAACCATCGAAAGTAGGAAGTGACATTTTTCCAATAGCACTATTTAATTCTTTGTTTTGGAATGGACTCCTATTGCCTTCCCTCCTTTTAATTTTTTGTATAGCATCAATGTAGTCACTGAGTGGTACACCTCTTTTACACTCTTCATTCAAATCATTCCAATCGTTTGCTAGTTTCTTATAATCCACCTCCATATTGGGCTCTTGTTTGGGTGTGAGAAATTTAGGTGTAGTACGACTTTGTGTGATTTGGAATTCATCAGGTCTATTATGTGGTCCCGTGCTTGAAAAAATATGCTCACTCCCTTTTATCTTTTCCCCTGAATGTGAATTACTATTATCTCCTATCATCCCTTTGCCTAAAAGTTGGCTACCGAACAATTCGAAACTTTTAATCATTTGTCTACTCATCTCTATATTAACCATGGTAATTCCATCAAAACATGGTTTTAAGGATTCAATAAATTCCTCCTTATGTCTTAATTTTTCCTCCTCCTCTCTACCCATTGTTTTAGAAAAAAAACTGTTTTTCTGCTACTATCTCTTCTTCAACCAAAACTTCTTCAACTACTGATTCAAAGGGTGGTGGTTTATTTGTTTGGATTCTTGTTAATACAATCAGGTTCCAAAACCATGCTCTGATACCACTTGTAATTTCCCTTTTTCAAAATTTTATTAAAATGACCAATTTTCCACTTTTTCCCCAATTTCGACCCTTCACTAGTTTTGTTGTTTTGGCCTCCAAATTAACCCAAATGCTCCCAAATATTATGTAAGGGTAGATGAATGATATTTAGAATTGAATATTAGGTTCATGGATGATTTATAACCCTCAAAAGACTTCTGCAAATTTGATTTATATTCTGGTCAATGTATGGTATTATTTTAACTAGCAATTTATGCATCAAATCCCCCCTGGGTAAACACTGAAATGGCCTCCCAAATGCTTCCAAACTCCCTCAAATTTCTGAAAAAAGGTAGGAAATGTGTTAATAATGTTATTAAGGTCTCATGTGCATCATTAATTGATAATTATCTCTGTTCCAACCCTCTCCCATTCAGCTGCAAAAATCACCAATTCAACCCTTGGGGAAATGGCACTATTTCTTCTCCCAATGCAATTAAACTGAGTAAAAATACATCAAATGCTCAAGTACAGTACATGAAAATTGTAAAATACATCCATGGAAGTATATTAATGATAAATTCATCATAGAATCATCCATTCATTCGAAACCATCAGCATTATCATGCTATACATCAATGTAGTGGGGAAATGGACATTGTTTGCTCATTAATCAACATTTTTGCATACAACCAGTTGGTATTTCGACATGAAACTTTATGAATATGAATAAAATACGATATGAAGATATTAAAATAAGAAATACATAATTAAAATCTCTCCCAAGAAGCACAAGAGCTCACAAAAAATGCCCTCCCTTAAGGAGCATGAATATGCCTTCAAAACTGGAAATGGTTGAGAGATGGTGCTGCACTAAACAAAACCATGAGCTTCCCTGTCGCTGATACCTACAAATAAAAATCCTTTAAAGCTCCATGAAAGACCTGAGTGGCCTCTCCAAACACCAACTTGGATGGGAATCTTTCACCCTCGAAATTGGCTAAGGCAAGAAACTAGTCATCCACTAGCTCTCTCTTCACAAATGCATTTTTTCTCAAATCATCAAAAGCCATTAGCATACTTGATTTCTACATTTTATAACCAAAATTAGCCTTCTAAAGGTACAAATCCTCTCATTATCTTCTAGATATTTCCACTTAGGAAATATTCCACATTTGCCACTTGTCTCCTAGTTTCCAACCCTCCATCTTCTGCCAATTTCGAGTAGGAGTCTCTTTAGCTTCCCCCAACTCCATGAGTGCCTTCTTGAGCCTAATTTAGGGGATGACATGCCATAATGGTTAGGTATAAGAAATTGGATCTGAATTTTTTCATAGATGTCATAGATGCTTCATCATTGTTGTCATAATACTAGAGAATCTAGCCCAAGTGTCCACTAGTCTCCAATTTGACTCTTCCTCGTCCATGGAGGATACTATTCCACCACATTTCGACCTAAGATGCTCCATGCCATGTGTATGACTTACCAACTCACCAAATAATGTTTTCCTTCCCATGGATTCGAAATTCCAAGTGAGATTTTCCATGTGGTAGTGAGAAACCAAGCTAGTGGGGGTCCCACATCCTCCAAATGTCCTCAAAACCATTTGCCACCTATAATTCCTCTTTGATTCATTTATTAAACTTATTTATTAAATACTTGGACTATTCTAATGTGTAAACATTATTCCTTTGCTCCCTTATTACAATTCCCAATGTACCCATTCAACCAAGGGAACTTGGTAGGATTGATGGGGATTGTCTGCTATACAATTATTTGACTGGGGACATTACAACATTGATGGGTAGCATGGCCTAAATAATCGTACAAAGAGCATTTGGGGGGAGAATGAATTGTTGGGGGATTCTTCGCCAGCTTTAGACTCAATGGGGTGGTGCGGGTTGCAGGTGCAGCGGTGTAGGTTTGTGGTCCTCTGCCCCTAGTGTAGCGTAGTGGAGGGGGAGCATTACTGGATGTTGATGCAGTTGCAACTATTGGAGGTGGTCGGTTTTGAATGTTCGCTAAAACGGGGAGTGGACGATTAGAGGTATTGATGGGTTGCACTAGTTGTAAAATTACATTCGGTGTCAAGGGAGGGGTTGGGGTAGGCAGGTACCACACAGGTAGTCCTAAAGTTAACCCTAGAAGATTGAGCGTAGCCATTACAGGGGTGCTGACTAGTCCTGAAGGAGGAAATAGAAACGAGATAGTGTGAATGGGTGTGTCTCCAATATGACTTGGCACTAAGGGTGGTTGTGGCAGTAAAGGGGGATGTTGGTTAGGTGCCTATGAGAGGGTGCAGAAATAAGATATTTCGGTCATCCGTAAAGGGGGTGGAATGGATTGGAATGTGGAATTCATGGGAGTATCTAAGTATATCCCAAGTTCGACTGTGGAGACGAACAATGTGGGTGCGCTCTTATTTGGTTGTTCAATCATAGGTAGAACATTTTCAGGTGCGACGGAAGCATTAGGATCATAGTATGTTAGTTGATCGATTTTGACCACATGTCCCTCATTGGGAAACATCATGATAAAGAAGACGGATGGAGCAACAACTTTCATGGAATACATGTAACTTCATCCTAGTAAGAGGTTGTAATCAAGTTGGGCATTGATGACCTCTATGTCTATGAGAACTGTTTTGCCACCTAATTGGATGGGCAGGTTAGCCAAAAGGCCTTGTGGTTGAGCTGAATGGCCATTGTAAGCTCGTAAAGATGTGGTGGATGGTTGCAGTGTTGGAGATCCGAGCTTCTTTGACACAAATGTTGACATGACATAGCTGGAGGCACCTTCATTGATGATGCATCGATGAATGACAAGGTTTCGAATGGACACAGAAACTTGAAATGCTAAAGTTGAAGGCATACGTGGTTCGGCTTGGTCCAAATCGAATGCAATCATTCGTGAATCGTTAGGGTCTATCGCACCAATGGCATATAACAATAATTTATTCTGTGTAGGACAGTTTTTTACGACTGCCAGGGTGGACACAGTAGTGGGGGACTGGGCTAAGTCTTCCACAATGTTATAATTTGAGGTGGCATGAGCATTAGGGTTATTGTTTATCCGTCGTAGGGGGAAGCGAGGGGCTTTAGGGCCCCTGTCCAATGCCATAGTAAGTATGCATAATGGCTGATCAGTTGGAAGGGTTTTTGTGGATGGATCAATAGGCGTGGTTTCAGTGGTTGAACCATATTGGTTTTGGTGTGTTTGGAGGTTGATATCATTTGATGACATCATTAATAGATGGCGAGTACCTAAATCCGTATGCTAATAATCAGTTGTACCGTAAGTAATATGCTGGTGTGGTTCCGTGTTCCCTTGGGAGGGATCCAACAGGCGAGTGTTCAGTACTCCTTATGTAGGTAAAGGGTTCTGCAAAACCATGGGTTGCGGTTGAGGAGGTGGTGATGGCTCTGTCGCGTGCCCTTGGCGTTGGGCGTCATTAGTCCAGAGTTGGCGTGCTGGCTCCAAATGGGGGCATGAATGTGTGTAATGGCCATATACTCTCCATATGGAACACGGATGGTTTGTTCTTAAATTAGGATTTTTACTCTGTTTTGGTGGACGATCAGGGTTTTGGTTAGCAGGAGCTGGATTATTATTATTCGGAGGATTAGGTGGCTGACCACCTTGGTTTTGAGGTTGATTGTTCTCGTGGTTACGTCGTCTTCCACAGTTTTGTTGACCTCCTTGATTACGTTGGTTATTCTGGTTTTGGGGCTGGTTCTGCTGTGCATACACTTTCAATTGGGCAGTAGGGGGGTTTTGAGGTCGCGCAGGTGCTAGAGCAGGCTGCGATGGATAGTAAGTGGGAGGGTTCGAAGGTGGCCCAAGTGCTTGTTGTGGTTGTTGGTAATTTTGAGCCATTGGAAGTGTTGGGGTAGAAGATGCTGCCTGTGGAGGGTAATAAGCCGCTGGGGCTTGTGAGTGAACAAGAGCATGAGTGGCTTGTTGGTGATAATATGTAGAAGATGCATAAGCTGAAGGTGCATGCCTGTAACACTGTGGTGGACATGAGGGTCCATGAGTGTGGTGGGTGTGTTCCATTGGAGCATATGAAGTAGTAGCTCCGTAATGAGATGTAGCCCTTGAAAGGTCAGGGGTGTTATTGGTTCTCATAATAGTAAAGGGTTTTTTTTTTTTACACAACCTAGCCAATGATGTTGTCGGCCGCATGGGATGCCCCTAGTGCATCATTCCGAGAGGAATTGCCATGGGGGCGTCAGGTAAAATTGTATATAGGTAGCCAGATTGGGCGTAGATTAAATAAAACTATTGGGATTTTAGAATGGCTTCTTCTTCCTACTGGGGTCGTTCAGAAGCCACATCTTTGGCTATGGCTGGAAGGAGACATTTTAGGAACCAATACACAAAAATACGATCATCTAGCTTGATCTTGCATAGACTATGACATTTACGCCACTCATGGATGTGATCTGTGATATGGGTAGTTGTGTTCCGTGTACAAGACAATAGGATTTCTAATCCTGCGTCATAGCGGACGGGTAGTTGAAAGAACTATAGGAAAGTTGAGGCAAGGGATGTAAATGTAGGGTGTGTCCCATGAGGGTGCTCGATATACCATTTAGCTGCAAAGCCAGTGAAGGTTCTTTGCAAAAGATGTAGGAGAATAGATTCATCTACTATAGAGTTGGAGAAACACCATAGATGAAAAGACATAATGTGATTTTGTGGGTCCTCACTAGCCTTCCCCTCAAACTTAGGGATGTCTGATGGGAGTTTAGTGGGCATGTGAGGCCAAGTAGGATCATGTCTAATGGGATCGTTTGTTAATATTACCAGGTTCGGTAGGTTAAGACTAGCCATAAATGGAAAACTGGCAGAGGAGTGTGACATGGTCACTGGGGCATATGTGCTATTGGTAGCATTATTGATTAGGACACTACCCCGAAAGGGAATATTGGTCATGAGGGGGATATGACCCCCAAATAAAGGTGTGGAGTTGGTATGACAGGGTCCTGCGCCTCCAAGTGTAACATGGGTCATAGATGGGTTGGGATTAGGTATAGTAATTGTCGGGTTTGGTATAGTGGCAGGGATGGTAGTCGTAGGTCCCATCAAGGGCATGCCTAGGGTATGTCCCGTGGAGGGCATAACCAGAGAAGGAGTGGGTCCCATAGAGGGCATACCTAAAGTAGGAGTGGGTCCCATAGAGGGCATACCCAAAGTAGTTATGGCAGTGGTTGGTAATGTGGTAGCTGGTGTGGTGGTAGATGTTCCACCAGCATTCCCTGTAAAGAAGGGTTTGGAAGTCATGCCAGCCATGGGGCTAGTAGGTGTTGTGTATGTAGGGTATTCAAATTCTGCCTCAGAATCAAATGTGAAATGAGGGGCGTCAGAATCGGGTGATGATGCTCTATGCTGATGACATGTGGAGTCTAGGGACAAGGCTCTACGTCTGTGATGAGTGGTGTCAAGTGAACCGTACTGCGGGGTTTCACCCCGAAAGCACCGATAACGTCTCGGGGACTCAATGGTGACAGTCGGCTAGTAAAACTAGTGGGTAGTGGTGAGTGAAAAGCTCAAAAAACCTAATGAAACTATGTGTACAGAAGGGGAGTGCAAAAATAATGGCACTCAGCCAACAATTGAACTCAAAACACTTACGGTAACAGCTATGCTACGGTAAGTGGAGTAAGAAAAAAAGATGGTAAAAATACCAACAAGCAAACGGCTCCTAAAAAAAAATGGTGTACTCACTAAACCAAGGGGAGGTAAGAGAGCATGCAAACGCCTAACTAAAAAGGTATTATGGTTCCAACAAGACGTATCCTCTGCAAGGTGATGAAATCCAAGTCAGACAATACGAAATGTAGACCCAAAGGCTAATGATATCCCCCTACCGGGAGGGACACCAAGTAGACAATCCTAGAAGAAAGGCCACTAAGATACCCCATTCATGACAGGTCTAGAAAGGTGAATCTACAGCTCCTGTTCTATCGCCCACGTACTCCCATATGGGTAGAACACCGAGAACAACAAGTAGGTATCGTTCGATGACTGAATGGATTGCGGTAGTCCACTCAAGCCTCCGGAACCAGTCTTCCTACTTCGACCCTCCTAAGGGAGAGGCCTTTCCGACAAGTTGGTGTATAACCGTGCCAATAAGTACTAAGGGATTTTGGTACCCTAATTTTCAACAACTATGTCTCAAATGAAAGTGAGTGAGGAGTGTTATTTGGATACCTATCCCCTCAATCCTACCTAACTACAATGTTCTTTTGATGTTCCCCGAGTGGGGTTAGAAAATTGGTTGAGTTAACTAAAAATTTTATGGTTCACTTTGATTAATGGTGACAGAGTGTGTGTAAGTGTGGCTATGTACCAAAATAAAATGTCTCGCTTGGGAAAATATTTATCAAATTAAAATGTTGATTTTAACTTGCAAATATGAAAAATTAACTATAAATGCCTAATAATTTCCTTTTCAATAAAAATACTGAAATTTGTTCCAAAATGATATAGCAAAGCAAATAACAGAAAATGTAAATGAATATTTGAGGCTGCAAGTAAAACAGTAGGCTTCCAAAGTGCAAGGGAGATGGCTGGAAAATATGGGTTGAAATGGGTGATGAAAACTCAGACAGCAAATTGCAGGGTCGAAATTGCGACTATCTGAGGAAAAACTCGCATTCTGGATTGCAACGATTTGGAAAAATCTCGTGATCTGAGTCGTGGCTAGGGGGCTGTAAGTCACAATGTGGAATTGCGGCTGTGGATCGGAAACCCGTGATCTCTATCGTGGATAACAAGGAAAAAATCACGATTTTGGGTTAACACACAGAGTTTTGAAATCATGATTTTTGGCTAAAAGGCCGCGATCTGGATCGTGACTGTGGATTCAGAAACCTGTGATTTACAGGACAGAAAAAGTTGCTGAAAATGAAAGCCAAAATTTAAAAATTGGGACTGTGTGTGCTGCAGAAATGGCGAAGGGCTAGGGAAGCAAGCTGTGGGCTTAGTTGTAGGCCAGATATACAAAAATAAAGCAAAATAACAACTAAAATAAGAATAATTCTCTATCTAAATAGATATTCAAAGATTCAAAGTAAAGCAGGGTCACCAAAAACTATTGCTTGGGTTTTCACCCAAACATGTGCAAATGTGCACCTACTAACTTCGTAGTAGAAGTCTCGATTAAAGCAGTAAAAACTAATGTAAAAACAAATATTAATCTAACATGTGCAAGAAAGTAAATCTATAGTAAACAGTAAAAACTCAAATGATCCATGTAAAAAAAAAAATATTTATGAAAAATAGCTTTACAAATAAAAAATTACCTCAAATGGTGAGTTTGGTTGAGCTTGAGCAACTGCAAGGGTGAGGTGCTCCAATGCTCCAATGATATTTCTCTTCTCCAAATGCAAGTGGGAGGATTGGCCAAAAAGGGAACTCCGAAGATGGATCTAATCTCAAATGATGGCTCAAGATCTAAGGAAAGAAATTGGTAGCATAAGGATAGGATGAATGTGGATCATTAGTGAGGAGCCTCTATCACCTTTTAATGGCTTTTGGGTGATGGAGAATACAACCATGGTTTAAGGAAACCAATGGTATTTGTGAAAAATGGTTTAGGTTTTATTTCCCTCTTTTTCCCTCTTTGTTTTTCCTTTTTTGAATATATTTTTGAATTTTATTCCCTTTTAATTGATTTTGGTGAATTTTGTGTTATATTTTGAGCATTAATTCAACATACTCTATGATCTTTACTGAGAGAATAACATGTACAACATATCAATCATATAAAGCATGTATCAAGCATATCAAGCAATCACATAAGACAATGGACACATAGAGTTTCACTGGGAAAAACATAAAGGTGAAAAACCCCACAACTTCCTCAGAGATAGAAATTGAAATGATACAACCAAATACAAGAGAGAGTATTCTACTAGCAGCTACTCCTCCTCCTCAACTAGTGCACCACTTTCCGAGTGATGCAAGAGTGAGTAATGAGATGATCAAATAGAGTGCCTCCTGCACTACATTTATACATGAACTGACTTGCCCAATATCCTAGTAGGGCCAACTTGTCTAACTCTGTCTAATAACCCATGGTTACATCAAACAGGGCCAACCCCACACTTGGTGGTCTAATAACACATCATAGGAAGTTACGACACTTGCGACACTTTTCAATGCAAATGACGACACCTTTCTATAGAGGAATAATACCATCTCTATAGGAGTACAATATACATAGGTGAAATACATTCCAAAGTTACATATACATCAACACTCCCTCTTAACTAGGAAGGTATTTCTCGACATAGATCTTCTAGCACAAGTCTTCCTCTTTGGATCATCATCATTGGATCATCATCATCGAATCATCATCATCAAATCATCATCATCGAATCATTGTCATCGTCACTGCTGCTGCTATCTTAATCAATCTCCGATCTACTCATCATAGGAACTTCTACAGAGCCAGTATTTTTTCATACTGGATGTAGGCCCGCCACCTGTAGGTCTTCATCATCTACAAAGCTAGCCCTTTTTCATGCTGGATGAACATCATCAACATCTCTGCGAGCAAGCCATCAAGTAGGTACAAAACAAGACTGATTATACTACTTCTGCAAAACCTACAAGATCTCCCAGGACTGATTACACTGCCTCTGCAAAACCTGCAAGAGCATCTCAGGACTGATCATATGCCTCTGCAAAACCTATGTACCATACTGTCAGATCATTATCTTCAGATCATTGTCATCATCCACGAAGCACAACACAGATGCACCTCACACAACAGTTATATACACTGGCATGGGAGGATCTACCTACCACCATCCAAGAATGTCTCAGCACTCACATCACAACCATGAGAGGACTTACCTACCACCATGTCTCCATGGGAGGACCTACCTAAAATCATGTCAGAAAGGCAAAACAATTAAATCAATGACCATGAGAGGACTCTCCTATCACCATGTCACCATGGAAGGAACTACCTACCATCATATCAGAAAAGCCCGACAATTACATCAACGACGATGAGAGGACTCTCCTATCACCATGTCACCATGGAAGGAACTACCTACCATCATGTCGGAAAATCCCAACAGCCCTTATATCTCACCATGGGAGTACCATACCTACCACCATGTGAGAATGGCCGAGCCCTTACATCTGCACCATGGGAGGACCATACATACCACCATGTGAGAATGGCCCCAGCCCTTACATATCACCATAGGAGGACCATACCTACCACTATGTGAGAATGGCTCATGTGCATCTGTGTCTCTGGACTCATCACTTCCCTTTGGATGGAATCTCGATCTGAAGTACACCAAGTCTCCCTCTGAAGTATTCAAACTTCACTCTAGCCAGCGGCTTGGTCAACACATCAGCTATCTGCTCGTCCATCACAACATACAGGAGCGTCACTGCTTCTCTCTGCACCATATCCTTGATATAGTGATACTTGATCTCAATGTGCTTCGACTTGTCATGGAACATTGGGTTCACTGACAACTTCACACAACTCTGGTTGTCGCAATATATGCAAGTAGCACTCAGCTGGAGATCAAACAAATCAGACAGTAGCTTCCTAATCCAAACTGCCTCACAACTGGCCGAACAAGTTGCAACATACTCTTCTTTGGCTGTACTCAGTGCCACACAGGACTGCTTCCTGCTAAACCAAGAGATCATACCTGGTCCCATGCTGAAGCAGCACCCCGAAGTTCTCTTTCGATCAATGGCACTGCCTTCCCAATCTGAATCAACATAAGCCTCCAGGTTAAACTTTTGATTCACCTCATACTTGAGCCCATAGTCAACTGTACCCTTCAGGTACCTCAGAATATGCTTTGCAGCTATCAAGTGAACATGTCTCGGATCTATCAAGTACTGGCTCAAGGTGTTCACCGCAAAGCAGATATGTGGTCTTGTATTCGTTAGGTACATCAAGGACCCAATCATCTGATGATACATCATAGCATCAACCGGCTCAAATGAAGCATCACAAAGAAGCTTCAGGTTTAATGCCATAGGTGTGGCCATGGCCTTGCAGTCCATCATCCAGAACCTCTTTAGGATCTCTACTACATACTCCCCTTGTCCAAGGACGATTCCATCTACACTCTGCCACACCTCCATACCAAGAAAGTAGTGCATCATACCCAAGTCCTTCATCTTGACCTCGGCAGCCAGCTTCCTCCTCGTATCAGCAATCAATCCATCATCACCTATCAAAAACAGGTTATCCACATACAAAAGTAGTATTACTGGATTGCCTTCCTCAACCTTGTAATAAAGGTTGGAATCCGCTTTACTCTTAGTAAAGCCCAAATTGGATAGGAAGCCATCTATCCTGCCATACCAGGTCAGGGGTGCCTGTTTCAAACCATACAGGGCTTTCTTCAGTTTGCACACATGATTCCCTCTATCATGTGTCTCAAACCCGAGTGGCTGCTCCACATACACTTCCTCTTCAACTACACCATTCAAGAAAGTAGTCTTGACATCCATCTGATGTACCTTCCATTTCATCACTGCAGCTAGAGCAAGTACTGATTTAATGGAAGTGTATTTGGCCATAGGAGCAAAGGTCTCTTCATAATAGATCCCTTCTTTCTGGGAGAAGCCAGGAGCTACAAACCTTGCCTTATATTTTTCTATGCTACCATCTACAGCATGCTTGATCTTATAGATCCTTTTGGAAGTCACCACAGACTTCCCATATGGTCTTGGGACCATATGGGAATGCCAAACCTTTCTGCATCTTGGATGAGCTCTCTATCCCATGATGGTTTCCTCTTGTGAGAGTTCTTCTCATGGGGTGGATCTACAGGTTGTTGTGGATCTTCTATTTCATGATCTTCTTCAGGAACTGCTTCATTCATGGTGGTGTTTTGAATTCTGGATATTCTGGGTTCTTCATTATCTTCAACTAGTTTTTTCCTTGATTTGATATATGCTGATCTTTCATCAAATGTTACATCCCTACTGATATCAATCTTCTTGAATCCTGGGAAGTAGATTCTGTAAGCCTTTGAGATTTCACTATAACCCACGAATATGCCCTTCTTTCTTGAAGGATCTAACTTTGTCCTCTTTTCTTTTGGGATGTGAGTGTATACTGGAAAACCAAGTATTTTGAGATGGCTAACTTTTGGTTTCTTACCAGTGAACACTTCTTCTGGTGTTTTGTTGTCAAGTATCTTATGGGGTGTTCTGTTTTGCACATATACATTTGTCCTGGCTGCTTCATCCCATAAGTGCATAGGTAGATCTTGGTCATCAAGCATTTCCCTAACTGCTTCCATGATTGTTCTATTCTTTCTTTCCGCAACCCCATTCTGTTGTGGATTGTAAGGAGTAGTCAACTCCCTCTTAGTCCCTGAATCACTGCATAGCTTCTCGAAGTATCCTAAAGTAAATTCTCTGCCATTGTTGGATCTGAAGATCTTGATCTTCATATCAATTTGGTTTTCTATCAAGGCTTTGAATTCCTTGAATTTGTCAAACACTTCATCTTTGTTCTTCAAGAAGTAAACCCAAGTCTTCCTAGAGAAATCATCAATGAAGGAAACATAGTATACATACCCACTCATAGAACTGGATGACATCGGACCACATACATCAAAGTGGATGATTTTCAATATTCTTTTTTCCTTTCTTTCAATACTTGGAAATGTCTTCTCTATGTTCTTTCCTCCTCCTCTCTACCCATTGTTTTAGAAAAAAAATTGTTTTTCTGCTACTATCTCTTCTTCAACCAAAACTTCTTCAACTACTGATTCAAAGGGTGGTGGTTTATTTGTTTGGCTTCTTGTTAATACAATTAGGTGCCAAAACCATTCTCTGATACCACTTGTAATTTCTCTTTTTCAAAAATTTATTAAAATGACTAATTTTCCACTTTTTCCCCAATTTCGACCCTTCACTAGTTTTGTTGTTTTAGCCTCCAAATTAACCCAAATGCTCCAAAATATTATGTAAGGGTATATGAATGATATTTAGAATTGAATATTAGGTTCATGGATGATTTATAACCCTCAAAAGACTTCTGCAAATTTGATTTATATTCTGGTCAATGTATGGTATTATTTTAACTAGCAATTTATGCATCAAATCCCCCCTGGGTAAACACTGAAATGGCCTCCCAAATGCTTCCAAAATCCCTCGAATTTCTGAAAAAAGGTAGGTGATGTGTTAAGGATGTTATTAAGGTCTTATGTGCATCATTAATTGATTATTATCTCTGTTCCAACCCTCTCCCATTCAGCTGCAAAAATCACCAATTCAACCCTTGTGGAAATGGCACTATTTCTTCTCCCAATGCAATTAAACTGAGTAAAAATACATCAAATGCTTAAGTACAGTACATGAAAATTGTAAAATACATCCATGGCAGTATATTAATCATAAATTCATCATAGAATCATCCATTCATATGAAACCATCAGCATTATCATGCTATACATCAATGTAGTGGGGAAATGGACATTGTTTGCTCATTAACCAACATTTTTGCATACAACCAGTTGGTATTTCGACTTGAGACTTTCTGAATATGAATAAAAGATGATATGAAGATATTAAAATAAGAAATACATAATTAAAATCTCTCCCAGGAAGCACAACAGCTCACAAAAAATGCCCTCCCTCAAGGAGCATGAATATGCCTTCAAAACTGGAAATGGTTGAGAGATGGTGCTGCACTAAACAAAACTATGAGCTTCCCTGTAGCTGATACCTACAAATAAAAATCCATTAAAGCTCCATGAAAGACCTGAGTGGCCTCTCCAAACACCAACTTGGATGGGAATCTTTCACCCTCGAAATTGGCTAAGGCAAGAAACTAGTCATCCACTAGCTCTCTCTTCGCAAATGCATTTTTTCTCAAATCATCAAAAGCCATTAGCATACTTGATTTATACATTTTATAGCCAAAATTAGCCTTCTAAGGGTCGAAATCCTCTCATTATATTCTAGATATTTACACTTAGGAAATATTCCACATTTGCCACTTGTCTCCTAGTTTCCAAGCCTCCATCTTCTCCTAATTTCCAGTAGGAGTCTCTTTAGCTTTCCCCAACTCCATGAGTGCCTTCTTGAGCCTAATTTAGGGGTTGACATGTCATAATGGTTAGGTATAAGAAATTGGATCTGAATTTTTTCATAGATGTCATAGATGCTTCATCATTGTTGTCATAAGACTAGAGAATCTAGCCCAAGTGTCCACTAGTCTCCAATTTGACTCTTCCTCGTCCATGGAGAATACTATTCCACCACATTCCGACCTAAGATGCTCCATGCCATGTGTATGACTTACCAACTCACCAAATAATGTTTTCCTTCCCATGGATTCGAAATGCCAAGTGAGATTTTCCATGTGGCAGTGAGAAACCAAGCTAGTGGGGGTCCCACATCCTCCAAATGTCCTCAAAACCATTTGCCACCTATAATTCCTCTTGGATTCATTTATTAAACTTATTTATTAAATACTTGGACTATTCTAATGTGTAAAAATTATTCCTTTGCTCCCTTATTACAATTCCCAATGTACCCATTCAACCAAGGGAACTTGGTAGGATTGATGGGGATTGTCTGCTATACAATTATTTGACTGGGGACATTACAACATTGATGGGTAGCATGGCCTAAATCATCGCACAAAGAGAATTTGGGGGGAGCATGAATTGTTGGGGGATTCTTCGCCAGCTTTAGATTCGATGGGGTGGTGCGGGTTGCAGGTGCAGCGGTGTAGGTTTGTGGTCCTCTGCCCCTAGTGTAGCGTAGTGGAGGGGGAGCATTACTGGATGTTGATGCAGTTGCAACTATTGGAGGTGGTCAATTTTGAATGTTTGCTACACTAGGGAGTGGATGATTAGAGGTATTGATGGGTTGCATCGGTTGTAAAATGACATTCGGTGTCAAGAGAGGGGTTGGGGTAGGCTGGTACCACATAGGTAGTCCTAAAGTTAACCCTAGAAGATTAAGCGTAGCCTTTACAGGGGTGCTGACTAGTCCTGAAGGAGGAAATAGAAATGAGATAGTGTGAATGGGTGTGGCTCCAATATGACTTGACACTAAGGGTGGTTGTGGCAGTAAAGGGGGATGTTGGTTAGGTGCCTGTGAGAGGGTGCACAAATAAGATATTTCGGTTATCCGTAAAGGGGTTGGAATGGATTGGAATGTGGAATTCATGGGAGTATCTAAGTATATCCTAGGTCCAACTATGGAGACGAACGATGTGGGTGCGCTCTTAATTGGTTGTTCAATCATAGGTAGAACATTTTCAGGTGCGACGGAAGCATTAGGATCATAATATGTCAGTTGATCTATTTTGACCACATGTCTCTCATTGGGAAACATCATGATAAAGAAGATAGATGGAGCAACAATTTTATAGCATACATGTAACTTCGTCCTAGTAAGAGGTTGTAATCAAGTTGGGCATTGATGACCTCTATGTCTATGAGAACTGTTTTGCCACCTATTTGCACGGGCATGTTAGCCAAAAGGCCTTGTGGTTGAGCTGAATGCCCATCATAAGCTCGTAAAGATCTGGTGGATGGTTGCAGTGTTGGAGATTCGAGCTTCTTTGAGACAAATGTTGACATGACGTAGCTGGAGGCACCTTCATTGATGATGCATCGATGAATGACAAGGTTTTGAATGGACACAAAAACTTGAAATGCTAAAGTTGAAGGCATATGTGGTTCGGCTTGGTCCAAATCGAATGCAATCATTCGTGAATCGTTAGGGTCTATCGCACCAATGGCATATAACAATAATTTATTCTATGCAGGACAGTTTTTTACGACTGCCAGGGTGGACATAGTAGTGGGGGACTAGGCTAAGTCTTCCACAATGTTATAATTTGAGGTGGCACGAGCGTTAGCGTTATTGTTTATCCATTGTAGGGGGAAGTGAGGGGCTTTAGGGCCCCGTCCAATGGCATAATAAGTATGTGTAATGACTAATCAGTTGGAAGGGTGTTTGTGGATGGATCAGTAGGCGTGGTTTCAGTGGTTGAACCATATTGGTTTCGGTGTGTTTGGAGGTTGATATCAATTGATGACCTCATTAATAGATGGTGAGTACCTAAATCCGTATGCTAATAATCAGTTGTAGCATAAGTAATTTGCTGGTGTGGTTCCGTGTTCCCTTGGGAGGGATCCAACGGGCGAGTGTTCAGTACTCCTTATGTAGGTAAAGGGTTCTGCAAAACCATGGGTTGCGGTTGAGGAGGTGGTGATGGCTCTGTCGCGTGCCCTTGGCGTTGGGCGTCATTAGTCCAGAGTTGGCGTGCTGGCTCCAAATGGGGGCATGAATGTGTGTAATGGCCATATACTCTCCATATGGAACACGGATGGTTTGTTCTTAAATTAGGATTTTTACTCTGTTTTGGTGGACGATCAGGGTTTTGGTTAGCAGGAGCTGGATTATTATTATTCGGAGGATTAGGTGGCTGACCACCTTGGTTTTGAGGTTGATTGTTCTCGTGGTTACGTCGTCTTCCACAGTTTTGTTGACCTCCTTGATTACGTTGGTTATTCTGGTTTTGGGGCTGGTTCTGCTGTGCATACACTTTCAATTGGGAAGTAGGGGGGTTTTGAGGTCGCGCAGGTGCTAGAGCAGGCTGCGATGGATAGTAAGTGGGAGGGTTCGAAGGTGGCCCAAGTGCTTGTTGTGGTTGTTGGTAATTTTGAGCCATTGGAAGTGTTGGGGTAGAAGATGCTGCCTGTGGAGGGTAATAAGCCGCTGGGGCTTGTGAGTGAACAAGAGCATGAGTGGCTTGTTGGTGATAATATGTAGAAGGTGCATAAGCTGAAGGTGCATGCCTGTAACACTGTGGTGGACATGAGGGTCCATGAGTGTGGTGGGTGTGTTCCATTGGAGCATATGAAGTAGTAGCTCCGTAATGAGATGTAGCCCTTGAAAGGTCGGGGGTGTTATTGGTTCTCATAATAGTAAAGGGTTTTTTTTTTTACACAACCTAGCCAATGATGTTGTCGGCGGCATGGGATGCCCCCAGTGCATCATTCCGAGAGGAATTGCCATGGGGGCGTCAGGTAAAATTGTATATAGGTAGCCAGATTGGGCGTAGATTAAATAAAACTATTGGGATTTTAGAATGGCTTCTTCTTCCTCCTGGGGTCGTTCAGAAGCCACATCTTTGGCTATGGCTGGAAGGAGACATTTTAGGAACCAATACACAAAAATACGATCATCTAGCTTGATCTTGCATAGACTATGACATTTACGCCACTCATGGATGTGATCTGTGATATGGGTAGTTGTGTTCCGTCTACAAGACAATAGGATTTCTAATCCTGCGTCATAGCGGACGGGTAGTTGAAAGAACTATAGGAAAGTTGAGGCAAGGGATGTAAATGTAGGGTGTGTCCCATGAGGGTGCTCGATATACCATTTAGCTGCAAAGCCAGTGAAGGTTCTTTGCAAAAGATGTAGGAGAATAGATTCATCTACTATAGAGTTGGAGAAACACCATAGATGAAAAGACATAATGTGATTTTGTGGGTCCTCACTAGCCTTCCCCTCAAACTTAGGGATGTCTGATGGGAGTTTAGTGGGCATGTGAGGCCAAGTAGGATCATGTCTAATGGGATCGTTTGTTAATATTACCAGGTTCGGTAGGTTAAGACTAGCCATAAATGGAAAACTGGCAGAGGAGTGTGACATGGTCACTGGGGCATATGTGCTATTGGTAGCATTATTGATTAGGACACTGCCCCCAAAGGGAATATTGGTCATGAGGGGGATATGACCCCCAAATAAAGGTGAGGAGTTGGTATGAGAGGGTCCTGCGCCTCCATGTGTAACATGGGTCACAGATGGGTTGGGATTAGGTATAGAAATGTTTGGGTCTGGTATAGTGGCAGGGATGGTAGTCGTAGGTCCCATCAAGGGCATGCTTAGGGTATGTCCCATGGAGGGCATAACCAGAGTAGGAGTGGGTCCCATAGATGGCATACCCAAAGTAGGAGTGGGTCCCATAGAGGGCATACCCAAATTAGTTATGGCAGTGGTTGGTAATGTGGTAGCTGGGGTGGTGGTAGATGTTCCACCAGCATTCCCTGTAAAGAAGGGTTTGGAAGTCATGCCAGCCATGGGGCTAGTTGGTGTTGTGTATGTAGGGTATTCAAATTCTGCCTTAGAATCAGATGTGAAATTAGGGGCGTCAGAATCGGGTTATGATGCTCTATGCTGATGACAAGTGGAGTCTAGGGACAAGGCTCTACGTCTGTGATGAGTGGTGTCAAGTTAACCGTACTGCGAGGGTTCACCCCAGAAGCACTGATAATGTCTCAGGGACTCAATGGTGATAGTCGGCTAGTAAAACTAGTGGGTAGTGGTGAGTGAAAAGGTCAAAAACCCTAATGAAACTATGTGTGCAAGAGGGGAGTGTACAAACAATGGCACTCAGGCCAACAATTGAACTCAAAACACTTATGGTAACAGCTTTGCTACGGTAAGTGGAGTAAGAAAAAAAGATGGTAAAAATACCAACAAGCAAATGGCTCCTAAAAAAAAAATGGTGTACTCACTAAACCAAGGGGAGGTAAGAGAGTATGCAAATGCCTAACTAAAAAGGTATTATGGTTACAACAATACGTATCCTCTGCAAGGTGATGAAATCCAAGTCAGACAATACGAAATGTAGACCCAAAGGCTAATGATATCCCCCTACCGGGAGGGACACTAGGTAGAAAATCCTAGAAGAAAGGCCACTAAGTTACCCTATTCATGACAGGTCTAGAAAGGTGAATCTACAGCTCCTGTTCTATCGCCCATGTACTCCCATATGGGTAGAACACCGAGAACAACAAGTAGGTATCCTTCAGTGACTGAATGGATTGCAGTAGTCCACTCAAGCCTCCGGAACCAGTCTTCCTACTTTGACCCTCCTAAGGGAGAGGCCTTTCCGACAAGTTGGTGTATAACTGTGCCAATAAGTACTAAGGGATTTTGGTACCCTAATTTTCAACAACTATGTCTCAAATGAAAGTGAGTGAGGAGTGTTATTTGGATACCTATCCCCTCAATCCTACCTAACTACAATGTGCTTTTGATGTTCCCCGAGTGGGGTTAGAAAATTTGTTGAGTTAAGTAAAAATTTTATGGTTCACTTTGATTAATGGTGACAGAGTGTGTATAAGTGTGGCTATGTACCAAAATAAAATGCCTTGCTTGGGAAAATATTTATCAAATTAAAATGTTGATTTTAACTTGCAAATATGAAAAATTAACTGTAAATGCCTAATAATTTCCTTTTCAATAAAAATACTGAAATTTTTTCCAAAATGATATAGCAAACCAAATAACAGAAAATGTAAATGAATATTTGAGGCTGCAAGTAAAACAGTAGGCTTCCAAAGTGCAAGGGAGATGGATAGAAAATATGGGTTGAAATGGGTTGTGAAAACTCAGACGGCAAATCGCAGGGTCGAAATTGTGATTGTCTGAGGAAAAACTCGTGTTCTGGATCGCAACGATCTGGAAAAATCTCGCGATCTGAGTCGCAGGTAGGGGGCTGTAAGTTGCAATGTGGAATTGCGGCTTTGGATCGGAAACCCGTGATCTCTATCATGGATAACAAGGAAAAACTCACGATTTTGGGTTAACACACAGAGTTTTGAAATCATGAGTTTCGGCTAAAAAGCAGCGATCTGGATCGCGACTGTGGGTTCAGAAACCTGTGATTTACGAGACGGAAAAAGTTGCTGAAAATGAAAGCCGAAATTTAAAAATTGGGACTGTGTGTGTTGCAGAAATGGCCAAGGGCTAGGGAAGCAAGCTATGGGCTTAGTTGTAGGCCAGATATACAAAAATAAAGCGAAATAACAACTAAAATAAGAATAATTCTCTATCTAAATAGATATTCAAAGATTCAAAGTAAAGCAGAGTCACCAAAAACTATTGCTTGGGTTTTCACCCAAACATGTACAAATGTGCACCTACTAACTTCGTAGTAGCAGTCTCGATTAAAGCAGTAAAAACTAATGTAAAAACAAATATTAATCTAACATGTGCAATAAAGTAAATGTATAGTAAACAGTAAAAACTCGAAGGATCCATGTAAATTTTTTTTTTTATGAAAAATAGGTTTATAAATAAAAAATTACCTAAAATGGTGAGTTTGGTTGAGCTTGAGCAGCTGCAAGGGTGAGGTGCTCTAATGCTCCAATGATATTTCTCTTCCCCAAATGCAAGTGGGAGGATTGGCCAAAAAGGGAACTCCAAAGATGGATCTAATCTCAAATGATGGCTCAATATCTAAGGAAAGAAATTGGTAGCATAATGATAGGATGAATGTGGATCATTAGTGAGGAGCCTTTATCACCTTTTTATAGCTTTTGGGTGATGGAGAATACAACCATGGTTTAAGTAAACCAATGGTATTTGTGAAAAATGGTTTAGGTTTTATTTCCCTCTTTTTCCCTCTTTGTTTTTCCTTTTTTGAATATATTTTTGAATTTTATTCCCTTTTCATTGATTTTGGGGAATTTTGTGTTATATTTTGAGCATTAATTCAACATACTCTATGATCTTTACTGAGAGAATAACATGTACAACATATCAAACATATAAAGCATGTATCAAGCATATCAAGCAATTGCATAAGACAATGGACACATAGAGTTTCACTGGGGAAAATCATAAAGGTGAAAAACCCCACAACTTCCTCAGAGATAGAAAGAGAAATGATACAACCAAATACAAGAGATAGTATTCTACTAGCAGCTACTCCTCCTCCTCAACTAGTGCACCACTTTCCGAGTGATGTAAGAGTGAGTAATGAGATGATCAAATAGAGTGCTTCCCGCACTCTATTTATACATGACCTGACTTGCCTAATATCCTAGTAGGGTCGACTTGTCTAACTTAGTCTAATAACCCATGGTTACATCAAACAGGTCCAACCCCACACTTGGTGGTCTAATAACACATCATAGCAAGTTACGACACTTGCGACACTTGCCAATACAAATGACGACACCTCCGTATAGAGGAATAATACCATCTCTATAGCATTACAATATACATAGGTGAAATACATTCCAAAGTTGCATATACATCAACACTCCCTCTTAACTAGGAAGGTATTTCTCGACACAGATCTGCTAGCACAAGTCTTCTTCTTTGGATCATTGTCGAAGATCATCGTCATCGAATGATCATCATCGAATCATCGTCATCCTCACTACTGCTGCTATCTTAATCAATCTCCAATCTACTCGTCATAGGAAGTTCTACAGAGCCAGTATTTTTTCATACTGGATGTAGGCATGCCACCTGCAGGTCTTCATAATCTACAAAGCAAGCCCATTTTCATGCTGGATGAACATAATCAACATCTCTGCGAGCAAGCCATCAAGTAGGTACAAAACAGGACTGATTATACTACTTCTGCAAAACCTACAAGATCTCCCAAGACTGATTACACTGCCTCTGCAAAACTTGCAAGAGCATCTCAGGACTGATCATATGCCTCTACAAAACCTTTGTACCATACTGTCACATCATCATCATCATCCATGGAGCGCAACCCAGATGCACCTCACACAGTAGTTATATACACTGGCATGGGAGGACCTACCTACCACCATCCAAGAATGGCTCAGCACTTACATCACAACCATGAGAGGACTTACCTACCACCATGTCTCCATGGGAGGACCTACCTAGCATCATGTTGAAAAGGCAAAACAATTAAGTCAACGACCATGAGCGGAATCTCCTATCACCATGTCACCATGGAAGGAAGTACCTACCATCATATGGGAAAATCCCAACAATTACATCAACGACCATGAGAGGACTCTCCTATCACCATGTCATCATGGAAGGAACTACCTACCATCATGTCAGAAAAGCCCAACATCCCTTATATCTCACCATGGGTGTACCATACCTACCACCATGTGAGAATGGCCCAGCCCTTACATCTGCACCATGGGAGGACCATACATACCACCATGTGAGAATGGCTCCAGCCCTTACATATCACCATAGGAGGACCATACCTACCACTATGTGAGAATGGCTCATGTGCATCTGTGTCTCTGGACTCATCACTTCCCTTTGGATGGAATCTCGATCTGAAGTACACCAAGTCTCCCTCTGAAGTATTCAAACTTCACTCTAGCCAGTGGCTTGGTCAACATATCTGCTATCTGCTTGTCCATCACAACATACAGGAGCCTCACTGCTCCTCTCTTCACCATATCCATGATATAGTGATACTTGATCTCAATGTGCTTCAACTTGTCATGGAACATTGGGATCGCTGAAAACTTCACACAACTCTGGTTGTCGCAATATATGCGAGTAGCACTTAGCTGGAGATCAAACAAATCAGACAGTAGCTTCCTAATCCATACTTTCTTAAAACTAGCCAAACAAGCTGCAACATACTCTGCTTCGGCTGTACTTAGTGCCACACAGGACTGCTTCCTGCTAAACCAAGAGATCATACTTGATCCCATGCTAAAGCAGCACCCCGAAGTGCTCTTTCGATCAATGGCACTGTCTACCCAATCCGAATCAACATAACCCTCCGGGTTAAACTTTTGATTCGCCTCATACTTGAGCCCATAGTCAACTGTACCCTTCAGGTACCTTAGAATATGCTTTGCAGCTATCAGGTGAACATGTCTCGGATCTGTCAAGTACTAGCTCAAGGTGTTCACCGCAAAGTAGATATGTGGTCTTGTGTTCGTTAGGTACATCAAGGACACAATCATCTGACGATACATCATAGCATCAACTATCTCAAATGAAGCACCATACAGAAGCTTTAGGTTTGATGCCATAGGTGTAGCCATGGCCTTGCAGTCCATCATCCCAAACCTCTTTAGGATCTCTACTGCATACTCCCCTTGTCCAAGGAAGATTCCATCTACACTCTGCCACACCTCCATACCAAGAAAGTATTGCATCATACCCAAGTCCTTCATCTTGAACTCGGCAGCCAGCTTCCTCCTCGTATCAGCAATCAATCCATCATCACCTATCAAAAATAGGTCATCCACATACAAAAGTAGTATTACTGGATTGCCTTCCTCAACCTTGTAATAAAGGTTGGAATCCGCTTTACTCTTAGTAAAGCCCAAACTAGATAGGAAGCCATCTATCCTGCCATACCAGGTCATGGGTGCCTGTTTCAAACCATACAGGGCTTTCTTTAGTTTGCACACATGATTCCCTCTATCATGTGTCTCAAACCCGAGTGGCTGCTCCACATACACTTCCTCTTCAACTACACCATTCAAGAAAGTAGTCTTGATATCCATCTGATGTACCTTCCATTTCATCACTGCAGCCAGAGCAAGTACTGATTTAATGGAAGTGTATCTGGCCATAGGACCAAAGGTCTCTTCATAATAGATCCCTTCCTTCTGGGAAAAGCTAGGAGCTACAAACCTTGCCTTATATTTTTCTATGCTGCCATCTGCAGCATGCTTGATCTTATAGATCCAATTGGAAGTCACCACAGACTTCCCATATGGTCTTGGGACCATATGGGAATGCCAAACCTTTCTGCATCTTGGATGAGCTGTCTATCCCATGATGGTTTCCTCTTGTGAGAGTTCTTCTCACGGGGTGGATCTACAGGTTGTTGTGGATCTTCTATTTCATGATCTTCTTTAGGAACTGCTTCATTAATGGTGGTGTTTTGAATTCTGGATATTCTGGGTTCTTCATTATCTTCAACTGGTTTTTTCCTTGATTTGATGTATGTTGATCTTTCATCAAATGTTACATCCCTACTGATATCAATCTTCTTGAATCCTGGTATGTAGATTCTGTAAGCCTTTGAGATTTCACTATAACCCACGAATATGCCCTTCTTTCTTGAAGGATCTAACTTTGTCCTCTTTTCTTTTGGGATGTGAGTGTATACTGGAAAACCAAGTATTCTGAGATGGCTAACTTCTAGTTTCTTACCAGTAAACACTTCTTCTGGTGTTTTGTTGTCAAGTATCTTATGAGGTGTTCTATTTTGCACATATACATTTGTCCTGGTTGCTTCAGCCCATAAGTGCATAGGTAGATCTTGGTCATCAAGCATTTTCCTAATTGCTTCCATGATTGTTCTATTCTTTCTTTCGGCAACCCCATTCTGTTGTGGATTGTAAGTAGTAGTCAACTCCCTCTTAATCCCTGAATCACTGCATAGCTTCTTGAAGTCTCCTGAAGTAAATTCTCCGCCATTGTTGGATCTGAAGATCTTGATCTTCATATCAGTTTGGTTTTCTATCAAGGATTTGAATTCCTTGAATTTTTCAAACACTTCATCTTTATTCTTCAAGAAGTAAACCCAAGTCTTCCTAGAGAAATCATCAATGAAGGAAACATAGTATACATACCCACTCAGAGAACTGGATGACATCGGACCACATACATCAAAGTGGATGATTTCCAAGATTCTTTTTTCCTTTCTTTCACTACTTGGAAATGTCTTCTCTGTGTTCTTTCCCTTTGCACAACCTTTTCAAATGCCTTCATGCTTTGTCTGGATTTCAGGATGGCCTTCTACAGCTTTGCTTCCACTTGGTAATGCCCTATAGTGCATGTGTCCAAGCCTTCTATGCCAAAGTTCACTTGGCTCTACTGAATCATGGATCATGGCTTGTTTTGGTTGGCCCTTCAATTTGTATAATCCTCCCTCTTGCTCTCCAATCACCACTGCATCATCTATAGTCTTACCCTTTGGCCACATTAGGACTTGGTCATCTACAAATGCAACCCTCATGCCTTTTGCATCTAATGAAGATATGAAGAGTAGATTCTTCTTGAGACCTGGAACATATAGTACATATTTCATTTTCATAGACTTTCCAGAGTATAGCTTGTAAGAGGCTTCACCACTTCCTTTTATGGGATACTAGTAGTCATCCCCAAGTTTCACCTTGTGGGTTGATTCATGTTCAGATAAATTCATAAAGGAATCCTATCATGTGTTTGGAAGCCCCACTATCTATAAGCCAATCATTACTTCCATGAGTAATGGTACCAGTCGGGGCAGAAATTAAAACATACTCTTCATCAATTGAAGAATCTTCACTTTCTTCCCTAGCCCTCTTCCTGGGAGGTTCATCATCCTCTGCAGCATGAGCATGATGTTTTCTTTTGATGTTCTTCTTTTTCTTGTGGGATCCATCTTTGTTGTTTCTGGTACAATCCCTAGCATAGTGCCCCTTTTCATCACATGTGAAGCATCCATCATTGGATGTGTTCCTTCGAGATCTGAAGCCACCCCTCTGGTTTTGATGGTGGTGCTTTTCTTTCTTACTGTGGTGATGTTCCTTATTATCATCCTACTTATTGGAATGTGTTGTGAGATCTTGGTCTTCATTCCCCAGCTTCTCTTCTCAAGCTACAATTTGAGCTTCTTCTTGTGAGTATTCTTCCCACAACCTACTAAAGGTGATAAGTTTCCTTCTAGCACAAATTCCTTGGATGAAGGAATCCCATGACCTAGGAAGGCCATTAAGAGTGGTCATTACAACTTCTCCATTCTCTATATCTTCTCCCACAGCTTCAAGTTGTTCTTTGATCTAGGAGACCCTTGAGAAATAAGACTGCATAGCTTCTACATTCTGGATCTTGATATCATTCAATTGATTTCTCATGGTCATCTTCTGATTTATGTTCTTCCCTTAGAATAGCTTGGTCAGGGAATCAAACATCTCCTTTGGTGTCTTTAGGGATGAAACATGGGGTATGAGATGATCTTTTATAGAATAAAAAATGATCATCTTAGCATTGACCAAATTCTTTTTGTGTAAGGCTTTAGCCTCTTCTTCTTTTGGGATAGGGACCTCTTCACTTATGTAAGTGTCCAACTCATTTTCTTCTAGGATTAACCCAATCCTATACTTCCATGCTCGAAAGTTATCAGCCCCTTCAAGCTTATCCTCAAGCTTGGTGTGGTGAGACATCTTTAAAGAGTACTTCAAATGAAAATTTAGGTCTTAATACTTGATTTGCTAAAAACTAGATCTTCTCCCAGATTAGGGTTTGTGAGAGAAACCCTAATAATTTAAAATGTGAATTTCAACTTTCTGAAAGGATAGAAAGATGCGCCTTGATGAGTTGATCATTCTAGTATACTCAAAATTTGAAAACTACAAAGTTTCACCCTTCATAAATGCTTTTCAATCTCCCAGATTCACTAGGGAGGACCCTGAATTAGGGTTTGAGTTTCCCAGAGCTTCACCCAACCAAAAATCTCTATCCAAATCTCTAAACTTCGATTGTTCCAAGGAGCTTCCATCTATGTCTTCAGATTTCAAAAATTCCTATTTTTGTGGAAACCTTAATTTTTAGGGCCAAAACTGAAAGTGCCTAGAATTGAATTCTGATTGGACAAAAAGATTCTCCTTGATGAGTAGACTCAATATACCTTACTTCTTTCCCAAAATCTATGGAGAGAAACCCAATAAACAAGAAACCCTAGTTTTTGCCACTGCACAATGTCTTCTTCTCAGGGAAGTTTTGATAACATGTTAGATTTTGAGCATTAATTCAACATACTCTAGGATCTTTACTAAGGGAATAACATGTACAATAGATCAATCATATCAAGCATGTATCAAGCATATCAATCAATCACATAAGACAATGGACACACAGAGTTTCACTGGGGAAAACCATAAAGGTGAAAAACCCCACAACTTCCTCAGAGATAGAAAGAGCAATGATACAACCAAATACAAGAGATAGTCTTCTACTAGTAGCTACTCCTCATCCTCAACTAGTGCGCCACTTTCTGAGTGATGTAAGAGTGAGTAATGAGATGATCAAATAGAGTGCCTCCCGCACTCTATTTATACATGACCTGACTTGCCTAATAACCTAGCAGGGTCGACTTGTCTAAATCAGTCTAATAACCCATGGTTACATCAAACAGGGTCGACCCCACACTTGGTGGTCTGATAAACCATCACAGCTAGTTACGACACTTGCAACACTTGTCAATACAAATGACGACACTTATGTATAGAGGAATAATACCATCTCTATAGGAGTACAATATACATATGTGAAATACATTCCGAAGTTACATATACATCAACATTTTGGACCCCTTTTGAGGGTTTTTTTGTATTTTTTTTAGGAAAATTAAATATTTTGAGGAGAAAAAGATGGATTTTGGCCTTTTTGGTGACCTTTTGAAGGTTTTAGAGGCTAAAAATAGTAGGAAAAGTGGACAAATGGGCCATGTAAATAGGGAAATGAGCAAGTGAGTATTTTTTTGGTGTTAACAGGTGGATTAGGGGAGAGAGAGAGACATAGAAAACATGGTGTGGGAAGGGGGGGGGCAAGGGGATTAGGGAAGATTAGGAAATTTAGAGAGAAGGGGGTAGAGGGTGGGGGTAGAGAGAGAAAACTGGGGGTATTAGGAGGTTGAGGGAAGAGAGAGGGGTGCATGGTAAGTTGTAAGGGGAGGGTTATTAGGAGAGATAAAGTGAGGGTGGGGTAGTGAGAGTAGGAGAGAGAGACAAAGGGGCTTAGGGATCATATTAGCTGGTTTAGGGAGAGAGAGGGCAGGTTAGGGGTAGTCTTAGTGAGAGAGAGAAAGGAGTGTGTTAGGGAGGTTCGATTATAGAAAGAGGGGTGGGTTTTTTTTGTATGTGGAGTAATAGGGTAGGGAAAGAGTGAGAGAGGGGGTTAATAAGGAGTAAGGGGAAGACGAGAGAGAGAGACAAAGAAAGAAGGAGAGAGATAAAGGAGGAATATAGTTTTGGGTTAGGGGGAGGAGTAGGGTGGTGAGAGAGTGAATTAGGATGTTATAAAGGGTTAGGGATAAGTGGGGAGAGAGATATGAGGAGTAGGAATGGGGTTAGTTATAGGGGGAGGAGTAGGGGAGAGAGAGAGAAAGAGAGAGATCTAGGTTTTTGGGTTAGGGGTATGTGGAAGAGTAGGGGAGAGAGAGAGAGAGAGAGAAAGAGAGAGGTGGGGGGGGAGGGTGTGGGTTATTAGTTGTGGGGAGGAGGATGGGGTTTGGGGGAGAGAAAGATAAAGAGAAAATGGTGCGGGTAGGCATATAGGGGTTTAGGGGAGATAAGGGAAGATAAAGAAAATGAAATATAGGGTGGGGATATATATATATATATATATAGAGAGAGAGAGAGAGAGAGAGAGAGATATTGGGCTTGGCAAGTGGTAAGGGGAGGGGCTATTAAGTGACAAGGAGAGAGAGATGCAATGAGAGAGAGAGAATGGGGGAGAGAGGGAAGGGAGGAGAGAGGAGGGGAGGTAGTGTGAGTAAGACAAAGAGAGAGAGGGGGCAAAAGGGGTTGGTTATGGTAAGGGAGAGTAGGAGGGGGATTAGGGTTAGAGAGAGGGGGGGATAGTGGTAGTTAGAGAGAGAGGGGGGGTTTTGAAGGGTTAGTGTGAGAGAGAGTGAGAGAGATGGTGTTAATAAGGGCTAGAGAGAGAGAGAGAGAGAGAGAGAGAAGGAGAGGTAGGATATGAGTAGAGTTGTGAGAGAATAAGAGGGGATTAGTAAGCGTTGGAGAGAGAGAGAGAGAGAGAGATGGGGGTAGGTTATAGGGGGAGGGGGAGTAGAAGAGAGAGAGATCCAAGAGAGAGAAAGAGATGGGGGTATGTTACTATGGGGGAATAGAAGAGAGAGTGATCCAAGAGAGAGAGAGAGGTGGGGTTAAGTTATATGGGGGGGATAAGAGAGAGAGACGAAGTGATTTGGGTAGGGGTATTAGGGGAGAGAGAGGAGGGGTGATTTGGGTAGGGGGATTAGGGGAGAGAGAGAGGTGGGGGGTTGGTTAGGGGGATTAGTAGAGAAAGAGAGGGGGGGATTGGTAGTGTATTATGGGAGAGAGGGAGAGAGAGAGAACTAGGGGTTTTAGGAGGTTAGGGGGGAAAGAGAGGGGTGGTTGGTAAGTTGTAAGTGGAGGGGGATAAGGGAGACAAGGAGAGAGAGGGGGTTAGGGAGAGTAGGAGAAAGAGAAGGGGGATAAAGGAGCATATTAGTGGGGTTAGGGACAGAGAGGGCAAGTTAGGAGTAGTTACAGTGAGAGATAGGGTGGTATTAGGGGGTTTCAATTATAGAGAGAGGGTTATGGGTTAGGTGTAGGTAGTGTGGTAGGGTAGAGAAAGAGTTACAGAGGGGGTTAATAAAGATTAGGGGGAATAGAGGAGAGAGAGAGAGAGAGAGAGAGAGAGAGAGAGGAGGAGGAGGAGTGGGTTATCTATATTGAAAGGAGAAGGGGGTGAGAGAGAGAGAGATGGGTTTTGGGATTAGTGGTATGTGGAGGAGTAGGGGAGAGAGAGAGGGTGAAAGCAAGGGAGGGTGTTGTTGATTAGCGGTGGGGAGGAGGGGGCCTTGGGGGAGAGAAAAAGAAAGAGATCATGGTGAGGTTAGGGAGTTAGGGGTTCAAGGGTTTATGGGAGATAATGGAAGTTGGGGAGAAGGGGATATAGGGTGGAGAGAGAGAGAGAGAGAGAGAGAGAGAGAGATTGATTGGGGTTGGAAAGTGGTAAGGGGAGGTGTATTAGAGGAGAAGGAGAAAGAGATGGAAAGAGAGAGAGAGGGGGGAGAGAGAAAAAGGGGGGATATGAGGGAAGTAGGAGGAATCATAGAGTGCAAGAAGTGGGGGGATAAGGGGGTGTTTATGGGAAGGGCGCATAGGAGGTGGTTTAGGTTTAGAGAGTGGGGGGTTAGGGGTAGTGAGAGTTACAGGAGGGTGTTAGGGATTTGGGTAGAGAGAGAGGGGTGGGGGTTTGGTGTAGATTGAGGAGTATGGGAGAGAGAATGAGAGAGAGAGAGGTGTAGGTAAGTTATAGGGGGAGGGGGAATACGAGAGAGAGAGAGAGAGAGGATGGTTTGGGTAGGGAGACTAGGAGAGAGAGAGAGAGAGAGAGAGATGGAGGTATAAGAGAGAAGAGACATATTAGAGATGTTAGAGAGACATTGGTATAACAGAGAGAGAGGGAGATGTGGGGACGATCAATTGTAGGGGGAGATGGATTAGGGGAGAGAGAGAGAGTGAGAGAGAGAGAGAGAGAGAGAGAGAGAGATGGTAATTTGTAGGGTGGTGTATTAGGGGGGAGAGAGAGGGAGAGAGGTTATTAGTAAGGGTTAGGAAGAAGAGGTGAGAGAGAGAGACAAAGGTTATTAGTAATGGTAGGATGAAAAGGTGAGAGAGAGATAGACAGAGGTGATTAGTAAGGGCTATGAGGAAGAGTTGAGCGAGAGAGAGAGATATAGAGTTTGGGGGAGAGGGGGATAGAGTGAGGGTGATTAGGTGTAGAGGGTGTATGGGGTTTGGGGGAGAGAAAGAGATAGAGATTATGATGGGGAGATAAAGGTAGGGGTTTAGTAAATATTAGGGATGTATGAGAGAGAAAGAGATATATGGGGATGGTAAGTTATAGGGGGACATGGAGAGAGAGAGAGAGGGTTAGGGGTATAGGGAGTAGGGGAAGCGAGAGAGAGAGAGAGAGAGAGAGAGAGAGAGTGGGTGGGGGTAAGTTATATGGGGAGGGGGAATAAGAGAGAGAGATAGATGGGGGGGTTAGGTAGGGGGATTAGGGTAGAGAGAGAGAGAGAGAGAGGTATTAGAGGGAAGGGGGTGTAAGAGATAATAGAGAAGATAGACAGAGGTATAAGAGAGAATAGAAATATTAAGGATGTTATAAAGACATGGGTGTAAGAGAGAGGGCGAGATATGTGTGGATGATAAGCTGTAGGGGGAGATGGATTAAGGGAGAGAGAGAGAGAGAGAGATGGTAAAATGTATGGGGGGTGGATTAGGGGAGAGAGAAAGAGAGAGGTGATTAGAAAGGGTTAGGAGGAAGAGGTGAGATAGAGAGAGATAGAGACAAAGGTTATTAGTAAGGGTTAGGAGGAAGAGGTGAGAGAGATATAGAGAGAGATGATCAGTAAGGGTTAGGAGGAAGAGGTGAGTGAGAGAGATAGATATAGAGTTTGGGGAGTGAGGGAGAGGGTGAGGGTGATTAGGTGTAGAAGGTGTAGGGGGCTGGGGGAGAGAAAGAGATAGATATTGTGATGGGGAGAAAAATGTAGGGGTTTAGTAAATATTAGGTATCTTATAGAGAAGAGGGTATGAGAGAGAGAGATGTGGGGATGGTAAGTTGTAGGGGGGTGGAGAGAGAGAGAGGGTTAGGGGTATAGGGAGTAGGGGGAAGAGAGAGAGAGAGAGAGGGAGAGAGGGAGAGAGATGGAGGGATGGTAACTTATAAGGGCAGGTGGATTAGGGGAGAGAGAGAGAGATAGAAAACATGGTGTGGGAAGGGGGGAGGGGTGACAAGGGGGTTAGGGAAGATTAGGAAATTTAGAGAGAAGGGGGTAGAGAAAGAGAGAGAGAGATTGAGAATAGGGGGTATTAGGGGGTTGGGGGAAGAGAGAGGGGTGCGTGGTAAGTTGTAAGGGGAGGGGTATTAGGAGAGACAAAGAGAGGGGGGGGCTAGCAAGAGTAGGAGAGAGAGACAAAGGGGCTTAGGGATCATATTAGTGGGTTTAAAGTGAGAGAGGGAAGATTAGGGGTAGTGAGAGTGAGAGAGAGAAAGGTGTGTGTTAGGGGGGTTCGATAATAGATTGAGGGTTGGGGGTTTTTTGTAGGTGGAGTAGTAGGGTAGAGAAAGAGTGGCAAAGGGGGTTAATAAGGAGTAATGGGAAGACAAGAGAGAGAGAGAGAGAGAGAGAGAGGAGGAATATATTTTTGGGGTAGGGGGAGGAGTAGGGTGGTGAGAGAGTAAATTGAGTTGTTATAAAGGGTTAGGGATAATTGGGGAGAGAGAGAGGAGGACGAGGAATGGGTTTTGTTGTAGGTGGAGGAGTAGGGAAGAGAGAGAAAAAGAGAGAGATCTAGGTTTAGGGGTTATGGGTATGTGGAAAATTAGGGGAGAGAGACAGAGAGAGAAAGAGGAGGTGGTGGGGATGAGGATTAGGTTTGCGGGAGAGAAAGATAAAGAGAAAATGGTGAGCGTAGGCATATAGGGGTTTAGGGGAGATAAGGGAAGATAGAGAGAGAGAGAGAGAGATTGGGGTTGGCAAGTTGTAAGGGGAGCTGTTATTAAGTGAGAGGGAGAGAGAGATGGAGAGAGAGAGAGAGAACGGGGGAGAGAGAGAAGGGAAAAGACAGGAGGGGAGGTAGGGTGAGTGAGACAAAGAGAGAGAGGGGGGTGAAGGGGTTGGTTATGGTAAGGTAGAGTAGGAGGGGGGTTAGGGGTTGTCAGAGTGAGAGTGGGGGGTGTTAAAGGTTTGTGTGAGAGAGAGTGAGAGAAACAATGTTAATAAGGGCTAGACAGAGAGAGACAAGGAGAGGTAGGAGATGAGTAGACTGGTGAGAGAATAATAGGGGATTAGTAAGTGTTGGAGAGAGAGAGAGAGAGCGAGAGAAAGAGATGGGGTTAGGTTATAGGGGGAGGTGGAATAGAAGAGAGAGATCCAAGAGAGACAGAGAGAGAGAGAGAGAGAGAGAGAGAGATGGGGGTAGGTTATAAGGGGAGAATAGAAGAGAGAGATATCTAAGAGAGAGAGAGGTGGGGTTAAGTTATATGGGGGGGATAGGAGAGAGAGAGAGAGAGAGGGATCCAAGAGAGAGAGAGTTGGTGATTTGGGTAGGGCATTTAGTGGAGAGAGAGAAGGGGGGATTTGGGTAGGGGGATTCAGGGAGAGAGGGAGGGGGGGTTGGTAAGGTATTATGGGAGAGAGGGAGAGAGAGCAAACTAGGGGTTGGGTGTGAGAGAGAGGGGTGGTTGGTAAGTTGTAAGGGGAGCGAAATAATAGAGACAAGGAAAGAGAGGGGGATTAGGGAGCATATTAGTGGGGTTAGGGACATAGAGGGCATGTTAGGGGTAGTTACATTGAGAGATAGGGTGGTGTTAGGGGGTTTTGATTATAGAGAGAGGGTTGTGGCTTAGGTTTAGGTAGAGTGGTAGGGTAGAGAAAGAGTTAGAGAGGGGGTTGATAAAGATTAGGGGGAATAGGAGAGAGAGAGAGAAGGAATGGAAGTTAGAGGTAGGAATAGGAGTAGCGGAGAGAGAGGGGGGGAATGGAAGTTAGAGGTAGGGGTAGGAGTAGGGGAGAGAGAGAGAGAGATAGGGTGAGGGGGAGGGAGGGTGTTATTGATTAGCTTTGGGAGGAGGGGGGGCTTGGGGGAGAGAAGGAGAAAGTGATCATGGTGAAGGTAGGGAGGTAGGGGTTAAGAGGCTTAGGGGAGATAGTCAAAGTTAGGGAGAAGGGGAGAGAAAGAGAGAGAGAGAGAGAGAGACTGTTTGGGGTTGGAAAGTTGTAAGGGGTGGGGTATTAGGGGAGACAGAGAAAGAGATGGAAAGAGAGATAGGGGGGTAGAGAGAAAAAGGGGGGGATATGAGGCAAAGTACGAGGAGTAAGAGAGAGCAAGAGGTGGGGGGATAAGGCAGTGGTTATGGGAAGGGAGAGTAGGAGGTGGTTTAGGGTTAGAGAGTGGGAGGTTAGGGTTAGTTTGAGTGAGAGTAGGGGTGTTAGGGATTTTGGTAGAGATATAGGGGTGGGGGTTAGGTGTAGGTTGAGTAGTATGGGAGAGAGAGTGAGAGAGAGAGAGAGGTGCAAGTAAGTTATACGGGGAGGGGGAATAAGAGAGAGAGAGAGAGAGGGGGGGTTGGGTAGGGGAATTATGGAGAGAGAGAGAGAGAGAGAGAGAGAGAGAGAGAGAGAGAGAGAGAGAGAGAGAGAGAGAAAGATGGAGATATAAGAGATAAGAGACATATTAAATAGGTTAGAGCAACATTGGTATAAGACAGAGAGAGAGATAGAGGGATATGTGGGGATGATCAGTTGTAGGGGGAGATTGATTAGGAAAGAGAGAGAGAGAGAGAGAGAGAGATGGTAAGTTGTAGGGGGGTGGATTAGGGGGGAAAGAGAGAGAGAAAGATTATTAGTAAGGGTTAGGAAGAAGAGTTGAAAGAGAGAGACAAAGTTTATTAGTAAGGGTTAGCAAGAAGAGGTGAGAGAGAGATAGAGAGAGGTGATTAGTAAGGGTTAGGAGGAAGAGGTGCATGAGAGAGTGATATATAGAGTTTGGGGGAGATGGGGAGAGGGTGTGTGGGGTTTGGGGAGAGAAAGAGATAGAGATCATGATGGGGAAATAAAGGTAGGGGTTTAGTAAATATTAGGGATGTTAGAGAGAAGATGGTATGGGGGGAGAGAGAGATATGGGGATGGTAAGTTGTAAGGGGAGGTGGAGAGAGAGAGAGTGAGAGAGGGTTAGGGGTATAGGGAGTGGGGGAGAGAGAGAGAGAGAGAGAGAGATGGAAGGATAGTAACTTAGAGGGGGAGGTGTAATAGGGGAGAGAGAGAGAGAGAGAGAGAGAGAGAGAGAGTGACATAAAACATGGTGTGGGAAGAGGGGAGAGGCGGCAGGGGGCTTAGGGAAGATTAGGAAAGTTAGAGAGAAGTGAGTAGAGGGTGGTGGTAGAGAGAGAGAGAGAGATATGACTTTAATTTAAAGGGGGTGGAGAGGGAGGGAGATAGAGCGAGAACTGGGTGTTTTAGGGGGTTTGGGGAAGAGAGAGGGTGCGCGCTAAGCTGTAATATGAGGGGGATTAGGAGAGTCAAAGAGAGAGGGTGGGTAGGGAGAGTTGGAGAGAGAGGCAAAGAGGCTCAGGGATCATATTAGTGGGGTTAGGGAAAGAGAGGGAAGGTTATGGGTAGTGAGAGTGAGAGAGAGAAAGGGGTGTGTTAAGGAGGTTTGTTATAGAAAGAGGGTTGGGGGCTATTTGTAGGTAGAGTAGTAGGGTAGAGAAAGAGTGAGAGTGGAGGTTAATAAGGAGAAAGGGAAAGACGAGAGAGAGAGATAAATGAGGAATATATTTTGTGTGTAGGGGGAGGAGTAGGGTGGTGAGAGAGTGAATTATGATGTTATAAGGGGTTAGGGATAAGAGGGGAGATAGAGAGGAGGAGGAGGAGTGGGGTTAGTTTTACACAGGCATAGCAAGGGTGAGAGAGAGAGAGAGAGAGAGAGCTGGGTTTAAGGGTTAGGGGTATGTGGATGAGTAGGGGAGAGAGAGAGAGAGAGAGAGAGGTGGGGGATGTTCTATGGGATTAGTGGTGGGGAGGAAGATGGGGTTTGGGGGAGAGAAACATAAAGAGAGAATGGTGGGGGTAGGGGTTTATGGGAGATAAGGGAAGATAGAGAAAATGAAATATAGGATGGAGAGAGAGAGTGAGAGAAAGAGGGATATTAAGGATGGAAAGTGGTAAGGGGAGGGGTATTAAGTCAGAGGGAGAGAGAGTGATTAAGAAAAAGAGAGAGAGAATGAGGGAGAGAGAAAGGGGATCAGAGAGGAGGGGAGTTAAGGGTAGTAAGACAAAAAGGGAGAGGAGGGAGGAGAGTTTGGTTATGGGAAGGGATTGCAGGAATGGGGTTAAGGGTAGAGAGAAAGGGGTTAGGGGTTGTCAGAGTGAGAGAGGGGGTGTGTTAGGGAGTTGGGGAGAGAGAGTGAGAGAGACATTGTTAATAAGGGCTAGAGAGAGAGAGAAAGAGAGGAAGGAGATGAGTAGGGTGGTGAGAGAGTAAGAGGGGATTAGTAAGTGTTGGAGAGAGAGAGAGAGAGAGAGAAAGAGATGGGGGTAGGTTATATGGGGAGGGGGAATAGGAGAGAGAGAGAGATAGAAAGAGAGAGAAAGATGTGGGGTTAAGTTATATGGGGCGATACGGGAGAGAGAGTGAGAGAGAGAATTCCAAGAGAGAGAGGGGTGATTTGGCTAGGGAGATTAGGGAAGAGAGAGAAGGGGGGGATTTGGGTAGGGTGATTAGGGGAGAGAGAGAGGGGGGGGTTGGGTATGGTATTATGAGAGAGAGAGGGAGACAGAGAGAGAGAGAATTAGTGGTTTTAGGGGTTTGGGGGGGCGAGAGAGGGGTGGGTGGTAAGTTGTAACAAGAGGGGGATATGAGAGACAAGTAGATAGAGGGGGGGTTAGGTAGAGTAGGAAAGAGAGATAGCAGTAGTGTGAGTGAGAGAGAGGGGGGTTTAGGGGTTTCAGTTATAGAGAGTAGGTTGTGGGTTAGTTGTAGGTTGAGTGGTAGGGTAGAGAAAGAGTTACAGAGGGGTTTAATTAAGATAAGGAGGCATATAGGAGACAGAGAGAGAGGAGGAATAATGGATGTTAGAGGTAGGGGTAGGAGTAGGGTAGTGAGAGAGTGAATTAGTTTGTTATTAAGGGTTAGGGATAAGAGGGGAGAGAGAGAGTAGGAAAAGGAATGGGTCTAGTTGTATGGGGAGGATCAGGGGTGAGATAGAGAGGGAGAGATATGTTAGGAGTTTGGGAGACATAGATGCGTTTAAGGGTTAGTTGTATGTGGAGGATTAGGGGGGAGAGAGAGAGAGAGAGAGAGAGAGAGATAGAGAGAGAGAGGGCAAGGGATGATGTTGGTTATTAGTGGTGGGCAGGAGGAGGGAGGTTGGGGGAGAGAAAGAGAAAGAGATCATGGTGAGGGTAGGGGGTAGTGGTTCAAGGGTTTATGGGAGATAAGTGAAATTAGGTAGCAGTGTATATAGGGTGGGGAGAGAGAGAGAGAGAGAGAGAGAGAGAGAGAGAGAGAGAGATTGTGTCTGAAGAGAGGGAGAGGTATTAGGGGAGAGGGAGAGAGAGATGGAAAGAGAGAGAGGGAGGGAGAGAGAAAAAGCGAGGAGATGAGGGAAAGTAGGAGGCATAAGAGAGAGTGAGAGGTGGGGGCGAAGGGGGGTGGTTATGGGAAGGGAGAGTAGGAGGTGGTTTATGTCTAGAGAGTGGAGGGTTAGGTGTAGTGAGAGTGAGAGAGGGGGGATTTTAGGGTATTGGGTAGATAGAGAGGGGTGTTGGTTAGTTGTAGGTTGAGGAGTATGGGAGAGAGAGTGAGGGAGAGGGGGTTAATAAGGATTAGGGTGAAGAGGTGTGAGAGAGAGAGATACAGAGTGGGTGGGGGGTTTTAGAGCTAGGAGATAAGTAGAGTTGTGAGAGAGTGAGAGAGGGGATTAGTATGTGTTTAGAGAGAGAGAGAGATGGGGGTTTGGATAGGGGGATCTGGGGAGATAGAGAGGGAGAGAGAGAGAGAGAAAGGATGTGGAGAGAGAGAGAGAGAGATGGGGGTATTAGAGAGAAGGCAGTATAAGAGAGAATATAAAAGAGATATGGAGGTATAAGAAAGAAGTGAAATATTAGGGATGTTAGAGATATAAGGGTATACAAGAGAGAGAGAGAGAGAGAGAGAGAGAGGTGATTCATAAGGGTTAGGAGGAAGAGGTGAGAAAGAGAGAGAGAGGTTATTAGTAAGGTTATGAGGAATAGGTGAGAGTGAGATAGAGAGAGGTGATTAGTAAGGTTTAGGAGGAATAAGTGAGTGAGAGAGAGAGAAAGTTTAAAGGTAGGATATGAGCATAGTGCTGAGAGAGTGGGAATGGATTTGTAAGTGTTGTGGAGAGCGAGGGAGAGAGAGAGAGAAGGGGGTAGTTTAGGTAGGGGGATTAGGTGAGAGAGAGGGGGGTTGGGTAGGGGGACTAGGGGACAGAGAGGGCTTGTTGGGTAGGGTATTAGGGGGAAGAGAGAGAGAGTGAACTAGGGATTTTAGGGGGTTGGGGGGAGAGGAGAGGGGTTGGTGGTAAGTTGTAATGGGAGAGGGATTAAGAGAGACAAAGAGAGAGGAGGTGTTAGGAAGAATAGGAGAGAGAGAGATAGGGGGCTTAGGGAGTGTATGAGTATGGTTAGGGAGAGAGAGGGAATGTTAGGGGCAATGAGAGTGAGAGGGTTGGGGTTTAGATGTAGGTGGAGTAGTAGGGTAGACAAAGAGATAGAGAGGGCATTCATAAACATTACGGGGAAGAGAGGAGAGAGAGAGAGAGAGAGAGAGAGGAAGATGAATGGATGTTATAGGTAGAAGGAGGAGTATGCTGGTTGGAGAGTGAATTAGGGTATTATTAAGAGTTAGGGATAAGAGGTGAGAGGGAGAGGAGGAGGAGTGGGGTTAGTTGTATGGAGAGCAGCAGGGGTTAGAGAGAGAGAGAGAGATGTTATGAGCTTTTGATTTAGAGACAAGTTTAGGGGTATGTGGAGTTGACAGAGAGAGAGAGAGAGAGGGCGAGGGAGGGTGTTGTTGATAAGCGGTGAGGAGGATGAGGGGGGTTGGGGGAGAGGAAGAGAAAGAGCTCATGGTGAGGGTAGGGAGGTAGGAGTTTAGTTCTTTAGGATAGATAGGGGAATTTAGGGAGAAGGGGATATAGGGTGGGGAGAGAGAGAGAGATTGATTGGGGTTGGAATGTAGTAAGGTGAGGGGTATTAGGGAAGAGGGAGTGAGAGATGAAAAGAGAGAGAGAGAGGGGAGAGAGAAAAAGGGGAGGGAGATGAGCGGTGGTAGGTGGAGTAATAGAGAGAGAGAGGTGGGGGGCGAAGGGGGTTGTTATGGAAAGGGATAGAAAGAGGTGGTTTAGGGATAGAGAGTGGGGTGTGAGGGTAGTGAGAGAGAGAGGGAGGGGGGGTGTTACGGCATTGGGTAGAGAGAGAGGGTTGGGGGTTACATTTAGGTTGTGGAGTATGGGAGAGAGATTGAGAGAGGGGGGTTAATAAGGGTTAGGAAGAGGAGGTGTGTGTGTGAGAGAGAGAGAAGGTGGGGGGTGTTAGAGGTAGGAGATGATTAAAGTGGTGAGAGAGTAAGACAGGTGATTAGTAACTATTGAGAGGGAAAGAGAGTGGGAATAGGAGAGAGAGAGAGGTGTGGGTAAGTTATATGGGGAAGGTGAAGAAGAGAGAGAGAGAGATGGGGGGGTTAGGTAGGGGGATTAGGGGGGACAGAGAGAGAGAGATAATTGAAGGTATTAGAGGGAAGGGGGGTATAAGAGAGAATAGTGAAGAGAGACAGAGGTATTAGAGAGAAGAGTAATATTAAGGATGTTAAAAAGACATGGGTATAGGGGAGAGAGAGAGAGAGAGAGAGAGAGAGAGATGCGGGGATGATAAGTTGTAGGGAGAGATGGATTAGGGGAGAGAGAGAGAGATGGTAAGTTGTAGGGGGAGTGGATTAGGGGAGAGAGAAAGATAGAGGTGATTAGTAAGGGTTAGGAGGAAGAGGTGAGAGAGAGACACATAGACATAGGTTATTAGTAAGGGTTAGGAGGAATAGGTGAGAGAGAGATAGAGAGAGGTGATTAGTAAGGGTTAGGAGGAAGAGGTGAGTGAGAGAGAAAGATAGAGAGTTTGGGGAAAGAGGGAGAGGGTGATTAGGTGTAAAGGGTGTAAGGGTTTGGGGGAGATAAAGAGATAGATATTGTAATGGGGAGAAAAATATAGGGGTTTAGTAAATATTAGGGATGTTATAGAGAAGAGGGTATGAGAGAGATAGAGATGTGGGGATGGTAAGTTTTAGGGGGAATGGAGAGAGAGAGGGAGAGAGAGAGAGAGAGAGTTAGGGGTATAAGGAATAGGGGGAAGAGAGAGAGAGAGAGAGAGAGAGATGGAGGGATGGTAACTTATAGGGGAGGTGGATTAGGGGGGAGAGAGAGAGAGAGAGTGATATAAAACATTGTGTGGGAAGGGGGGAGGGGAGGCAAAGGGTTTAGGGAATATTAGGAAATTTATAGAGAAGGGGGTAGAGGGTGGGGGGAGAGAGAGAGAGAGTAAGAAATGGGGGTATTAGGGGTTTGAGGGAAGAGAGAGGGGTGCTTGGTAAGTTGTAAGGGGAGGGGCGTTAGGAGAGACAAAGAGAGGGGGGGTAGGGAGAGTAGGAGAGAGAGACAAATGGGCTTAGGGATCATATTAGTGGGTTTAGGGACAGAGAGGGAAGGTTAGGGGTAGTCAGAGTGAGAGAGAGAAAAGAATGTGTTATGGGGGTTTAATTATAGAGAGAGCATTGAGGGTTTTTTTTAGGTGGAGTAGTAGGGTAGAGAAAGAGTGAGAGAGGGGCTTAATAAGGACTAAGGGTAAGATGAGAGAGGGAGAGAGATAAAGGAGGATTATATTTTTGGGTTAGGGGGAGGAGTAGGGTGGTGAGAGAGTGAATTAGGATGGTATAAAGGGTTAGGGATAATTGGGGAGAGAGAGAGGAGGAGGAGGAATGGGGTTAGTAGTAGGGCAGAGTAGGGGAGAAAGTGAGAAAGAGAGGGATCTAGGTTTAGGGGTTAGGGGTATGTGGAAGAGTAGGAGAGAGAGAGAGAGCAAGAGAAATAGATATGTGGTGGGGGAGCGTGTGGGTGATTAGTGATGGGGAGGAGGATGGTGTTTGGGGGAGAGAAATATAAAGAGAAAAAGGTGGGGGTAGGCATATAGGTGTTTAAAGGAGATGCCGAAAGATAGAGAAAAGGAAATATAGGTTGCGGATAGAAAGAGAGAGAGGAGAGAGAGAGAGAGAGAGAGAGAGAGAGAGTGGGGATGTCAAGTTGCAAGGGAAGGGGCTATTAAGTGAGAGGGAGAAAGCGATGGAGAGAGAGAGAGAGTGAATGAGGGAGAGTGAGAAGGGAGTAGAGGGGATGAGAGTTAGGGTGAGTAGGACAAATAGGGAGACAGGGGTGAAGGGATTCATTATGGTAAGGGAGAGTAGGAAGGGGGTTAGGGTCAGAGAGTGGGGGGTTAGGGGTTGTCAGAGTGAGAGGGGGATCTTAAGGTGTTTTTGTGAGAGAGAGTGATAGAGATGGTGTTAGTAAGGGCTAGAGAGAGAGAGAGAGAAGGAGAGGTAGGTGATGAGTAGAGTGGTGAAAGAATAAGAGGGGATTAGTAAGTGTTGGAGAGAGGGATAGAGAGAGAAAGAGATGGGGGTAGGTTACAGGTGGAGGGGGAATAGAAGAGAGAGAGAAAGAGATGGGGGTAGGTTATAGGGTGGATAGAAGAGAGAGAGATCTAAGTGAGAGAGAGAGAGACAGAGAGAGAAAGAGTGAGAGAGATAGAGAGAGAAAGAGAGAGAGAGAGAGGTGGTGTTAAGTTATATGGGGGAATAGGAGAGAGAGAGAGAGAATGAGATCCAAGAGAGAGAGAGGGGGTATTTTGGGTAGGGGAATTAGGGTAGAGTGAGAAGGGGGGATTAGGGTAGGGTGTAGGGAAGAGAGAGAGGGGGGTTGGGTAAGGGGATTAGGGGAGAGATAGAGAGAGAGGTGGGGGGGTTTGGTAGGGTACCATGGGAGAGAGGGAGAGAGAGAGAGAGCTGGGGGTTTTAGGGGGTTGGGGGGTAGAGAGATGGGTGGGTGGTAAGTTGTTAGGGGAGGTGGATTAGGAGAGACAAAGAGAGAGGAGGGGTGGGCTTAGGGAATTTATGAGCAAGGTTAAGGGGAGAGAGGGATTGTTAGGGGTAGTGAGAGTGAGAGAAAGTGGAGGGTGTTAGGGGTGTTCGATTATAGAGAGAGGGTTGGTTTTAGGTGTAGGTGGAGTAGTAGGGTAGAGAAAGATATAGAGAGGGTGTTAATAAGCATTAGGGGGGAGAGAGGAGAGAGGGGGAGAGAGAGAGAGAGAGAGAAGTAATTGATTCTATAGGTAGAAGGAGGAGTATGATGGTTGGAGAGTGAATAAGGGTGTTATTAAGGGTTAGGGAAAAGAGGGGAGAAAGAGAGGAGGAGTGGGGTTAGTAATAGGTGGAGGATCAGGGGTTAGAGAGAGAGATATGTTATGAGATTTTGATATAGAAATGGGTTTAGGGGTGTGTGGATGAGTAGGGGGGAGATAGAGAGAGTGAGAGAGAGAGAGAGAGAGAAAGGACGAGGGAGAGTGTTGTTGATTAGCGGTATGGAGGAGGAGGGGGGTTGGGGGAGAGAAAAAGAAAGAGATCATGGTGAGGGTAGGGAGGTAGGAGTTTAGTTGTTCAGGGAAGATAACAGAATTTAGGAGAATGGGATATAGGGTGGTGAGAGGGAGGGAGAGAGAGAGAGAGAGAGAGAGAGAGAGAGAGAGATGGATTGGGGTTGGAAAGTAGTAAGGGGAGAGGGAGATAGAGATGGAAAGAGAGAGAGATGGGGGAGAGGGAAAAAGGGGGGGATACGTTGGGTGGTAGGTGGAGTAATAGAGAGAGAGAGGTGCGGGTAAGTTATATGTGGAGGTGGAATAAGAGAGAGAGAGAGAGATAGGTGGGTTAGGTAGGGTCATTAGGGGAGAGAGGGAGAGAGAGAGAGAGAGAGAGAGAGAGATGTAGGTATTAGAGGGAGGGGGGCATACAAGAGAATAGTGAAAAGAAATGCAGGTATAAGAGAGAAGAGAAATATTAAGGATGTTACAAAGACATGGGTTCAAGAGAGAGAGAGAGAGAGATGGTAAGTTGTATGGGGGGTGGATTTGGGGATAGAAAAAATATAGAGGTGATTACTAAGGGTTAGGAGGAAGAGGTGCGAGAGAGAGACAGAGACAGAGGTTATTAGTAAGGGTTAGGAAGAAGAGGTGAGAGAGAGATAGAGAGAGGTTAATAGTAAGGGTTAGGAGGAAGAGGTGAGTGAGAGAGACAATTATAGAGTTTGGGGAGAGAGGGAGAGGGTGAGGGTGATTAGGTGTAGAGGGTGTAGGCAAGTTGGTGGAGAGGATGAGAAAGATATTGTGATGGGGAGAAAAATATAGGAGTTTAGTAAATATTAGGGATGTTATAAAGAAGAGGGTATGAGAGAGAGAGAGAGATGTGGGGATGGTAAGTTGTAGTGTGGGTGGAGAGAGAGAGAGAGAGGTTAGGGGTATATGGAGTAGTGGAAAGAGAGAGAGATGGAGGGATGGTAACTTATAGGGGTAGGTGGATTAGGGGAGAGAGAGAGAGAGTGATATAAAACATGGTGTGGGAAGGGGGGAGGGGTAGCAAGGGGTTTAGTGAAGATTATAGAAGTTAGAGAGAAGGGGTTAGAGGGTGGGGATAGAGGGAGAGAGAGAGAGAGAGAGAGAGAGAGAGAACTGGGGGTATTAAGGGGTTGGGGGAATAGAGATGAGTGCGTAGTAAGTTTTAAGGTGAGGGGTATTAGGAGAGACAAAGGGAGGGGGTATAGGGAGAGTAGGAGAGAGAGAGAAAGGGGCCTAGGAATCATATTAGTGGGTTTAGGGGGAGAGCGGGCAGGTTAGGGGTAGTGAGAGTGAGAGAGAGAAAGGAGTGGGTTAGGGAGGTTCAATTATAGAGAGAGGGTTGGGGTTTTTTTTTGTAGGTGGAGTAGTAGGGTAGAGAATAAGTGAGAGAGGGGGTTAATAAGGGGTAAGGGGAATACGAGAGAGAGAGAGAGAGAGATAAAGGAGGAATATATTTTTAGGGTAGGGGGAGGAATAGGGTAACAATATAGTGAATTAGGATATTATAAAGGGTTAGGGATAAGTGGGGAGAGAGAGAGGAGGATGAGGAGTGGGGTTAGTTGTAGGGGGAGGCATAGAAGAGAGAGAGAGAAAGAGAGATGTGGTGGGGGAGGGTGTGGGTGATTAATGGTGGGGAGGAGGATGGGGATTGGGGGAGATAAAAACAAAGAGAAAATGTTTGGGTTAGGCATATAGGGGTTTAGGGAGATAAGGGAAGATAGGCAAAAGGAAATATAGGGTGGGGATAGAGAGAGAGAGAGAAGGAGATTGGAGTTGGCAAGTGGTAAGGGGAGGGGATAATAAGTGAGAGTGAGAGTGATATGGAGAGAGAGAGAGAGAGAACGGGGGAGAGAGAGAAGGGATCAGAGAGGAGGGGAAGTAAGATGAGTAATACAAAGAAGGAGAGGGGAGCAAAGAGATTGGTTCTGGTAAGGGAGAGTAGGAGGGCAGTTAGGGTTAGAGAGAGGGGGGTTAGGGGTTGTCAGAGTGAGCGGGGGGGTGTTAAGGGGTTTGTGTGTGAGAGAGTGAGAGACACAAGGAGAGGTAGGTGATGAGTAGAGTAGTGAGAGAATAAGAGGGGACTAGTAAGTGTTGGAGAGAGATATAGAGAGAGAAAGAGATGGGGGTAGGTTATATGGGGAGGGGGAATAGAAGAGAGAGAGATCCAAGAGAGAGAGAGAGAGAGAGAGAGAGATGGGGGTAGGTTTATAGGGGGAATAGAATATAGAGAGAGAGAGAGAAAAAGAGAGAGAGGGAGAGGTGGGGTTAAGTTATATGGGGGGGATAGCAGGGGGAGAGAGAGAGAGAGAGAGAGAGTGGGTGATTTGGTTAGGGGGATTAGGGTAGAGAGATAAGGGGTGATTTGGGTAGGGGGATTAGGGGAGAGAGAAACAAAGAGAGAGGTGGGGGGGTTTGGTAGGGTATTATGGGAGAGAGAGAGAGAGAGAGAGCGAACTAAGAGTTTTAGGGGGTTGTGGGGGAGAGAGAGTGGTGGAAGGTATGTTGTAAGGGGAGGGTGATAAGGGAGACAATGAGAGAGAATGGATTAGAGAGAGTAGGAGAGAGAGAGGGGGGGATTAGGAAGCATATTAGTGGGGTTAGGGCATGTTAGGGGTAGTTATAGTGAGAGACAGGGTGGTGTTTTGGGGTTTTGATTATAGAAAGAGGGTTGTGTGTTAGGTTTAGGTTGAGTGGTAGGGTAGAGAAAGAGTTAGAGAGGGGGTTAATCAATATTATGGGGAATAGAGGAGAGAGAGAGAGGAGGAGGAATGGAAGTTAAAGGTAGGGGTAGGAGTAGGGTGGTGAGAGAGTGAATTAGGGTGTTATTAAGGGTTAGGGATAAGAGGGGAGAGAGAGAGAGAGGAGGAGGAAGAGTGGGCTTAGTTGTATGGGGAGGAATAGGGGCAAGAGATAGAGAGGGAGATTTTAGGAGGTTGGGAGAGAGATGGGTTTAGAGCTTAGTGGTATGTGGAGGAGTAGCGGAGAGAGAGAGAGAGAGAGAGAGAGAGAGAAAGGGCGAGGGCGAAGGCGAGGGATTGTTTTGTTGATTAGTGCTGGGGAGGAGGGGGGGCTTGGGGGAGAGAAAGAGAAAGAGATCATCGTGAGGGTAAGTAGGTAGGGTTTCAGAGGTTTGAGTGAGATAATGGAAGTTAGGGAGAAGGGGATATAGGATGGAGAGAGAGAAAGAGAGAGAGAGAGAGATTGGGGTTGGAAAGTGGTAAGGGGAAGGGTATTAATAGAGAGGTAGAAAGAGATGGAAAGAGAGAGAGGGGGGGGAGAGAAAAAAAGGGGGATAAGAGGGAAAGTAGGAGGAGCAAGAGAGAGCGATAGGTGAAGGGCTAAGGGGGTGGTTATGGGAAGGGAGAGAAGGAGGTTGTTTAGGGTTAGAGGGTGGTGGCTTAGGGGTAGTGAGAGTAAGAGGGGGGTGTTAGGGATTTTGGTAGAGAGAGAGGTGTGTGGGTTAGGTGTAGGTTTAGGAGTATGGGAGAAAGAGAGAGAGGTGAAAGTAAGTTATAGGGGGAGGGGGAATACGAGAGAGAGGGGGGGATTGGGTAGGGGGATCAGAGGAGAGATAGAGAGAGATGGAGGTATAAAAGAGAAGAGACATATTAAAGATGTTAGAGAGACATTGGTATAAGAGAGAGAGAGAGAGGGAGATAAGGGGATGATCAGTTGTAGGGGGAGATGGATTAAGGGAGAGAGAGAGAGAGAGAGGTTATTAGTAAGCATTAGGAAGAAGAGGTGAGAGAGAAAGACAAAGGTTATTAGTAAGGATTAGGAGGAACAGGTGAGATAGAGATAGAGCGAGTTGATTAGTAAGGGTTAAGAGGAAGAGCTGAGTGAGAGAGAGAGATATAGAGTTTGGGGGAGAGGGGGAGAGGGTGAGGGTGATTAGGTGTAGAGGGTGTATTGGGTTTGGGGGAGAGAAAGAGATAGAAATCATGATGTGGAGATAAAGGAAAGGGTTTAGTAGATATTATGGATGTTAGAGAGAAGAGGGTACGAGGGAGAGAGAGAGATATGGGGATGGTAAGTTGTAGGGGAAGGTGGAGAGAGAGAGAGAGGGAGAGAGAGGGTTATGGGTATAGGGAGTAGGAGGAAGAGAGAGAGGGAGAGAGATATGGAGGGATGGTAACTTATAGGGGGAGGTGTATTAGGGGAGAGAGAGAGAGAGAGTGATATAAAATACGGTGTGGGAAGGGGGGAGGGGCGGCAAGGGGTTTAGGAAATGTTATGAAAGTTAGAGAGAAGGGACTATAGGGTGGGGGTATATATAGAGAGAGATATATATATGTGAAGTTAATTTAAAGGGGGTGGAGAGAGAGAGAGAGCGAGAACTGAGGGTTTTAGGGGGTTGGGGGAAGAGAGAGGGGTGTGTGGTAAGCTATAATGGGAGGGGTATTAGGAGATAAAGAGAGAGGGGGGGTGGGGAGAGTAGGAGATAGAGACAGAGGGTCTTAGGGATCATATTAGTGGAGTTAGGGAGAGAGCGCGCAGGTTATGGGTAGTGAGAGTGAGAGATATGAAGGGGTGTGTTAAGGGGGTTTAGTATAGAAAGAGGATTGGGGGTTATTTGTAGGTGGAGTAGTAGGGTAGAGAAAGAGTGAGAGTCGGGGTTAATAAGGATTCAGGGGAAGACGCGCACACGCGCGTGCACGCGCACACGTGCGCGCGCGCACGCGAGAGAGAGAGAGAGAGAGAGAGAGATAAAGGAGAAATATATTTTTGGGGTAGGGGGAGGAGTAGGGTTAGGTTTAGAGGGAGAAGAAGGGGTGGGAGAGAGAGAGAGGGAGAGCTAGGTTTAGGGGTTAGGGGTATGTGGACGAGTAGGAGAGAGAGAGAGAGAGAGAGAGAGAGAGCGGTGGGGGGGAGGATGGTGTTTGAGAGAGAGAAATATAAAGAGAGAATGGTAGAGGTAGGGAGGTAGAGGTTTATGGGAGATAAGGGAAGATAGAGAAAAGGAAATATATATATAGAGAGAGAGAGATAAAGAGAGAGAGAGATTGTGGTTGGAAATTGGTAAGGGGAGGGTATTAAGTGAGAGTGAGAGAGAGATGGAGAGAGAGAGAGAACGATGGAGATAGAGAGGGGATCAAAAAGGAGGGGAGGTAGGGGTATTAAGACAAAGAGAGAGAGGAGGGAAAAGGGCTTCGTTATGAGAAGGGATAGTAGTAGGGGGGTTAGGGGTTGCCAAAGCTAGAGAGGGGGGGTGTTAGGGTGTTGGGGAGAGAGAGTGAGAGGGACATTGTAAATAAGGGAGAGAGAGAGAGAGAGAGATAGAGATGTAGGGGATTAGTAGAGTGGTGAGAGTAAGAGGTGATTAGTAAGTGTTGGAGAGAGAGAGAGAGAGAAAGAGATGGGGGTAGGTTATAGGCGGAGGGGGAATAGGAGAGAGAGAGATCCCAAAGAGAGAGAGAGAGATAGAGAGAGAGAAAGAGAGAGAAATAGGTGGGGTTAAGTTATATGGGCGTGATAGGTTAGAGAGATAGAGAATTCCAAGAGCAAGAGGGGATGATTTGGATAGGGATATTAGGGGAGAGAGAGAAGGAGGGTTTGGTCAGGGGGATTATGGGAGAAAGAGGGGGGGTTTGGGTGGGGGGATTACGGGGGATAGAGAGAGGGAGGGGCTTGGGTAGTGTTATTATGGCAGAGAGAGAGAGAACTAGGGTTTTAGGGGGTTGGGGGGGAGAGAGAAAGGTGGGTGGTAAGTTGTAACGGGAGGGGGATTAGAGTGTCAAGTCGAGAGAGAGGGGGTTAGGGAGAGTAGGAGAGAGAGAGAGGGGGGATTAGGGAGCATATGAGTGGGTTTAGGGACAGAGAGGGCATGTTGGGGGTAGTGAGAGTGAGAGAGAGGGGGGTGTTAGATTATAGAGAGAGGGTTGTGGGTTAGTTATGGGTGGAGTGTTAGGGTAGAGAAAGAGTTAGAGACGGCTTAATTAAGATTAAGTGGAATAGACGAGAGAGAGAGAGAGGATGAAGAATGAAAGTTAGAGGTAGGGGTAGGAGTAGGGTCATGAGAGAGTTAATTGGTGTGTTACTAAGGGTTAGGGATAAGAGGGGAGTGAGAGAGAGGAGGAATAATGGGTTTAGTTTTATGGGGGTGAGCGAAGGTGAGATAGAGAGAGAGAGAGATGTTAGGAGGTTGGGAGACATAGATGGGTTTAGCGGTTAATGGTATGTGAAGGAGTAGTGGAGAGCAAGAGAAAGAGAGAGAGTGTGAGGGAGGGTGTTGGTGATTAGCGGTGGGGAGGAGGAGGGGGGTTGGGGGAGAGAAAGAGAAATAGATCATGGTGAGGGTGAGGGGTAGGGGTTTAGGGGAGGTAAGGGAAGTTAGGGAGAAGGGGATATATGGTAGAGAGAAAGAGAGAGAGAGATTGATTGGGGTTGGAAAGTTGTAATGGGAGGGGTATTAGGGGAGAGGGAGAGAGATGGAAAGAGAGAGAGGGGGAGAGAGAAAAAGGGGGGGAGATGAGGGGAAGTAGGAGGCATAAGATAGAGCAAGAGGTGGGGGTGGTTATCGGAAAGGAGTGTAGGAGGTTGTTTATGGCTAGAGAGTGGGGGGTAGCGGTAGTGAGAGTGAGAGAGGGGGATGTTAGGGCGTTGGGTAGAGATAGAGGGGTGGGGGTTAGGTGTAGGTTGAGGATTATGGGAGAGAGAGTGAGAGAGAGGGGTTCTAATAGGAATTAAGGATAAGAGTTGTGTGTGAGAGAGAGAGTGAGTGGGGGATGTTAGAGCTAAGAGATGAGTAGAGTGGTGAGAGAGTGAGAGAGGGTATTAGTAAGTGTTTAGAGAGAAACAGTTGGTGGGGGTAAGTTATAGGAGAAGTGGGAATAGGAGAGAGAGAGAGGGGTGGGGGAGGGAATAAATTATAGGGGGGTAATAAGAGAGAGAGATAGTGGGTGGGTTCAGGTAGGGGGATTAGGGGAGAGAGAGAGAGATAGAGAGAGAGAGAGAGAGAGGATGTGGAGAGAGAGAGAGAGATGGAGGTATTATAGAGAAGGGGGTATAAGACAGAATGTAGAATAGATATGAGGTATAAGAGAGAAGTGAAATATTAGGGATGTTAGAGATATAGGGGTATACGAGAGAGAGAGTGAGAGATGTGGGGATGATAAGTGTTAGAGGGAAGATGGATTAGGGTTGAGATAGAGAGGAGTTAGTGAGTAAGAGAGAGAGAGATGGTAATATGTAGGGGGTGTGGATTACGGGAGAGAGAGAGAGAGAGGTGATTAGTAAGGGTTAGGAGGAAGAGGTGAGAGAGAGAGAGGTTATTAGTAAGGGTTATGGGAATAGTTGAGAGAGAGATAGAGAGAGGTGATTAGTAAGGTTTAGGAGGAATAGGTGAGTGAGAGAGATAGAGAGAGAGTTTAGGAAGGGAGAGTGGGAGAGGGTGAGGGTTATTAGGTGTAGGGGGTGTAGTGGTGTTGGGTAAGAGAAAGAGATATATATTTTGATGGGGGCAGAGAGGTGTAAGTTTAGTAAATATTAGGGATGTTATAGAGAATACAGTATAAGAGAGAGAGAGATGTGGGGTTGTAAGTTGTAGGGGGGTGAATAGACAGAGTGAGAGAGAGAGAGAGAGGGTTAAGGGTATAGTGAGTATGGGGAAGAGAGAGAGAGAGAGAGAGAGAGAGATGAAGGGATGGTAACTTATAAGGAAAGGTGGATTAGGGAAGAGAGAGAGAGAGAGAGAGAGATGAAGGGATGGTAACTTATAGGGAAAGGTGGATTAGGAAGAGAGAGAGAGAGAGAGAGTGCTAGAAAACATGGTGTGGGAAGGGGAGGAAGGTTGGCAAGGGGTTTAGGGATGATTAAGAAAGTTAGAGAGAAGGGGGTAGAGAGAGAGAGATGGCGTTAATTTATAGGGGGTGGAGAGAGAGAGAGAGAGAGAGAGAGAGGAGGAGGAATGGAAGTTAGAGGTAGGGGTAGGAGTAGGGTGGTGAGAAGAGTGAATTAGGGTGTTATTAAAGGTTAGTGATAAGAGGGGAGAGAGAGAGAGGAGGAGGAGGAGGAGTAGGTTTAGTTGTATGGGGAGGAGCAGGGGTGAGAGAGAGAGAGGGAGATGTTCGGAGGTTGGGACAGAGATGGGTTTAGGGCTTAGTGGTATGTGGAGGAGTAGGGGGGGCGAGAGAGAGAGAGAGAGAGAGAGAGAGAGAGGGCGAGGACGAGGGCGAGGGATTGTTTTGTTATTTAGCGGTGGGGAGGAGTGGGGACTTGGTGGAGAGAAAGAGAAAGAGATCATGGTGAGGGTAGGTAGGTAGGGGTTCAAAGGTTTAAGGGAGATAATGGAAGTTATGGAGAAGGGGATATAGGGTGGGGGAGAGAGAGAGAAAGAGAGAGAGAGAGATTGATTGGGGTTGGAAAGTGGTAAGGGGAAGGGTATTAGCAGAGAGGGAGAAAGAGATGGAAAGAGAGAGAGAGGGGGGGCCGAGAGAAAAAAGGGGGGATATGAGGGAAAGTAGGAGGAGCAAGAGAGAGCGATAGGTGAACGGATAAGGGGGGTGGTTATGGGAAGGAGAGAAGGAGGTTGTTTAGGGTTAGAGGGTGGTGGGTTAAGGGTAGTGAGAGTGAGAGGGGGGTGTTAGGGATTTTGGTAGAGAGAGAGGCGTGTGGGTTAGGTGTAGTGGAGGAGTATGGGAGAGAGAGTGAGAGAGAGAGAGATAGAGAGAGGTGCAGGTAAGTTATAGGGGGAAGGGGGAGTAAGAGAGAGAGAGAGGGGGGATTGGGTAGGGGTATTAGGGAGAGATAGAGAGAGATGGAGATATAAGAGAGAAGAGATATATTAAAGATGTTATAGAGACATTGGTATAAGAGAGAGAGAGAGAGAGGGAGATATGGGGATGATCGGTTGTAGGGGGAGATGGATTAGGGGGAGAGAGAGAGAGGGAGAGAGAGAGATGGTAAGTTATAGCGAGGAGAGAGAGAGAGAGAGGTTATTAGTAAGGGTTAGGAAGAAGAGGTGAGAGAGAAAGATAAAGTTTATTAGTAAGGGTTAGGAGGAAGAGGGTGAGAGAGAGATAGAGAGAGGTGATTAGTAAGGGTTAACAGGAAGAGGTGAGTGAGAAAGAGAGATAGAGAGTTTGGGGGAGAGGGGGAGAGGGTGAGGATGATTAGGTGTAGAGGGTGTATGGGGTTTGGGGGAGAGAAAGAGATAGAGATCGTGATGTCGAGATAAAGGGAGGGGTTTAGTAGATATTAGGAATGTTAGAGAGAAGAGGGTATGAGGGAGAGATAGAGATATGGGGATGGTAAGTTGTAGGGGTAGGTGGAGAGAGAGAGAGAGAGAGAGGGTTATGGGTATAGGGAGTAGGGGGGAAGAGAGAGAGAGAGAGATAGAGAGAGATATGGAGGGATGGTAACTTATAGGGGGAGGTGTATTAGGGGAGAGAGAGAGAGCGAGAGAGTGATATAAAATATGGTGTGGGAAGGGGAGAAGGGCGGCAAGGCGCTTAGGAAATATTATGAAAGTTAGAGAGAAGGGATTATAGGGTGGGGATATATATATATATATAGATATATATATATATATGAAGTTAATTTAAAGGGAGTGGAGAGAGAGAGAGATCAAGAATTGGGGGTTTTAGGGGGTTGGGGGAAGAGAGAGGGATGTGTGGTAAGCTGTAATGGGAGGGGTATTAGGAGATACAAATAGAGAGGGGGGGTGGGGAGAGAGAGAAAGGAAGGATATGTTTTTGGGGTAGGGGGAGGAGTTGGGTGGTGAGAGAGTGAATTGGTATGTTATAAGGGGTTAGGGATAAGAGGGGAGAGAGAGAGGAGGAGGAGGAGTGGGGTTAGGTTTAGGGGGCGGAGAAGGGGTGTGTGAGAGAGAGAGAGAGCTAGGTTTAGGGGTTAGGGGTATGTGGACGAGTAGGAGAGAGAGAGATAGAGAGAGAGAGAGAGAAAGAGAGAGAGAGAGTGGTGGGGGAGGGTCTGTGGGATTAATGGTGGGGAGGAGGATGGCGTTTGAGAGAGAGAAATATAAAGAGAGAATGGTAGGGGTAGGGAGTTAGAGGTTTATGGGAGATAAGGGAATATAGAGAAAAGGAAATATATATATATATAGAGAGAGAGAGAGAACAACGGAGAGAGAGAGGGGATCAGAGAGGAGGGGAGGTAGGGGTATTAAGACAAAAAGGGAGAGGAGGGCAAAGGGCTTGGTTATGGGAAGGGATAGTAGGAGGGGAGTTAGGAGTAGAGAACAGGGTGTTAGGGGTTGTCAGAGTGAGAGAGGGGGGGTGTTAGGGGGTTGGGGAGAGAGAGTGAGAGAGACATTATTAATAAGGGATAGAGAGAGAGAGAGAGAGAAAGAGATGGGGGTAGGTTATAGGGGGAAGGGGAAGAGGAGAGAGAGAGATCCCAAAGAGAGAGAGAGATAGAGAGAGAGAGAAAGAGAGAGAAAGAGGTGGGGGTTAAGTTATATGGGGGTGATAGGGGAGAGAGACAGAGGATTCCAAGAGCGAGAGGGGATGATTTGGATAGGGATATTAGGGGGAGAGAGAGAAGGGGAGAAAGAGGGGTGGTTTGGGTCAGGGGGATTATGGGGGAAAGAGAGGGAGATGGGGGGCTTGGGTAGGGTATTATGGGATAAAGAGAGAGAGAGAGAGAGAACTAGGGGTTTTAGGGGGTTGGGGGGGAGAGAGAAAGGTGGGTGGTAAGTTGTAACGGGAGGGGGATCGGAGAGACAAGAAGAGAGAGAGGGGGGATTAGGGAGCATATGAGTGGGTTTAGGGACAAAGAGGGCATGTTGGGTGTAGTCAGAGTGAGAGAGAGGGGGGTGTTAGATTATAGAGAAAGGGTTGTGGGTTAGTTATAGGTGGAGTGTTAGGGTAGAGAAAGAGTTATACAGGGCTTAATTAAGATTAGGAGGAATAGAGGAGAGAGAGAGAGAGGATGAAGAATTAAAGTTAGAGGTAGGGGTAAGAGTAGGGTCGTGAGAGAGTGAATTGTTGGGTTATTAAGGGTTAGGTATAAGAAGGGAGTGAG